>JAVXUP010000877.1:0-326231 GCA_033070095.1 Escallonia herrerae
TTTTCATTACATTGCCAATCACCTCTTGTTAGCAACTTTATAGTTTAATTATATTAGTGACCTTTTGGTGTTCTTAATCGGTTTCTCTCTCTCTCTCTCTCTCTCTCTCTCTCTCTCTCTCTTTATATATATATATATATATATATATATATATATATGGGGACCGATCCACACCCACCGGTGGAGAAATAACAAATTTCTCCACCGAACCGCTGGTCTTACCAGCGGTTGGCCACGTGGGACAAAAAGGCGAAAAAGGTGTACGGTCACTGCATTAATGGCAAAAAAGGCACGAGAAATGGCACGAGAAATGGTGAGAAAATGGCGAGAGAGAGAAAAAGGACACCAACCGCATGCACAACCAGCGGTTGGCATTAATATGCCTGCCACGTGCCGTCCCCCACCCCTGCCACGTGGCCCAACCCCATGGCCCCTGCCACGTGGCGTCCCCCTCCCCCTGCCACGTGGCCCACCAGCATGGCCAACCGGCGGTATTAGCGATGGCCCTGCCACGTGGCATCCCCTCCCCCTGCCACGTGGCAGAGGGAGGGCACCAACCGCGGGTGGTACCAGCGGTTGGGCCACGTGGCAGGGGGAGGGGACGCCACGTGGCAGGGGCGGGGACCAACCGCTGGTGGTACCAGCGGTTGGTCCCCGCCCCTGCCACGTGGCGTCCCCTCCCCCTGCCACGTGGCCCAACCGCTGGTACCACCCGCGGTTGGTGCCCTCCCTCTGCCACGTGGCAGGGGGAGGATGCCACGTGGCCCAACCGCCGGTACCACCCGCGGTTGGTCCCCTCCCTCTGCCACGTGGCGTCCCCTCCCCTCATCCGCAGGGCCCAACCGCTCCTACAACCCGCGGTTGGTCCCTGCCCCCCTCCCCTGCCACGTGGCGCCCCCCCCGCGTGATGCCCCACCTGGTGTCCTTCCCCACGATGCCACGTGTCGTCCTTCCCTCCCCCGTGATGCCCCAACGTGGTGTCCTTCTGCCGAATTTTTTTTTTGCAGCAGCCTTTGACCGCATAAACACCCACCCTTCCTCACTTTTTTCTGTCTTTTTTCTTCTCTCTTCCTCGCTTCTCTCTTTATAATCCCCTCCCCCGAACCCTTCTTCTGCACTCTGTCATCTTTTACCAACTTCCTTCGTACTTCATATCTCACCTACATAATCTCCACAACAATACAAATCAAAAAATTTTACGCTAGAAGATCGTGGATAACCGCTAGAAGATCGGTAGTTTTTTCTTTAAATACATCAAGTCACAACAAGTAAGTATTTTGAATTTCCTTATAATTCAATGTTAGGTTTATACAAATCAGCGTATTACATTTATAGATTCCAAAACAGAGATTTTTTAGGGTGCCAAATATAGACAGTTTTTCACGAATTTATAAAAAATAGCTAGAGCTAGATTTTGCCAAAATACAAAAAAGAGACCCTAGTTATTCTTAAAGGATCTGTCTCAGGTAAAAATTTCAGATTTTTCCAAAGACTGGAAAGGGGTTAACTGATACGGGGAACCTTGTAACTCTGCAGTGTATTTTAAAATATCAAGCTAGCGCGATTTCGCGCGAAACTTTTATGAGAATCCTAGGATGTTGGGAAGTTCCATTCCCCAGGAATTCGGGCCATTCCGAAGCCGTTACCTATTTTTTTGGCCGAACGGCCCTTTAAGCGCTTGATCCGGACACCGGTTCGCGATTTTTGGGCGAAACCTCCGTAAAATACTTTTTATGTCAAGAATGAATTCAGGAAGCCTCAAGTAGCATTTCGAAGCACTTTTGATATTTTTTTATGCCAGGGGCATTTCGGTAATTCGCCGCCCCGAGAGGGGTATTTCGGTAATTTTACAGTGCTAAGTTTTTTGACGGACTTTTTAGTCCAGAAATATAATTACAAAACCTGAAATGTTGTTTTGAAGCTGACGTGGCGCGCGTAGGGGTGTTTTGGTAATTTTCCCGCGCCAAGGGGTGTTTTGGTAATTTTCCCGTGCCAAGTTTTTCAAACGACTTTTTAGTCCAGAAATGTAAGTAAACCACCTGAAATGTTGTTTTGAAGCTGGTTCGGGGGCGTTGGGGTGATAGTGAACGCTCAGGGGCATTTCGGTAATTTGCCGATGTTCGGGGGCTATTTTGCTAGGAAGGATCCAGCTTAAAATTCATACCTTAAAATAACTTTTAGTTCAGGAAAGGGTGTGAGACACCCGAAAACTTATTTTGTTCCAGATGTTCTGAACCTTGTGACGCACCGGCGATGACTGCCAGGGGATATTTTGCATAAGTAGCGGGTGTTTTGGTAACTTGCCCCCTTTAAAATTTTTCCTGATATATTTGGTATATAATTGACGTAATACATTTAAAAACTTGACTTTAAAGCGGTTTTGAGGTGTTGGAGGTGTAGGGGCCATCGGGCTATATATTGCTATATAACCACGTTGGCGCTAAATTCAGTGGGAACTAGCGTAATTAAGCGTTCGGAGTGGTGGGAATTGAGGATTTGTTTTAATACATTGAAATAATGACTATTGCTAATGTGTTGGTAAGCTAGGTTAAAGATCCAGTTATAGTTTTGGAATGTAAATATTATGGATATTATGGACGCTAAGTTGGTTTATAATTATATTTTGTTCTTAAAGGTATGAATTTCAGCTCTGGACCTCATGATACATCAATCCTATACGATGACGATGACCACGTCGCGAGGCACGTATTTGACGGTGTCGATAGGGGTGTTTTGGAAACAATTCAAAGCACAAGGCACCTTGAAGAGTGGGTACTAAACGAGGAACAAATACAGCTATTACACCGTCAAAATTTAACCCTGTTCACCGATCCCGGGAAATGGTCTCGACACGACGATTGCCTTATATCCGCTCTAGTTGAACGATGGAGGAGCGAGACGAACTCATTTCACTTCCGGTTTGGTGAAATGACTGTTACGTTAGAGGACGTCGGATTTATACTTGGAATCCCATGTCACGGCAGACCCGTTACTTTGAACGTGCCGTCTGCATCCATAGCGAATATGGCTATGCAGTATTTTCCGGGAATTCCAAGGGCAGCGCTTACAACAAACGGCGTCAAGCTTAAATGGCTGAGAGAGCAGTACGGCGTGCTACCGGATGAATACACTCCTCAAGATTTCGTGACGTATACGAAGGCATTCCTTCTGTATATTATTGGAGCTATATTACTTCCGACGCATTCGAAAAACACGGTGCATCCGAAGTATATGGTGTTCTTGGAGGATCTTGAGGAGGTATACTCCTATTCGTGGGGTTCAGCTGTCCTTGCGCACCTATATCGAGCACTGCATAAGGCTACGAGAAACGGTGCCAAGTCCATTGCCGCCTGCCTGACTCTATTACAGGTATGAGCATTTATTTTCTTGGTAGGATCCTTAGTCAATATATTCGGGATTAATTACTAATTCCATATAATGTTTGCATTCACAGGTTTGGTCTTACGAGAGGCTACCCATGGGTCGTCCACAACCGTTGGTAGATTCCGATGAGACGTGGCCTAGGGTGTGGGCCTGGGGGCCTACGACCAACCGGAGGTGGAGACGGGTAGACCCTCACCACCATCTAAAGTTCTATCGGGGGGAACTAGAGATACTAGATGCATCCCAGGTGACGTGGCAGCCATATGGCAAGGTGATGCATCTGTTGGATGAGTGGTGTTGGCAACTTCCGGTGTCGTACGTGCTGGCAGGTTTGGTTCGGGTGCCGCTCATTCACTTCGAAGAATGTGAGTTTCAG
This sequence comes from Escallonia herrerae, assembly GCA_033070095.1. Taxonomy (NCBI): domain Eukaryota; kingdom Viridiplantae; phylum Streptophyta; class Magnoliopsida; order Escalloniales; family Escalloniaceae; genus Escallonia; species Escallonia herrerae. The sequence goes on from JAVXUP010000877.1 coordinate 3,761, forward strand.
ATGCCCGATCGAGCTATGAAGCAAGCTGGCTGTCCACAAGGGATACCAAAACCCGCTGTAGACATGCGGCCATACAGGGGTGGTCGAGGGCCGAACTTCGAGGTGGCTGATGCCTTGATTTTGTTGGGTGACGAGGTGCACCAGTGGAATACCTGGCAGGAAACGTATGATAGCCTTGTATCGCTGAAGCACGACGGCATTAGTACTGAGGAATACTTACAGTGGTTTCTCAGGGTGACGCGCACGAGGGTGAATCGCCCTTCCCAGGTGAAGAAGACATCGTACGCGCCACGTGAGGTCTATGACCAGTTCTGGGCATTGGCCATTGTAAGTCATGCTAGTGTTGTTTGATAATTTATTTGCGCACCTTATCGACCATTTGTCAAATATGATTAGCCATATTTTTCTATGCATGTTTTTTAGGTTGACCAGGGCATTGAGGTGTTCAAGCAGCTGGAGTCGTTTGACTGGTTTGTCGCGCAGGCTCCTGACAATCTCAAGAGGTCCATTGAGAAGTACAAGACTGAAGTTCAAAACTTTAGTCTTGCGTACCGGGGTTACGAAGGGGAGCCGTCTAGTCGCCCTCGTCCTGAAGCGTACGACTATCAGCCCCAGAGTCAGGTGTGGGAGTCGTCTGGTCGCCCTCTTCCTGACGCGTACAACTATCAGCCCCAGAGTCAGGTGTGGGAGCCGTCTGGTCGCCCTCCTCCTGACGCGTACGACTATCAGCCCCAGAGTCAGGTGTGGGAGCCGTATAGTCGCTTGCCTCCTGACGCATACGACTCTCAGTGCCAGAGTCAGGTTCCCCAAGTAGGAATCCAGGCCTCGCGCCCAAGCTTTCGGTCGGACAAAGGACAAGCGACGAAGCCATTGAGGTCGGACAAGATGGCTTGGATCGACCGGCACTACTTTGGGCATGAGCCTGTCAATTCAGCAGACTTTCCCCTTGCGACATTCCTAGGTCATGAGGATATCAGAACGTTGGCGCCGGAGACAGATCTTTCAAATTTTGTCATGAACGCTTACATAGAACTGCTCCGGATTAGAGAGCAACGTTTTAACCGTTCTGAATATTTGAAGCTTAACATGTATCCCACTCATTTTGTGGAATTAACGGTGAGAGAATTCACAGAATGGAGGCGAGGGGGCGGTAGGAGTAAGTGGAAACCAGGTCGAAACGTGTTAGGCATGATGAACGCAGACTATCAATGTCCCGCTGCTGATGCGAACCTTATCATGATACCCTGTCATCATGCAAACCACTGGTTCCTATTAGTTCTCCATCCAGCGTTCAGAACGGTTCACATATACGATAGCCTAAGGGAGGACGAGCCTGGACAGCTGCTGGCACAGATGTACAACGAGTACATCACTTTAGTGGTTAGTATTTATTTTTTGACCTTGGCCCATAGTATATTGTTCTTGTCTCATAGGCTTGATTCTCGTTTTTATTGTTGGATGCAGACTACTGTCCTCTCGCTAGCATGCGGACGGCCACAGGGTGACCCTTGGACGGTCGTGATGATAAAGGACCGACCAAAGCAATATAACGGTCACGATTGCGGGATTTACGTCCTCAAGTACATGGACTACGTTGCTCGCTCGGAAGTGCTCAAACACTCCTCGTGGACTAGGAAGGATGCCTTGACGTTTAGGTATAGGATAGCCTGGGAGCTGAAAAAGAATGAAGCTAGACGCATTCATTACCATTATCCTGACGTGCGTGGCTAGCTGCTGTGATGTTACAAAAAATTGTACCAAAAAGAAATGTACATAATTTTTCGCATGCTATGAATTTGGCGCTAAAATGTGCGCGAATATACCTTTCATATGACGGCATTCGAAAAAATTACGCGTCTCGCTTTTCGCCGAAATTCATAGAAATGGGCTAACTAGCGTGCATGAGGTGCAATGAGCGAAAAAAAAGTGACAAAAAAAATTTCAACTTTTTTCGGAAGCTATCAAATGCGGCCTATAGTGTGCCCGAATAGGCCCTTCCTAGGAAAACTCAAAAATTAATGTGTCTCGTTTTTCGCCGAAAGTCTTACAAATGGGCTAACTAGCGTGCCTGAAGTGCAATGAGCGGAAAAAAAGTGACAAAAAAAATTACAACTTTTTCGGAAGCTATCAAATGGGGCCTAAAGTGTGCCCGAATAGGCCCTTCCTAGGAAAACTCAAAAATTAATGTGTCTCGTTTTTCGCCGAAAGTCTTACAAATGGGCTAACTAGCGTGCCTGAAGTGCAATGAGCGGAAAAAAGTGACAAAAAAATTACAACTTTTTTCGGAAGCTATCAAATGGGGCCTAAAGTGTGCCCGAATAGGCCCTTCCTAGGAAAACTCAAAAATTAATGTGTCTCGTTTTTCGCCGAAAGTCTTACAAATGGGCTAACTAGCGTGCCTGAAGTGCAATGAGCGGAAAAAAGTGACAAAAAAATTATAACTTTTTTCGGAAGCTATCAATTGGGGCCTAAAGTGTGCCCGAATAGGCCCTTCCTAGGAAAACTCAAAAATTAATGTGTCTCGTTTTTCGCCGAAAGTCTTACAAATGGGCTAACTAGCGTGCCTGAAGTGCAATGAGCGGAAAAAAAGTGACAAAAAAAATTACAACTTTTTTCGGAAGCTATCAATTGGGGCCTAAAGTGTGCCCGAAAACGGAGTTACCAAAAATATCAATAATCCACAAATCAAATCACAAATTAAAGATTGCACAAACCAAATCACAAATTTAAACATTATAAAAGTTCAATTTATACAACTGAAACATTAACCCTAACACTCTTCCTCATCATCGTCCTCCTCGACCATACTGCCAGGTTCGATACCTAACACTTTATAATGGTTTCTCTTGTCATGATCAGTCATCTTATTACACAACGCACACTTTCGTAATTTTTTTTGACCCGTTGCTTCTTCAATCGGATTCTTCATGCGTATTGCTCGTTTTCGCCCTTTTGTTTGAGAAATAATTGGATCAAAAATGTCGTCCTCCTCACGTTGTAGGTCAGTGCCGTCAATGACTGGCTGTTTGGCTCGATTGAATCTACCGCCTGGAGTTGGTCGAGTAGTCGGAGTGTCCACAGTTTCTGGTAATGCCATCCTAAACTGTGCATGCATAGCCTTATCCCGTGCGGCTGCTTCAACTTGATACCTGTACCCATCAAATGTCGACGCTGCATCCATTGATAAACCGTGCATGATGTTACAAAGGTGATTATATCGCAGCGACTCAGATTGCTCGAAATCAACTGAAACATTGGGCACGTAAGGAATGTGACCGTGGACTCTGTTGGCTTCCTTCGTCCACCGTTCCAAGATATACGGTGGAGGGATTTCACTAGCATTCTTGGCGCTCAAAACCCTCAACGCGTGTCGACAAAGTATACCTTTATGCTCAAACAGTTGACAGTTGCAATTAACCAACCCAGTGTCCTTACAAATTGCTACGGTAAAATGTCGTCTGGTCCTCGGAGCCGACGAAGAGCACGGATTGGCGAAGTTCGTCACATTTGTCAAAGCATAAACCTTGATGTCTCTGGTGGAATACTCGTGCAACTTTGTCATGCCATATTGATTCGACTTTAGTAGTTCCTCTTGAAACTGTCGAAACATTTCCTTGGTATAGACTTGAGCCGCATGAGCCTCTAAAGGTGAATAAAGTAGTATAGCTCTTTCTTTGCAAACTGTAGCCGCGTCGGCTTCTCTCTCACGGTACAATTGCCTGTCAACGGCTTTCTGCATCTCTAGTACGAACTCCGCTATACTTGAAGACTGGCCTACGTACCCATCAAAGAATGAATTCATAGCTTCGCTTCTCGAGGTCGTAGTCATTCCGGCTGCAAAAAAATTCTTGGTGTAGGCACCGACCCACTGTGTCTTGATCTCATACAACGATTGTAACCATTCGTGATTGTGCAAATAGTAAGTATCCATTAACGTGGCCCACCTCTCCTCGAACACGTCTACCGTCAACGATTTCTTCACACATGTATTAAAGTCAGTCTTGAATGACGGATGGTTTGCATATACATGGTGAAGCCGTTCGGGATATTTGTTGCTTATGTGCCATGTGCACAGGCCATGGTGAGTATCTGGAAGGACCTTAGCGATTGCATTTTTCATTGCCAGATCTTGGTCGGTGATGATGGTCTTTGGAGGAATATGATACATTGCTTGAAGCCACGTTTCAAATAACCACGTAAATGACTCCTCCGTCTCATCCCTAAGCAGGGCAAAGCCAAACGAGATTGACTGATAGTGGTGGTTCACCCCGGTGAACGGAGCAAAAGGCATAGAGTACTTATTGGTGCGGTATGTGGTGTCAAACGTCACAACATCCCCAAAATTTTGGTAAGCAGCTCTAGAACGGGGGTCCGCCCAAAATATAGTACTAATGCGGTTCTCATCATCCAGTTGGAGACTGTAAAAAAATCCAGAATTCTCACTCTGAAGGGACCTGAAGAGATCAAGTGTAGTTTGAGAATCACTCTTACCGAAAGACTCTCTCCTCTGAGCACGAAGTTCATTTCGAAGGTCTACTTCGTTGAAACTCAACTTGTCAATCCCCCCAGCCTGGCTTGAGAAAACCCCCATCATCTTAGAAGGTGGAATTTTAGCCTCGGCCATTGTAAAAATTAGTTGTCTGTGTGCCGCGCTTATTTCTCGGTGTTGATGAATTTGACCAATCTTACTGGGGGTCATCAACTGATGATTATGGCTCAACTCCACTCCTGTGACAACCCAATGGTTTTCATTTTTTCGGTGTACTGCATACACATGGGCCTTGCAGCCGGTACCCGGAAATGTGTCCCGTTTTCTTTGTCTTGTTGTCCCTTCGTCACTGATCCGAACGACCGGAGTTACATGCGGTGCTCCTCTATGACACTCAAATAGTCTTGCACCAATTTGATCTGTATTCGCCCGTTTTCTAGTCGTCTTAGTTCTAATACCGAAACCTATCGTTTTCGAATATGCTCTATAGTATGCTTCAACTTCGTCCAGTGCTTGAAAAACTTGACCAACGTAAGGTGGATCAGAACCTTCACAAAAATTATTTCCTCCAGTTGCATCCATATTTATACTGGAATCTAAAAAATAAAAATTATATCATTCTCAACAAGTCATAGATTTAAATAAAAGAAGAATAAAATTTATTTAAACCACCGTCTTTCGAGAAATTTGGTATAATGTAAAATTAGCAAAATAGCCCCCGATGAGCGACAAATTACCGAAATGCCTCCGGGGGTTCATTATCACCCTAACGCCCCAAATCAGCTTCAAAACAACCTTTCAGGTGCTTTGCTTACATTTCTGGACTAAGAAATCCTTTGAAAAACTTAACGCTGCAAATTTACGAAAATACCCCTATCGGGGATGCGAATTACCAAAATGCCCCCTGACAACAAGCTTCCTGAATTCACTCTTTAAAATAACTTTTCAGGTGTCTCACACCCTTTCCTGAACTAAAAGTTATTTTAAGCACAGATTTGTGTAACGTAAAATTAGCAAAATAGCCCCCGGGGGTTCATTGTCACCCTAACGCCCATCAAACCAGCTTCAAAACAACCTTTCAGGTGTTTTACTTACATTTCTGGACTGAAAAACTTTTTTTCGGGAAAATTACAAAAACACCCCTCGCGGGGGGGCAAATTACCAAAATGCCCCCTGGTTTCAGAAAATATCAAAATTGCTTTAAAACGCTATTTTAAGCTTCCTGAGTTCATTCTTGATTTAAAAAGTATTTTACGGATTTTTCGCCTAAAAATCCCGAACCGGTGTCCGGATCGAGCGCTTAAAAGCCCGTTCGGCCAAAAAATTAGCTAACGACTTCGGAATGGTCCGAATTCCTGGGAAATGGAACTTCCCAACACCCTAGGGTTCTCATAAAAGTTTCGCACGAAATTGTGCTGTCTTGATATTTTAAATTACACTGTAAAGTTACAAGGTTGCGCGTATCAGTTAACCCCTTTCTAGTCTTTGAAAAACTCTGAAATTTTAACCTGATACAGATCTTTTGAAAATAACTAGGGTCTCTGTTTTGTATTTTGGCAAAATCTAGCTCTAGCTATTTTTTATAAATTCGTAAAAAAACTGTCTAATTAAGTTTTCACCTTTAGCGACAATTACGCCCCGCAATCAGCTGCAAAATAACATTTCAGGCGTTTTACTTACATTTCTGGACTTAAAAGTCCGTTGGAAATTTTTTTCGGGAAAATTACCAAAATACCCCTCTCGGGGTGGCAAATTACCAAAATACCCCCTGGCTTCAGAAAATATCAAAAGTGCTTTAAAATGCTATTTTAAGCTTCCTGAGTTCATTCTTGATCTAAAAAGTATTTTACGGATTTTTCGCCTAAAAATCCCGAACCGGTGTCCGGATCGAGCGCTTAAAAGCCCGTTCGGCCAAAAAATTAGCTAACGGCTTCGGAATGGCCCGAATTCCTGGGGAATGGAACTTCCCAACACCCTAGGGTTCTCATAAAAGTTTTGCGCGAAATCGCGCTGGCTTGATATTTTAAATTACACTGCAAAGTTACAAGGTTGCGTGTATCAGTTAACCCCTTTCCGGTCTTTGGAAAAATCTGAAATTTTTACCTGATATAGATCTTTTGAAAATAACTAGGGTCTTTGTTTCGTACTTTGGCAAAATCTAGCTCTAGCTATTTTTTATAAATTCGTAAAAAATTCTATTTCTGACGCCCTAAAAAATCGCTATTTTGGAATTTTTCGAATGTAATACCCCGATTTGTCAAAACGTAATTTTGACGCCCTTTGACGCCCTAAACACGAATTTTAGACTATTGTAAGAACAACTTAAGCGTAACACAATTTAAACAATCAATTGGTAAGAACAAATTGAAAAATACTTACTTGTTTTAACTTGATATATTTCAAGAAAAATCCACCGGTCTTCTAGCGGTTATCCACCGATCTTCTAGCGTAAATTTTTTTTGTTTGTATGTAGGTGAGATAGGGAGAATGAGGAGGGTGGAAGAAATGATTCGGGGAGGAGGGATTTTATAGAGAGAAAAGTGAGAGAGGAAGAGAAGAACCGTGAGTGAACAGCAGGGAGGGGGAGGGGGGAATGACACGTGGGGGTGGGGGGTAGGGTGGTAATGACACGTGGGGGAAGAGGGGGTTCACGGGTGGGGGAAGGGGGGTTCACGGGTGGGGGAAAAGGACATAGGGTGGGGGCCACGGGGTGGGGGGCAAGGGGGTGGGGGGCAAGGGGGGTGACGGGTGGGGGGTGGGGTCACGGAAGGCAATAATGCCAACCGCATGTAGGAGTTGCGGTTGGGCATTATTGCCACCATTTTCTCACGAGTTTTTCATTTTCTCGTGATATTTTCATGAATTTATCATAGTATTTTCGTCCTTTTTTGTTCCTTTTCGTCCTTTTTTGGCCCACGTGGCCAACCGCTGGTAAGACCAGCGGTTCGGTGGAGAAATTTGTTATTTCTCCACCGGTGGGTGTGGATCGGCCCCCTATATATATATATATATATATGTTTTTTTCTTGTATTGGCATTTCATAGTTTCATTTCATTATTTGGACTTGTCTTCACTCTGGTTTATTGTTTGCTTAGTAAAAGCGTTTTGTCTATTGAAATTCAATCCAATAGTACCACTTGCTATGACTTTTTCTTTTTTGGTAAGGGATTTTCTATCTCTTGCTGTGGTAAGGATGATCAATTTTTTTTTTTTCTGTTTTTTGTTTTCTAGACATGGTCAGGGACTCGTAAACCGATTATATTCAGGAGCTTTTAATAACTTTGTTTTCCATAATCCCACTTCCATGGCAATCCCTCATTATTCTTCCTCCACTGTAATTGCTCCTTTTTATTGGATAGTCAGCTAGCCGAATTCTTCCAAATATGGCATATACATGCATGTTGTTCACCATGTCAATCTCTATTTCTTGTTTCAGTCAAGAACCCAACCATCACATGAAATTATTTTATCTACATCATCCATCCTCTTGTATAGTCATTCACCCATACATTACGTGACCATTTGTCACCCTTGTACCTTTAATCTTGGCATTATGCAAATGTGAGGGTGTGTTGGTTTGTGCTCTTGTTAATTAGTTTGGTTAATAAACTCTTTTGTCTATGTGAATTCAAACCAACAGTGCCACCTTGTAGGACACTCTTTTGATGAGATTTGAATATCCTGCTAGTTTTTCCCCGATACATTTTTATCAATTATTTGTTCTGTTGTTGTATATGATCATAAAAAGAACACCATTCACACATAGGGGAAGTTTACAAGACTTTTACAGCCACTCTGATGACTTTTGTAGTTACTTAGTAACTTGCAGTCAATTAGTGGTGTTTAGTCACCTAGTGACTTTTCTAGTCACTTGTAGTGACTCTTGCATAGCCCTCTTGACAACGACTATTATTATGCTATCGGTATGCATTTCGTACCTTCAAGTTTTGTGTTCAATTTGGATCGTCAGGGCCACTTAATGATCACTTTGCATATTTGTTTTGCTATATTTGTATCACTGTCAGTTATTATCACTTGTTCGTCAAAGTTTTGGCTTGGTTTTAGACTTTACATTATTGTATTACTTTTCACTTTGTTCCCCCTTACTGGACTATTCGAGCTCAGCCCCTTTTTGTTTGCTTTATCCCTTGCCACGATTAGTAGACATGATTAAAAGCCTTGGCACGCTTGGGGAGTTAGAGACAAATATTTTATTTGTGTAATTGAATATTTTAATTCATTTTGAGAACTTTACCGGATGTTGGTCATTTGATTTGGAATTAGAATTTGTAACTGGCTTTTTAGCCGGGGTTTATTATTTAGTTTTGGTTGGAATGTTAAGAGGATACTTTTTATATTTTTCATCTTAAGGAGATATTTGGTCACTAATGTTTAACTACTCTATTTTACGCCTGGCGTACTGTAAATATTGTGGAATATTGTTTCACTTTAGGACTTTGAAATTAGTAACAACTTCCAAAGCTGATGGCGTTGCAATTTGGTATCAAAGCGTAGGTTTGAGATCTTGTAGACTTCTAGTAATTAGCTTAAGACACAAAAGTGTATAGCTTCCACATTTGTTGACTATTCATGAAAGGTTTATTTTATAAGTCCAGAACTTATGCATTTGTGGTGATGTTGATCAGGATGAGTATCCCTGGAGGAACTCATAGTGGCAGAAGAGGCCGAAGAGAAAGAGCAGACGGTCTAGAAGTTGCTACTTAGTTGCTGCTAATGCAGCAATCTTGAAGCGGTTCACGAGTTTGGTGGCCAAGTAAATTCGATAAAGCTATAGATTATGTGGCTGCAAAGACATGGGTTAATGAGTTCTATTTGATATTTGAGGTGATGGGGGTGGTCAGACAAACAGAAAGTAAAAGCAATCTTTCAGTTGACTGAGGAGGCAGACCAATGGTGGAAGATGACATCAAGGCTTATGATAGCAGAAGAGAAAGCTGATCTCATCACATGGCAAGAGTTTCAGGATCTCTTCTTCATGAAGTATTTTCTCCTAAACGTGAAGGAGGCTATGGAGAGTGATTTCATGAGGATCATGCAACACTCAAATGCGACTGTCACTGAAGTATTAGGAGCAATTTGCGAGACTTTCAAGATTTGTCCCATATATTGTTCCCGACAAGAGACATCATGACGGTAAGTTTTGGAATAAACTGCGGTTCGAGATCAGGTGATAGGTGTCTATCTTGGATAACCCTACCCATGCACATGTGGTTGATATGGTGTGAGGTTTGGAGTGAATCCGTAAGAGCAGCTACGCATCTGGGAGCACAAGAGAAAGAAGAGGGATTGTAATTAAACTCTAAAAATGGAAGAAAACCATCATTAGATTCCAAGAAAGAACCAATCGGTGGACCAGGACAAAGGCAGTAGACTCAGCTTTACGAGGAATTGTACTAGTAAAAAATATCATGGGAACTCGCCCTACTTTGAGGACACAAGACGTGTTACGATTGTAGAGCAACGAGAAACATGGAATGGAACTACAAAAAGCCTCTAGGAAATCCAAAATAGAATAAGAAGGAAGCAGATAAGCACAGGGTACTGGAGGTACATGTCCGAGTTTTACTTTACCAACACCCTTGTCAATTGCGCAACAAAACCATTTATGACTTTCAAAGTTGCAAAAAGGTCAAGATCCAGTTGGGGCTTTTTTTTTTATAATAAGAGAATTGCATAGATTAAATAATAGAGATCACAGTTCGAGTACCAGCCTTAAGGCCAAACACACAGTAGGGAAAACCATAAGCAGTTTGCAAAAGGAAAGTAAAACAAACATACAACCCACACAACAAGGAGACACATAGCATCATAGGCTGTCCAACACCCAGTCTTGACAGACCTGTATCCGTGCCTGGCAAGCAAACAGTGCTAGCGAACGTGCTTCCTTCAAAAGGTTTGGGCTGGCTCTGTTAATACAGTAGTGATGGAAGTTATTGAACTGGTGACATAGGTCGTATAGGATAGGTGCCACCATATCTAAGATATCCTCAAAGCCCAAAATATGAGAAAGTAGGAAAGAAGAATATGTTGGTACTTTTATATGAAAGAAATGATGTTGTAGAGCCCATTCAGAAATTAATAATAAGCCGCATGATAAAGCAGAGAAATAGTCAGTCGCGGCAGTGGAAAAAGAGGCCGAGGCACATCGTTGGTTATTGTGATAGCAAGAGACCCCAATCCTAACCCGAAGCCTACTAGAATCAAAGGACGTATAAAAGAATACATTAATCATCTTCGGTTGTATGCACTGACAAGGAGATGTGTGAATCATTGAGTCTTCAAGGTTGAGATAGTATGATTTAGGTATCGCCCTAGGTGTGCAATTTGGTTGTGGTAACTGTCTTGGGGAGGTAGGTAGGTGCTTGGAGAACTGAGATATAATGCTAGTAAGAAAATTAATTTGGGCAAGGACTATGGGAGGGTTGAAAGGCACATGATTAAATACTACATTATTTCTGAGTCCATATAGTCCACATGGTAGTAAAGAAAAAGATAGGGAAAATAAGGAAAAGATGGGATTTAGAGTTAAATATTTGTACATGAGGGGTTTGTATTGGGAAATTGTGAAAAAGTGGGGTATATTTTGAAAATCTCTGAAAAAGGAGGTTAGTTGGAAAAAAATGGGTTTTTTGAAACCGTATCTTTTCCCATCCCCAAAATACCCCTCCCCTTGTTTGTCCCACATCAGACTTTTGGAATATCATTCTTAGCATTTTCTTCTCTTTCCAGCTAAACTCTCTGGCTCCCTCTCTCTCCATTTCTATCTGCCGACGACTCCTCAACGTTGTCCACTTTTTGGCGATGACACTGCGACGGCACATCCACCTTCTGGCGACGCGATCGACATCCCTCTTTCCAAACCAAGTGTCTCTCTCTCTCTCTCTCTCTCTCTCATCTGTAGGCGGCGACGACACCTCCACCTTCCGACAACGACGATCCATGGGTTTTAAAATCGATCTATAGTCGTCGTCGACGACACCTTTCTCTCCATGGGTGCTGAAATCGATCCATTGGCAACGTCGACTCCCTCTCTCTCCTCCAAACCGAACCTTCCGGCGACGACATAGCTGGACAGCACCTTACGGCTGCATCACCTCCCCCTTGATCACGCAAGTTTGGATTGTGCTGTCTATTTGTGGATTGCTTGGGTAAGCTATATTGTATTACATATTACTGGAATTTTCTGCTTTGTATTGTCTGTGAAACTTCTATATTTGGTTCTTATGAATGACCATTAGATTAGTGCAATTCATTTATTGTTTTCTACCATGAGAATCCCTTGTTAGGTGAATAATCCATCTTTGTTGAGTTAATTATCTTCTGCTCTACACATTGATTTATGGAGACTCAAAATTTTCGTTCCTATAATGTTCTTGGCATTTGCCATCCTGGTTCTAGTTAACTGGACAACGGCGAACAGTCTTACAGCACCATTGATAAGCTTTCGATTTTTAACATTCCACCCAAATCACACAGGTTAGCAACCTTGGTTTGCTACCGATCTTCATAGCGTTCTACCTCATTTTCTTTCATCTACATCGGTAGTGTAACTAGCCTTTAATCCACTTAGTGTTGCCATTGTGAGTAATTTGATTATTTTGACATTTGTACATTCGTTCCTATAATGTTCTTGGCATGTGCTTGTTGAAATTAAAGTGCCTGTCATAGTTGTTTTGGCGATATACATCTACTTAAGGGGGATGCTATCGGCACTTGAATATTTTAATGTAAGGAAAACGTATCGAAATTAGAGTGCTGCAACCAATTATAGAAATAAGAAATTGCAATATCAGCATTTTTAGGTGGGATACTACACCTTCAGAGTACGATAGTTCATACCATAAGACTATTAGTTAATTGGCTGATTGATGAGTAGAAATATTTGCAGCATCAATGTGGTACTGTATTGAAATAGCCACAGTAATTAAGGACTATCTTTTTCACAAGGTATTATTATTTAGGTTCAAGTGATCACTAAAGTACCTGCTTGCAATGCATAATGTTCTTTCTGATTGCAGGTTTTGGACACATATAGTGATGGCAATGCCTTTACTTTTTGGACGTGCTTCGTGTTACAGTAGGAGTATGCAACAGTTGCATCGATGTGGTTGCACTTTCTTGCATCAGAAAGGCCCCGTCCTGATCAATTTACAGTATATCGCACTACTTCTCATGTTATGGCAATTTGTAAAGTGATGTATCATGTTATGAATTTTCAGCACTATCAACACTGTCTAACACGTGGGAATATGTTACCTTTGTTATCCTTTGACTTTACTTATAAACATAGGATGGGAATGGGCTTGGTGGTGTCTTCAAGGCTTGTTTAAGGCTGATTTGCTTGCAATTTTGGTTGGAGAGATACAAGAATTTTTTTAGCATAAAGTAAGGACTGGATAGCTTTTTTCAGCTAGTTAGACTAACAACAGATGGCGTGTGAGAAGCTGGGACACCCTGGCCTAACAACAGCATTTATCGAAGATTATGCACTGCTTTATGGATTAATGAGGGAATAATGTCTCAAGGAAGTTGAATTTTTATGTACTTGGCTGTATAGTTTTGATTATTAGTAGGCTGTCTTACAACTTAGTATTTGTGGATGATGATGTACAAAGAGTTAGGATTTCTAATAATACATCAGGACATCAGGTTTGATTAAAGCTTTTAGCTATTCCGTAAGCTTTGTCAAGTTCTTTTTTACTTGAAATTATTAGTTGATATTTTTGAAATGGTACTGTCCATGAAGTTTATTCTAAACTACTACTTACTGCTTATCCCATTTGGAGTGAAAGGAATACTGGAACAATATTTGCTTCAAGTTCTCTCTGACTAGTTGCCACACATTTACCTGTGTACTGTTCAAGATTATGTACAACATGTGATGGAATACTTGAAGAATAGGAACTGTCCAAGAACAATGCATTTCTCATATTTAGGCATGCAATAACTTCATAACTGTTAACAGCAAAATATTTATCCATAGTTTAGGCATGCAAGAGTTTCAAAATAAGAAATGCTACATCGGTCCTATCATGAGCCATTTTCATTTGAAAATGTAGCTTTCAAGTGACGTCGAGACTTGACTTGAAAGCACGTTGAAGTCTCCAAATACTCTTTCGTCGTTTGATTGGACACGACGATTGTATTAAGCGAACCGCACCACTGCATTTGTCTGTTATTTTCAAGCATTTGCTCATGTACTACTCTTGTGGCTATACATGGGATTATCGTCATTACTAGGGTCTGTTATAGCACCTATGTAGCTTCTCATCCATTCAAAACTTTATGTAGCTTGCATCTAGCTCTGTACTGTGCTCCCCATTTTCCAACTTATGTTCACCTTGCATGATGATTCTTGTCAATATGTGTTACTATTCGTCTATGTTACCACGTTTGGACTTTTTAAGAACCCGTTAAAATTATATTTAACGGGTTGACAGTAAACATTCCTATGCTTGTAAGCCAGTTACTGGAACAACATTATTTGCTTGGCGCCATATTCATCGCATCATTATTGTTTTACTAATACGTATTTACTAATAGTTAACATGTCGTCATATAGTTGTTCTCTTCCAATTTTTCACTCTTATAAGTAGTAGGATCAAGCGAAACTCAATTGATAAATACCGTCAAGTTATCTACGCCCAGATGATTAACCATGTAATTTGGCATTGATAAAACTCCCATGTTTTGATGAACCATTCATTCAATTGTTGGGTCTTATCCATTCCTTCTTGGTGTGAACGGATCTCGCAACTGATGTGGTATTGTGGCCAACCATTTGCGATTGAAACCTACCCTTGGGGTACCGGGACATAAGGTCTTCCCCTATCAAAAATTATGTTTACTTTTCGTACGCACAGGGAAGGCCACAATACCACATAGATTGTGAGATCTGTCCATGCGAGGAAGGAATGGGTAAGTCCCAAAAAGGGATGCGCTCTGCCCGTTCCACGAACAAATACAAGCTTCCAGACAGAGCACACCATACACAAGTGGAGCACCTTACGGGATAGTCAGGTCATTTGCGCTTGCGCAAAAGGTTGTACACGTTTTAGGTGACACAAGTCGTTTTGTGCAGACAAGCAGGTACTTATGCGCGACGGTGCTTGTCGGTTTGTGCCAATGCCCAAGTCGTTTATGGGCAGATTCAATACCGAATCTCCTTCTTCAATCTCTTCCGAAACGAAAAATTTAAACATCAAAGACATGTCACAACAAAAACAAAGAATCAGAGCAGCCCTTTTCTTCCTCCAATCATTATCTCTTCAACAACTACATGTCTATTTGGACCGGAAAAAATGAGGCCTAATTGAGAGATGACAAAATGCATTGCTTTTCATAACAAAACGGCTAAAGCGCATCCGTTTCTTCAATCCCAACCCCCTTAGCAAGGGAAAGCGTAGTTCCCACAAGGTCCTTTTTTTTTGGAGTCCCAACAAAGCAAAAGTAGCGCTTGTGCCCCCCGTAACTTCTGCATAAAAAGACTGGGGCGTTGGCAGAATCCGACATGCACTTTTGCATAAAAGGACTTGGGTTTCTGCAGAAAATGACTAGTTCAACCGAGAACGTACACCGTTCTTCTATGATTGATCGGTAAACACACTCCGAAGTGGATCATTTTCTCCTTAACACTTATGTGTAAAATGCGGCCTACCCCCACTCCACCCCCCACCCGCAAGGTTATCTACCCCACCCTTACCCCCTACCTTACTGCGGCCACCCCACCCCCACCCCATATTTCCCTCCAACGAGACTTTTTTCCAAATCGAGAGACAGTGATTCCACTAACACGCACACTCCCCGTAATTTCTGCATAAACGACCTGGGCATCAGTACAATTGGACACGCACTTTTGCAGAAATTGACTTGTCTTTCCACAGAAAATGACTGGTGTCACCACAAACCGTTTGCGTCTGCAGCGTTCCTCTGTGCTTGGTCAATAAACACGTCAACCACTCCGCATCAGACTCCTTACGGCCTCAACAACCATGCGTAGCTGGGCCGATAAAATGTGCCCTAACGGATAGGTGACGAAACAATATGCTTTGAGTTCCCATTGAAACGGAGCATACTAACCACCCTCAATGATCCCAGCCGTGTAAGGGCAATGTGTGTGTGTGGTTCCCACAAGGTCATCCCACGTATGTAGTGGTCCCATCGAGAAAAAAGCAGGCGTTGTGCACCCCGTAATTTTTGCATAAAATGACTTGGGCATCAGCACAATCAGGCACGCAATTTTGCAGAAACTGACTTGTGTTTCCACAGAAAGTGACTGGTGTCACCACAGAAAATGTGTTGCGGCTGTGTTGCAGCGGGTGGATTGGAGGGAAAATAGAAAAGAGGGAGAAACATTTGGTTAAAAATTACGACACATCCGATTTTTAGAACTATATCTTTGTGCCATGTAGGATTCCTTTGAAACATCTGTATCTGCCACGTAAGCTTCAACTTTGCATGTCGTAGTCCCCCTACTTAGTTGGGCAAGACTTATATTGTATATTTGCACACACTTTGAGAAGTGTTTATATTATTGCTAAATTTGGAGCTTTCACGCTATACTCCTTTTGCTACGAATAACCATAAGGAGTTCTAAATACGTTGCCATATTACAAGGATGTTTGTCCGGTGCAATTGATCCGACACCCCAAATTACCATCGTGATAAGTAATTGCGAAAACTAATAAATGCATTTATGCAAATTTTACCGAATAAACATGGTTTCACTTAAAATCACCTTCGGCAAGAGTGGGTTTTTTTTTGTTGCGAAAATTTACTATTCTTTTGGAACATATGAAAGAAGACGTAGAAATTCCAACAGAAGTAGACGCTCGCAACATTCGTTCTTTGAGGTAGCTAAAGGTAAGTTTCAAAAGGAATCTAATTTTTTTTATTAGTTATACCGTTAAGTTATAACATGTTACACTGAGTTTTAACTAAAAATAGATTTGATTTCAATTGAAGATTAACTTGTGGCAAGCTAAGATTGAGTTGGAAGATAACAAAAGTAAATCTAAGGATAAAGGAGTAAAACTAATTTTTCCCCCATTGATCAATAACAACGGAAAATTATAATAGTTATGATAATGGTATTATGGAGCTTCCAGTGGTAGATGTCACAGTATGACGGTGGTGGGAACTGTAAAGATGACAATGATTGTGAACGTGATAGTGGTAATTGAATAGTTCAAGTGGCAGCACTGTTAATGAGACTGAGATTTGTAGTAGGTCCGACAAGCGATGGATGCAATGGTGTTGGCGTGTAGTTCGCGAGATGGTTGTACAAGAACCATAATCGTAGTAATGGTTGCAATAATGATGACAAAGTTGAGGGTAGTGGTAAACACAAGAGCGGAACTTAATGAAATTCTATTGTCCAAAAAATGTGAAACACCAAAGGAGGTGGTCGATGTGTAAATAGATTAGGTGACGCAAGTCATTTTCTGCAAAAACACAAGTCTGTTTATGCAAAGGTGCTTGTCGGATTCTGCCGATGCTCAAGACGTTTTTTGCAGATACAATACTAACTTTGCCTATGGGAAGAGCTTAAAGCACCTCTTAGTTTTGCCTCGTGTACACATGGAAGGGCTTAATACCACATAGGTTGTGAATTCCATCCACGCCAAGAAGTGAAGAATGATCCAAGAAATGGTAGGTTTACATTGCACAAGTCAATTTCTGCAACAATGCAAGTCCTGATATACAAAGATGCATGTCATTTTGTGCAGATATTCAAGTCGTTTCTTCTCTTGCAACCAATTCAATAGAAACTTTGCCCTATTTGCGAATGAAGACGTGGTTTTGGAGTTCATAAAGCTCTTCCTTGGTAAATTGGGCAAGCGTGACTGTCAATGGTACTAAAATTCATGCTACACCATAATGGCACCACATGTATAGGATGCGGCCAGATGTACTATTTTCGTCACTGTAAAATGGCACAATGTTTTTACCATGAAAATCTACATCGAATTGTGCTATGTTATAAGCTCTTCCCTTAGGCAAAGTTTCTATTTTATTGGTTGCAAGATTAGAAACGACTTAAATATCTACACAAACCGACAAGCATCTTTGCATATCTGTACTTGCATTCTTGCAGAAAATGACTTGTGTTAAAGTAAACCATCTTTACACCGTGTTAGCTTAACAACAAAAGTGCTGCATTTTTGGTTTGTTGTCCTACGGGAGAATCAACTTCCTAAGCATTGTAAGAGAATATCAACGTCTGTCTATAGGAGAATCAACTTCTTGGCTCGATAAAGGGCGACCATGCCACTGAGTGAACATGCAAAACTCCGAAATCCTAAGCAAGCCTATAAAATGGCCTATGGCAGCGCTCAAAAAGCACTGTTGTAGGTCCAATAACCGCTGTTATAGGCTCTGGCAGCGTTCACATACGGCTGGCGTAAGTTTCGCTGACTTATGGCAGCGGTCAAGGGTATCTACAACAGCGGCTGGCCGCTGCTATTGTGGCTTCCTTATCCGTTGACTATGGAGACCTATAACAGCAGCTAAAACTGTATGCCAGCAACTAATGGCCACTACTATAGCTAACTTTTGTATAAGAAAAATAAAATTAAAAAAAGAAACCTGAACTAATATTCTGCTAGGATGTTAAGAGGAGACTGATAAGCAGAAGATTGCTTTTGGCATAATCACTTAAGCCAAATCAGTTGCTTTTGACATTTTAACACCTCATTCTAAACGTCTATAGCACAAGGGCAGCAAAAAGAACATATGGTTAATTTTCTGATACTAAATACTAAGCTAACAAGACTCATAATATGACTACAAAAATTTCACTTTCATTCTTATGTAACTCCCTAAACCGAAACTACAATATATAATTTCAAAGGTAACCTCCCAAAAGTTTTTCCGAAGAGCGGGACATTTAGTGCGTATACCATCTTAGTACAGATTCATCTGTATAGTAACACTACTAAGATCGTCTTCCTTGCAATTTATTTCCACCATCTGTGTCATTTTCCATGTTAATGTCCTTGCCCTTTCTAGAATGATTGCATATTCAATACAAAAAGCACTAGCTTAGGAATCTCTAGCTTGCAATCAAATCCTTTTTCATGCCTGCCTTTTCCATTAATAACATTCTCAAGTTATGAACAATAGCCTTGTTGTACGAGGTGCCCCCAATGCTTCAACAACAAATTAACTAATTAATGCTTCAACAACGAATCCCATGCGTTACTATCTTCGGAGGGTGCCCCCAATGCTTATTAACTAACTAATTAACTAATTTTGCACCCAAATCATGTACGAGGTGCCCCCAATGCTTCACTCACCTCCAATCATGTATGGGGGTATGATAGAAACCACTCTAGAGTCTTATCCCAAACCTCTCAAAGCTACTGCTTGAACTAATAATTTCCTTTATTTACAGCTCTACTATTTGCTAGACCATATACCTCACCTCAAAGATACATCACCCTTAATAGGGTGAACTAAGAATCTGCAGAAGGAAACAGCAAAGGCTGTGGCAACTGGCAAAGCCTAAAATATCCAGCCAACCATCCGGATAAAGCTTAGGCTACCCAAAAGGTTAAAATCTAACATTTTTCGGATAATGTTTATGGCACACCATAATCACAACACTGTGTCAAAAAGGTACAAAGTAATTTATTAGTATGAATAGGAGACACTTATGCCATCAAATAGATGTCCAGAAAATTTCCTTATACCAATAATTGGTGTGCCAAGTATCTCAATTAAAGGAAACTATTAATTTCCAAAGACATCAAATTTTCTGCTCACTCTCAAGAAGAAGTATACCTAGTGTACAGACATGCAAGTTAGTAACTATCGTCATCTGTTTCCGGCTTCCGAAGGTAGTAATGCAAGCAATTTGTCAACACCTGCAATAATAGTATACTTACATCAACAAATTAACTAGGAGAATCGTCATAGTGGTGCGGTTCGGTTAGTACATGAGCGAATGGTTGAAAATAACAGACAAATGCAGTGGTACGGTTTGCTTAGTACAATCGTCGTATCCAATCGAACTACGAAAGAGTATTTGGAGACTGTTCGCCGCTGTCCAGTTAACTAGAACCAAGATGGCAAATGCCAAGAACATTATAGGAACGAAAATTTTGAGTCTCCATAAATCAATGTGCAGAGCAGAAGATAATTAACTCAACAAAGATGGATTATTCACCTAACAAGGGATTCTCATGGTAGAAAACAATAAATGAATTGCACTATTCTTAATGGTCATTCATAAGAACCAAATATAGAAGTTTCACAGACAACACAAAGCAGAAAATTTCAGTAATATGTAATACAATATAGCTTACCCAAGCAATCCACAAATAGACAACACAATCCAAACTTGCATGATCAAGGTGGAGGTGATGCAGCCGTTAGGTGCTGTCCAGCTATGTCGTCGCCGGAAGGTTCGGTTTGGAGGAGAGAAGGAGTCGACGTTGCTAATGGATCGATTTCAGCACCCATGGAGAGAAAGGGTATTGTCGTCGACGACAACTATAGATCGATTTTGAAACCCATGGATCGTCGTTGTCGGAAGGTGGAGGTGTCGTCGCCGCCGGCAGATGGAATCGGGGAAAGAGAGAGAGAGAGAGAGAGAGAGAGAGAGAGACTTGGTTTGGAGATAGGGATGTAGATCGCGTCGCCGGAAGGTGGATGCGCCGTCGTCGTGTCGTTGCCAGAAAGTGGACGGCGTAGAAGAGTCGTCGCCAGATGGAAATGGAGAGAGAGGGAGCCAGAGAGTTTGGCTGGAAAGAGAAGAAAATACTGAGAATGATATTCCAAAAGTCTAATGTGGGACAAACAAGGGGAGGGGTATTTTGGGGATGGAAAAAGATATGGTTTCAAAAAACCCATTTTTTTTCCAACTAACCCCCTTTTTCAGAGGTTTTCAAAATATACCTCACTTTTTTACAATTTCCCAATACAAACCCCTCATCTATAAATATTTAACTCTAAATCACATCTTTTTCTAATTTTCCCAAATAGATAACAGCAAGCCAGGATTTGCCAAGCCCCTGTCCAAGAGTAATCCATGCAATAAGCGATTCCCGAAAAGACTGCCCAATATCCGTCGTTCGGATACCAAGAGGTACCCCAAACCAAATCTGCTTAACTTAAGGGCACAGGAGTAAAGCGTGCTTTGAATCTTCCGGTTGAAGATTGCAAACCGGGCACATAGCAAAATTGACAACATGTCGCCTTCAAGATTTCCAAATTGAGGAAAGTTGGGGCTTTGAATTCATGGAACAATATGTCATACTACTACGATAAGAGTGGAATGATACATCCCAAAATTATATTTCATCAAATCAAACCCTTTATTTTGCAGTCATTTCAACGGCTTAATTACGAATTATGCACGCCGCATTTCTACGTCACAATTTCCCTAGAAACTTGTTTTGAAACCCTTAAAATTGGGGCCCTAATTTCGACACCACATTTAAATAATTGTGCCCTAAGTTCAACGCCAAGATTGGCAGGCCAACTTATCATAAAGTTAGGGTTAGAGGGCTTTGTCATTACTGAACGATGCGACAAAGATGTATCAAGCTTCAAAGACGCCGGCCGGCAGATTTTACGCTCTCTCCCCCTCAGCATCGTCCTTCTACGTCCTCCTTTGTTTGTGAATGAAGGTAATAGGGGAGACGAATGCATTGGGGTGGAGACATCGGGAATAGGAGAACCATGTGCCCACCACCGACAGATGCGTTGAAATATGGGTTTATGGCCGATATGTTTTAAATGCATAATTGTAATGTAGCATGTAAATAGTAAGAATATTTATGAAAAAAAAATTGTGAAAAAAAGAAGCTAAATGGACGTATTTTAATTTTTAAAATGGATCTGAGTTGGGTGTTAGCGAACAAAATTATGTGAAAATGCAACGAAAAAATTAAACATACGCGTTTTGAAATTGAATTCACACAACATGAAAACAGGAAATCAAAACTGGAAAAGGCAAGATTCATCTATGTTGTTGTACCCACTAAAGTAAACACAAAATCACACCAGGCCTCTTTGTATTATAACTTCGCGTAGCTGATCAAGAACTAACGTTGGTAGCCAAACAAATGCACAAAGATTGAGTGGGAGGGGCCATCCAGAAGGCTACTCACGAGCTGATTGTCATTCAACGGGCACCAAAGTTAAGAACACCCACCTAAGTTGCTGTAAGAGCATTCATAACGAGTATCAACTCTCAGCTGCAGCATCTGCTAAGCGAGTAGCTGCTGAATTTTGTTCTTCCAAAAGCTTCATCTGCCGTTCTGCATGTTCTCTTTCACAGGCACTAATTCCCATGATTATATCAACCATGGTACCAGTTGTGCCGAAGAACACAAGGGGCGCCAAAGATTTCCGTTTAATCCCAACTGGTATCGCAATCAGAGCACCAGCTACAGAGAATACCCAAGTTCCCAGTGCGCTGAAAATATGCTCACAGTACGTTAGACAACTTATGATATGACATGAAAAATGGGGAGACCTACATTAGATGTCTAGGTAATAGTCGATCATTTTAATATCTGGCAGACACAATTTATGAAGGCGATCAGTCATGTCGCAACCCGAGAATATGATTAAGTTCCCAGATATATCTCCCCCAAAAGCTGACTCTCAGTTCATGTGGCTCGCTCAAGCTTAAACGTTTCGAATAAGTGGGGTAACAGTCTCTCAAAATTATTGGCCCAACAAGAATAACAAAAGTTTGCAGTCTATAGACTTGTAGGAACTCTACTAGTTTTCAAGGTGAGACATCAGGAACCACCTTTCGGACAGATGGGAAACAAAAATAATGAAAAGCTTCAAAGTCCACACAGCCACTAGTTTGCCTTGTAAATTAGGCACGAAACTGAAAATGTGATTGCCTTACACCAACCAGAGCAGAGATTGTGCACCCAGCCGCTACAAGTGCTGCTCTACATGCACAACATGAAAAAGGCTCATGGGAACGGAATCCACATAAACTTACCCATGAAACCCATCTCACGGGTGGAAGACAATAGAGATCACTGAATTGACAATGCAACTAGTTCCTCTAGTGAGGCTAACTATCTTTGCACAAATTCAAAACAATTACACTGGTGTAGTTGATGCCAACATTTTATTTACTTGTAGAGGTCAGCTTCAATTAAATAAAAAAGTGTACAGACTGTGGAAGGTTAGATTATAACGTCCAACCCCTCAAAACCCTCGGGAAGAAAAAATGGATAGGACGAGCACGATAAAAGAGTTGAAACTAAAAAGTTTCACAGAATAACTTCCAACACAGTTCGTATCATCCTGCAATGGCTTGTAGGACTTTTCAGATCATCGTCCACTACAATCCACAAGTGCCATATCCAAACTACACCAGTTTTAACTTTCTAATAGCAATTAAAGTAGAAAAGAACGAAAATGGATCCACATTGTCATGAGTCATGACTTAACACCCATGAACCAAAATGCCATAAATTAGAGTTCCTCCAATCTGTAAAGAACAAGTACCTTATACAGGAGTAAACAATGCATTAATCATGGAATATAAACTCGAGTATACATCTCTGCCACCAAAACTATGACAGGACTATTCTGGAATGTAACTTACACAAAGGTAATGTATAACTTAAGTCACACATGTTTTCTTTAACTACAGCAGCTGAACGAAAATCTTCCGAACAGCTATAAGAGTTCTAAACAAAAAAAGCTACAGGGAGGTTTCCATTCGTATTGTGTAATTCCGTAGTTTTTTCTATAATACACGGAACAGGTTATACTAGTCATTTGTCATTCCATCTCAGATAACATGTAATTCTAGTACCTCAATCAGTATGATTAATCTCCCAAGACATAATAATTTCAAACCCTAAGCTTATTGTAAGAGTTCAAGCATCAGTTCACAAGGAGAGAAAAAGTAGTGGTGGAGTTTTTTATTTTCCTAGGGGGGTTTGTGGGGGTTGTTGGGGGGGGGGGGGGGGGGCGCAGGGGCATGAGTACAGCAATCCAAAAGAGTAAGTTTTAAAGAAAGAGCAAGACAGACGAAAGAGACACAGTAACAAAAAAAATAGCCGGAAATTTTATCAAGTTTTATCAAGATAAGAACTGCAGTAGCTCGCAAATTCATGATAACAGAATCTCAAAAAAAAAAGATAGATCTGTTGATTTGTTTATTCTTCGTTGCTTAGGCATGCAACTATTGCTTGTGTCATCAGAGGGCTGTCATTATGCATACATCTCTACACTACCTCCGCGGCCATGGCTAAAGTACGAGTTGATTAACAAGAAGAAGAATAACCATAAAGCACAACATTTTTCCTTAGGAGAAAGGGGAAAAGAACAGAGAAGGGAGGAGGAGAAACCTTTTATAGGTCAGACTAGTTGAATTTTACAGGGGTTAATTGAATTAACAAGAATAAGACTAGGCACTCCTGACGTTTTCGTTTATTACACACAGCTCTCCCTATCTCTCTGTTGAAATTCCACTAAGCTATACTTTTTTAGTTTTCAGCTCACATAACAGTCTTAACAAAAAGACAGTGATACCCCTCCTAACAAATAAAACTACCCAACCAGCCCACCTTATCACAAACCACCCACCACTGCCGCTGGCCCCACCACCATAGATCAGAAAGTACACCACCGCCTCCATAACAAACGCCGCCACCACGCCAGTACACCACCTCCCCCACCATGGTTAGATCCTCAAAACCAACCACCACCGCATCTTAGATCCCCTACCGCCGTCACAGACCCCACCATCACCACTTCCACCCTATACAGGTCCCAGAAATCAAAGATAAGGAGGCGTTTTAAGGGGGGGAGGAGGGGGGGAATAAACCTGCGGCAATAGATGGCAGTGGGTTTTTACAGATCAATGGGTTTTGATCTCTGTGTTAGTGTGTTGTGTGTGTGATGGGCAGAAGGTGGTTTGGTGTTCGGTGGCAGTGGTAAGGGGTGGTGGTGGTGATAGCCATGGGGGGGCAGGCCTAAGGTGGTTGATGTCTGTGTAGGTGTGGTTGCTTGTGTGATGTACAGGTGGTTGCGGGTCTATTTGAGTGCATGTGTGTGATACGCCTTGGCAAGTGGTGTTTAGGGGTGGAGCTTGGTGGTGGGGTGGTGTTTCAATGGGCATCGAGGGATAAAGGTGCGCCGGTGATGGGCGTCGGAGTTGTGTGTCTGTGTGCTGGGCAGTGGGTGGTCAATAGTGGTGGTAGCCAGTGTGTGGGCTCTGCGGCAGCGGCTGCACGTCTGCTGTGGTAGCTAGGCGTCGGTAGAGGTGGCTGGTAAGGAAGAAGAGGAAGACTTGAGCGCATTTTTGGCCAAAATGGTAATGTCAAAGAATCTTGTAATGGCCTTTGACATCCTGTTAGTCTTGTGTATAGCTCTGTGGAATGCAGCAACAAACCACAAGGGGAGCACTGTAATAAAAATAGATAAGGGGGAGACGTGTATTTTTGGGTAAACCTCAGGAGTATCGAGTGCAATTAATGCTTTTCATAATAAGAGTATATGAGAGGACAACAGCATATCAAAGGATTTAAGGTACTACAAAAAATGTCAAATTTAAGTTTGCTATAAAGACTCACACTAGGTCTGACTTTTCTTGTAGTCCTAAGAGAATTGCTAGAATGTCTCTCTTTCGCCCTGATAAACAGCACTACGTTCTTAAACATTCAAAACATAACAGAATAACTCCAGAACGATTTCAAACGAAAATTATAGTGGTGTAAAAGGTATTAGATACTAGTAACTGTCTCGCAGAACATAACCTCCTAGTTTTTAAAAGCATTGCTAGGTCACACCAATATGCATTTCCCGAGGTACTAATTATCACCCAAAAAAAAGCAGATGAGAGAGAGAAAGATAGATAGAGAGAGAGAGAGAGAGAGAGAGAGAGAGAGAGAGGGTGGAAGACACCGACTTGGAAACTGAGCACTCCTCAAGATGCTTGACATTCTCCTGACTTGCCATCTCTCAAAGCTACCTTGTTTCTGAGTTCAATCCTGTTTGTTTATTACAACAATTAAGCAACATAGACCCGTACACATATCCAAAAACTTGAAAATGAACATGTAAACCTCCTATTATGTACCAATGAGGCAGCTGCAAAGACAAAAAGAACATTGAAATCATGTTTTCCTCTATGCACACATTGATGCAACAAAGATCTTTGCTTTTGTTTTCTAATTTCAGTTCTTGTTATTCAGCGGATATAAAGTTAGGAATTAAGAGACTCTGTGAAGAGTATAATCATCTACAAATTGAATTACGGATACATAAATAATAAAATCATTTTTGAATGGGCCAAATGGCATAGGTTTCATAGAAAAGAAGATCAAAGAAAAATCTAGAAGTCATCAATCAAGCCAATTAACTCCCAAACAAAATAAGCCACGAAGAAAAGAACCCTCATTTATCAATCTAACACCAACCCTACTCAAAACAGAAGTATGTTTAACACCAATAAGAAAAGCAGCCAAAGAAAAGTGCATAAAGCAATTCTATGCGCAGAAAACAGTGATATAAAAGCATTATAAGAGCTAACGAAGAAAACCCATCATAACATAATTCCCACGAGAGGGGAGAAAAGAGGGGACGACAAAATGGTGAGGGCGATGACTGGATTATGCAATGGTACCAACACATAACACGGAAGAGAATAAACCATGTGTCGTGGTACACAGGTGAAAAATACAAGCCCGGGGGTGTGATTGATCAGCAGTAGCCTTTGATCTCGTGAGTTATCAATATACACTACTTTGTTTTTCCTCAAGCATGATTTTAAGCTCTTTAAATTTACAATAATCCTTCTTGTTGTATGTTGATACTAGCCTCGCATTTTAGAAGAAGTTGACCGAGCGGAAAAATCTTGTTGATGCGATGGAAAAGGATCTTCTTGCCAAGCTGAGATGTTAAAGCATAGGTGCGGACAGTTTTTTGAGATGTTAAAGACTAGGTGCGGACAATGTTTGAGCACCTATAACGGAGCATCCTTGAGGTACAAATGAGGGAATGGGCGATATAGTGCCGGTTGATATGGGCGAGATGGATGTGCCGAGCAAGATAGGTCAGGCTATTGAGCCAAGGGAGATGAGTGATACACAACAGTTCCAAAGTCAAGTCACACAAGATTTGAACTTGGAGAACTTGTTTGTGCTAGAGGCAATGCACGTCCCGTTGTCGAAGCATCTACACTAGGACACGGAATGAATCGTAAAAAATATACCCCGTGCCGACCACTGACCTCGTATATCAAAAGTCATGCTTTGAGACCCATGAGAACAGAAAAGAAGAAACATATTAATAAGCACTATTTTTTTCCCACCCCAACATCACAGTCTCAAGATCACATATATCCAGTTCGAATTACCAACTCACCCATGATAGAATCTCCATCCTTGCCATCGATGGTTGGTTGGATGATGCAGTTATCAATGCTTACATCTAACTTCTGAAGATTAGAGAATCTGGTAGCTAAGATGCATATCCTAAAGCATACTTCTCCGATAATAACCTGATGAGAGTACTACAATTTGAATGGCAACAATAGTGTTCGAGTGGAAAGAAGTGGGCAATCACCAGTTTTATGACACAGACCAAGCAGTGAAAATCGAGATGGCCGATGCCTTCTTTGTACTGATCCTCGAGTACAATCAATGGTTCTCGCTATGCTATAGGGCGGACTCATTAGTTGTTAAAATCGTTGATAGTACGCGAAATGATACTCTTAAGCAGCTTTACAATGAGCTGCTGGAGCTATGTGAGAATTTTGTTGTCTTTACAATTCCTTTATGTCATAATCTAGTACTATGTCATATTCTATAACCATTTTTGCTATGGCGCAGAACTTGCTTTATAACGTTATAAAAGGGGAAGCCCTCCAAAAAGAGATCTCAAA
This sequence comes from Escallonia herrerae, assembly GCA_033070095.1. NCBI lineage: Eukaryota > Viridiplantae > Streptophyta > Magnoliopsida > Escalloniales > Escalloniaceae > Escallonia > Escallonia herrerae. The sequence goes on from JAVXUP010000877.1 coordinate 31,147, forward strand.
TCAAAGCAGAGACACATAGACCCATGCAACAGAACACGTTGGATTGCCGGGTATTTATGTTGATGTACGTGGACCTTATCTGTCGCTGCGAAAGCCTTAAGAAGCATAAGTGGTCACAAGACGATGTAAACAACTATAGATATAAAATAGCCTAAAAAGTTTGTAACAGGTCCCCCAAAAAAAGTTAGGAATATTGTATTTCTAGCAAAATTGAAGATGTAATGTTATATATTTTCTATATGAAATGTACGAGCTTGCTCCTCTTTCGACATGTTTATATTTTGTTGCTTCCTTGAGAGATGTTTGTAATAAATATCTTCAGTTTGGAAATAAGGTTAAGATGTGAAGACTGGCCTCCAAAAAAAGTCACTTTATCATATTATTTTTTCTCTTCAGCTATTTGCTACATAATGTAGTGGACGTCCGTTGCGCTGTATAGAGACGACTAAACAGAAGAAATCACCAACACTTGGGAAAGAAAATCACTCTATCAACTTTTGGGTTCTGTCCCGTTATCCGCTCCATTATGTGGCAGACAATTAAACGGAAGAAGCCACTTTCAAACCTCACTTACACTAGGAAAGAAAAATCACTTTTTAGCTTTCAGGTTCTATCCTGTCGTCTGCTACGGTATGTAGAAGACGTCCATTCCATTATGTAGCGGACGACTAAACAAAAGAAGCCACTCTCAAACTTCACTTACACTTCAAAAAATTCATCTATCGGTTCTGTTATTGCATTCACTTTTGGGTTCCATTCTGTCGCCCGCTACAGCATCTGCTTCATTATGTAGCAGAGGACTTAAAAGAAGAAGCCACGTTATTATATACCAGACGTTCACTCCATTATGTAACGGAAGACTAAACATTTTGCAAATGTCAGCTATTGTTCAGTCATCCGCTCATTATGTAGCGGACAACTAAAAACAAAAAACCACTCTTAAATCACACCTGCATTTAGAAAACAGACCGTTTTCAAATTTTGTAATGTAGTCCCCTCCATTATGAAACGGACAACTAAACACTTGGAAAAAAAAACCCCTTCATTTCGTACCTTTGGATTCTGTTCTGTCTTCCGTACTCATTTTTCACTTTCTCACTTTTCTCTAACTTAGGCAACATATTGAGGCAGTAAAGTTGTCCCCATCAGAGTTTGACTAAAATAAAAAATTACGAAGTTAAGAATTCAAATTGAGACTTAAACATGAAAATTTATGAAACTAGAGTGCATAGATCTAAGAAGCACGGACACAGACACGGTGTCGAACACGGACACCGACGGGGGACACCGGACACCGCAATTTCAAATAAATCGGATTTTGGACACCGTAGGACACCGCTATTTTTTTAATATTTTTATTATATATATATATATATATATATATATATATATATATATTAATAAGTATCAAATACATTCCATAATCTAAAATAACAAATAATAATGAAAAACTACAAAAACAAGAAATTCAAATACAAGTCATACTTAACGTTAAATCCAACATGTACATGGTACATAACATAAGGAAATTAAGTGTTACAAAGTCATACGAGTGGACATAACATAAAAAAAATAGGAGGTTCCTTTTCAGACTCTTGAGGAGGGAGAGAAAAAAAGGATTAAGAACGAGTGGACGACTCTTGACTTAGAGTCTTGAGTCTTGACAGATTAGGGCACAAAGGAGACTGAGAGAACTAAACTTTGAACAAAAAAGGAGATTGACCTGTGTCAGTGACGGCCTCCGGCGACGGTGAAGTGAGGTCCGGCGATAGCGATGGCGTGTCGCAGCAGCTGCTTCGGTCTTCGCGACGGCGACTGGATAGTCTGGATCTATCGGCGACGGCGTCGAAATGTTTAGGACCAGCTCCGACAACTCCGACGACGGCTACGTGTCTGTAATGCTCCGAAGGCTTTCGTAACGTGAGTGTTCCCTTCTCAGATAGGCGACGGCCGTAAGGTGAGTGAAGATCAAATTAGGGCACAATTTCTTGACCCCTAAAATTAGTTCAAAAAATTGCAAAGTAGCCCCAAATGGTCTGACACTGCAGATTGCCGTGTCCGACACTCCTAGACTAAGTGTCCGGCACGGTGTCGGAAAATTAAAAAAAAATTCCGACATCGATTGGCAGTGTCCGACACGTGTCGGGCGGTGTCTGGAGGGTGTCGGGGTGTCCGTCCGTTTAGGACAACAAACCTCCACCTAGGAGAGGTGTCCGTGCTTCAGAGGCATAGATTAAAGATGCATTTCTTATTCTTCAGACTCATCTTCTTCCTTGTCTTGCAAACCCGCTAGACTTAAAATCCACTGCTTTGTAATGCTTCCGCTTGTCATGGTCGGTGTATTTGTAGCATAATGCACACTTCAGTAGAACTTTTCATCTGTAAATCTCTTTCAACCTTTCCTTTCAAATTGGATACAAAGTTCAGCTACTATTGTCGTCTTCCTCAACCGTCGCCGCCTCTTCTTCTACAGAAGAAGAATTCAAATAGAGGCTAAACATGAAAATTTATGATACTAAAGCACATAGATTAAAGGTGCACTTCTACTTCTGCCAATTGATCTTCTTCCTTCTCTTGCAAACCCGCTGGACTTTTCTGTTTATTACATAATGCAAACTTTCTTAGTTTAGGCGTGGTTGCTTGTTCAATAGAACTCTTCGTTCATATAGATTTCTTTCAACCTTTCATTTGCGATATAATTAGGTCCAAAGGTCGGATACTATTGTCCTCTTCCTCAACCGCATCCTCTTCTTCTTGTGTAACAATGCTACCACAGTCCTCCACATTGTAAATCAGGTTTTTTCAAACTTGTCCATATTCAGATATTATTCTAGGGCTAGATCACACATATTTATATCCGCCATTGTACATGAACTTTTTATAGGCAAACGCGTGAATATTGTCATGATATGATTATAACACAATGTCTCTCATTTTTGAATTCTCTGGTGTGTTGTGTCGACACATTCTACGGTTTTAACTCAAAAGAATATGAAGGAAATCCCTGAGAACTCGTCTTGCCGAGGTGGACTAAAATTGCAACCAAGTTACATGGTACTGTTGCCTTTCCAAAGCATTTGCAAGCACATGTTATGCAGTCTGTCTCTATGTCATGTCTACCAATATACTCTCTACGCACTATCTCTGAGGCAAAATCGTCTATTAAAGAATAAACTTTGTATGAATGTGTACTCTCCGTAGCCAACTTATGTACACTACATCTCGATTTCGGTGGCTCCATTTAGTATTTTCTGTACATCTCCTTCGTATAAATTTTTGAACCATTCAATTCCAACAGGGGCTCAAGCATCGATCTTCTTTGTTTGTACGTGTTTGTAAAATCAGCAGCCCTTTCTCTTGCCGAATGTCTATGCAACTGCTTTTTGAGCATTCATTACAATACTCTTTATGCTCGTAGTTGCACCTACATATGATGAACATGGCATTCGTACCTTCACTCCTATCCGTTGTTCTCATGCCCGCAGCAATATACATTTTGGTGTAAACACCAAGCCATTTATGTTTGACTGTATACAAATGATTGGAGCCAATCATTGCCTTGAAATAAGTAATCCTCAACAAGTTTTTCCCACCTCTTTTCAAATTCTTCAATTGTTAAGGACTTTTTAACACCTTGTCAACATCCTTTATAAAGTTGGAGTATTTTGCATACACGTGATATAGACGTACAGAGTATTTGTTGCTTATGTGTCAAGTGCACAAATTGTGTCGAGTATCCGGAAACAGAGTGGCAATAGCAGTCCTTATTGCCAATTTTTGATAGGTGATGATAACTTTGGGTGCTTTGTAGTTCATTACTTCTAGACCTGACAACTGCAAAAACTATTAGCATCAAAACCAAAGAATTTTACCCCTAACCGGTAAATTCCCGTTAGGTCCGTATCGGTTATAGGTTACATGACCGCCACCTCTATTCTGATTCTTCAATCTCCATAGCCTTCTTCTTCTCTCAAAGTCCGATTCCCTCCTCTCCTTTTTTTCTCGCGGCCACACCACTGATCCCCCCAGCCACCACCACATCTATCTACTACCACTACAACACACCACATATCCAAAAGCCATACAGCCCAATTGACTGCACTTCCCCACCAGTCCACTGCCCTTCATCCACAAGGCCTAACAATCGTCACGTATCCCAACGCCACCATTAACCCCCCCCCCCCCCCCCCCAAGGCGATACTATATGTCCAGATCTGAATCAAGACCATCTGTAGATGCAGGCTATTGCAAAAACAAACTAATATTCAAGTAACAAGTAATCCTAAGATCAAACCGACATCTTTTAGGGTTATTGTCATATCCCCAAGAGAGAAATAAAACGTATTCGTTTCACTTCTTCTCCGTTCAACAAGTGCACATATCAAAGATCAATCATGTTGAATGAATATGTCACAAAAGACATGAATTTTCCAAGCCCCATTGCATGCAATAAAATCTTCTGATTTTCATATAGTTTCCACTTGTCAATTGCATGTGTTAACAAAGCATATTTTAACCTAAAATACAATATTCTTGACTGAAAACTAAGAAAATAATAAAAAAATTAACAACTTACTTATACATTCCAAATTGATGTACTTATATGGTTTCCTTGGTCATGCAATATGGAAAAATTTTTAAGTTTGGGATTGAAGTCCATTAAATTTATTGAAATTTAAACAAGTTGGCTAATTTCTTAAGTACTTCACAAACGTCGGAAAATATAGGTTCGTGCAACACTAGCACATACAGACAACATTATTTATATATATATATATATATATATATATATATATATATAGTTTGTATACTTACACTGCTAATGGCAAAGAGCTAGGGCTTATTTGGAGATTCTAAGGTTTGAAGGTAACAAATCTAGAGTTGACAAGGTCGCTTACGACATTGTCAGGGCGATAAACAAGGAACAAGGGTTGGCAGAGTAGGGTTTGGGGCCTTAGATAACCCCCGTTGTCCGTTATATTATGTAGCGAAATGGGCACTGTAGCACCCTAATTGTGAACTGGAGGGACTTTTTTTCAAAAACACCGTCCGCTACATAATATAGCAAATGACAGGGAGGTTTATAAAGAAGCAAGATCTAGCCCGTCCAACTGTGATGGATGGACGGCTAGGTATCGCTGACAACTAAGCTAAGTTGCCAATAAGTTAAGCTAAGTTGGCAGTAGTAGCAAGAGATTAGTCCCTATCTATGTATGAACAAGAATAAACTTGTATGCATATATGTAGATAAATGTCCACAATTAACGTGTTATTTAAAGAAACAATAATTGTTTTCGAACTAATGCCATATCGGTGCCATAAAGTATCACCTCAGTACAGCGTATGTACCCAACATTTCAAATGTACCAAATAAGTACCTAAATTTTCAAAGTTGAACCAAATCAATCATGTCGTTAATGGAAGCTAGATGTTGTTAAAAGTCCAGGGATAAGACCATCAATATCGTCAAACATTTTATAAAGCACATCTACTTGGGCACACCACACTCCTTTACTCTCTCCAAGTTAGAGCCCCTCCTCTCTCTGCTTCTCTTTCTTGACACGCATACACAATGTTTCACACACACATCACACAATTGCACGCATCACAGCCACACGCAGACCACACAAACACTACATGCACACCACACATGCAGACAACACAGAATTACACTCAGGCACACCACACACACAATTACACACACACAGTTACAACGTAACACGCGCGCACACAGACCACACACATCCACCGCCGTAACCCACCTCCCCCTTCCCATAGATCCCCTCCCCCCCCCTTCCTCTTCTCTCTCTCAAGCACCCAATCGTGACAAATGTTACAGTGAGAGTGGGCATTACATTATCTCTCACAAAGCTTGCCTTTTCACCCATCCTTTCCTCATAAATTCAGTTTAACTCTCTCTAGCCTTGCTCTACAGGAGAATCAGCCGTTGTTAATGTTTGAAACAGCATGGAGTCAGTAAGGTAACCTTAAAGATCTTCTCGAAGCTTGAGCAAAGTGGCTTTATATCTGTGAAGGCAAGAAGACGCATGTCCTGCATCGACAGTGGCAGAATGACAAGCATGGTCACCAAAACCGCCTTGATCCACCCTGAGCACCAGATCCAAGCCAAAACCGGCGATAATCACTCTTGTATCGCCGATTTCTTTGACATCGTCACAAGCACCAAAATTGGCGCCTAAGAAGCACGGGTACGGGTGCGGGTGCGGATACGCGGATACGGCATTTTTGAAAATTTTAGGATACGGGTGCGGCGGGGATACGGCAAATATTATATATATATTTTACTATGTACGCCTAGTCACATACTTCCACAATGGTTTTGTCTCATCATCACCAACACCAGAACTAGGGGCAGCAATACTATCTGAAGTTGACATATTTGGCTTTAATTTAAGCCTTTAAACCTTTAACACAAAAAAAGAACACACTGTCACAGTAAAAAAAAAATAGTCACAGCAAAATCAAAAAACATGTGAGAAGTGAAACTATAATTACTTAAAACCACCAAACAATCCACATTCGAGACTCAGCAAGAAACCAAAATAAAAAAAAAATTGACGGGAAACGAAGACAGAAAGAAGTCAGAGACATACCTTCGAAGCAATGCTGTCGGAGGTGAGTAGGGTGGTTGCCGGAGGTCCCTGATGGTTTTCGATGGTCGCCGGAGGTCCCCCGATGGTTTTCGGTGGTCGCCGGAGGTCCCCGATGGTTTTCGGTAGTCGCAGCTGTTCGGTGAGGTCGTGGGTGGTCGCAGATGTTCGATGGGTGTCGCGGGAAGTCGCCGGTGTCGAGGGAGGTTGCCGACGTCGAGGGAGATCGCCGGTGTGGAGGGAAGTCGCAGCTGCTGCGATCTCTCTTTCTCTGTGAGTCGTGTGCCCTAATTTGGGGTTAGTTAAGTTATTTTATGTTTTCACCCACCCCCCCACAAAAATTAAGTTTTATGTTTCAACCCCGAAATATCTTCTACAAATTATGTTTCAGCCCCCGAAGTGTCGGATCCGCACCCGAACCGCACCCGAGCCGCACCCGAATTTCGGAAAATAAAAAAATAAATGGAAAATAATGGGTGCGCACCTGACACGCACCCGAGGCGCACCCGTGTCCGATGCGCACCCCACCCCGATACTCCTCCCCTTTTGAAGCACCCGTGCTTCATAGATTGGCGCTCTGTTCGCAATAATGCTGACCGCCGACGACAGTAACGTCCGCCCTATCTACTTAAGCAAGTGATGCAGTCACTTTTGGTAATGCAAAGAGTGGCAAAGCTTTACAAGGAAAAGAGAGTCAGCATTTTTCACGGGTGGCAGATGTTTTTCAGCAGGAGCATGGACAGAGCGCTGAAGGAGGCATTGGTGAGGGGAGGATGGGAACAATGTGTGTAGGTTTTGTGTGACACCTGTGTTACTGTGTAGTTGTGTCTGTGGTGTGTGCGTAGTGCACGTGTGTGTGTGTGTGGAGAAAGAGAAGATGGAGACGGCTCCAAATCGAAAAGGGAAAATGTGAGAGATGAGACCCCACTTTTTTTTTTATAATGACGGTCTTATCGTTTTTAACGGTTTCCACCTTCCGTTAGTAACAGAACTCATTTGGTTAAAAAATGACACTCTAGGTACTTATTTGGTACATTCAAAATTTTGGGTACTTAAGATGTACTAGGGAGATACTTTAAAGCACAGATTTGGCATTAGCCCGTTGTTTTTTTTTATCTTAAATATACTTATTAATGCCAAATGAGGTGTGGAAAAACATTATGATGGACGACAACTGTCAATACGCTAAAGGAGGTTTACTTAGTGCTGACAATATGATTTCGGCTTTTCAGACATTTATTGTATTTTATTTTTGCATGGATTCTTTATTGTTCCCTTTAAAATGATTTTAAGCTCCGAAATTGAAGCTAGGAACAACTTCTACAAATTAGATATCCATAGGGAAAAACAAAAATTATTGTTTTGCTATTTGTTTTTACTTCTTTATTTATTTATTCAATAACAAAATGTATGGCTTAAAAGTCTGATTGCAATATATTTACATTACAATGTACAATATTTGGAGGGTTGGAACCAGGTAAAAAGCCACCTTGGGACAAAGGCTCCCCCCCACGCCAAAAAAAAAATTAATAATAAAGAACAATTTAACTTATATGTACCATGTGCTTTGTGTATTGTACCATCACTTTTAGCTTTATATTATACAAAGGTCACCTTGCTATCTTGACAAATAGTAGATGAAAAGGGTATTTTCACCCCTTATATGCTATATCGCCTTTCTTATTGCTAAAATGATAGCAATAGTCACTAAAATGCATCTTTAGCGACAAAAACTATGAAAGCAAGAGAGTCAAAATACCATTACCACTTCGGTCCCCCCTAAATAATGGCTTTCTCTGGTCGGATCCCTTACAACCCCGCTATACATATCAAAAACTCCGAACGGGGGAAGTTAAACCTGGAGGACTCACAACAGAAATGTTAACACTAATGGTGAGGCTAGCGGACTTGGCTAATTGATCCGCAACTAGATTTTACCCAGACTACCTAAAGGAGAGCTATACATGCAGGCAACCATGGGCAAGCATTAGGCACTCGTCACGAAGGCGGCCCAACCATTGGTTATTGCTGCTGAACCTTTGCAACAAAGTCAAAGCAACAAAGATATCAGTTAAAATAAACACATTAGTTGTTGGTTGTGAATAATTTGTAGGGCTTCCTCTATAGCCAACAGCTCAGCCCTTAGTTGCAGGAAACGCTATATCTGCCAACGGTACTCTCTTAGAACCGCGGTCTTGTGATCCTTGATAGGAACTTCATAGGAACTCGTCCCAATCAGACATGGGAGCTGAATCCTATCGGCCGGGAGAGACGCAAGTCAATCAATCTAAATCTCAAGATGGACAAGATGAGAATACATTACCTGGAAATCTCGATTCAAGAAACCAATCTTCAAGACGAGAGAGAACAGAGGAGGAGATTGGTCTCCTCTTGCTTCCCCCTTCTTCTAAGCCTCTCTTCCTCCAAATTTTTAACTAACGAGACACGCGAGAACGGAGAAGGGCATCGATTTTGCTCTCCTGCTTCCCCTTTCCCCAGTGTCTTCCTTCCCTCCAAGTCTGACGAGAGAAGGAGAAGAGCATCAGTGTTCGTCTGCTGGCTCTCTGCTACTTCTTCTCTCTCCAAAATTCAGCCTTACATAAATCTATTTGTTTTCATTTTTGACCCATGTGAATTTCGATATTTCACCTTTAGCCTCCATGTGTAATGGGCGGGAGTTTTAGCCTAGGAAATATGGATTCTTGATAAGTGTAGTAAGTGTGCTTGAGTATTAAGCAAGTGGTGCTCACATTTCTTAGGAAAGAAATTATGTGTTCTAAATTTTATTATTATTATTATTTTTAACTTGCTTTGCTTATTACACAATTCAGAAATTCAGATTTTGTAGATTGACATGGAAATGACAGATTTTGATTAAAAAAAATGTTAATATTATGTCACAATGTGTTGAATAAGGTTATAGTTAAATTTTGGGAGTTTGGTTGTAAGTTTTAGTACAATTACTAAGTTCAATTTTTTAATACATGCTATGATTGTTATTCTTTTGAAATTTATTTTATCTTAAGTCGTGTATTTTAGTTATGACTTGCATGAAATGTGAAAAAAAGCCTTGTTAGTATAACTTCTACCATATACGATGATAATATGATGGGCACGCTATGTGTGTGATACATAAATATTCTTTCACAATTAATAACTAACATAAAAGTTTTTAAATATAAATTACAAAATATTGTAAATAACTAATTACTCCAATGTTGCTGGCTATTAAGTATGTTCAAAGTATTGCAGATTATCGGTTGGAAGTCAAGGAGTAGAGTATCTTAATATGTACAAGTTTTGATCTCTTGCTTTGCAAAAGGGATTTCTATATAATTATCACAAATTATTAATAAAAGTCATATTAATAAGTAACAATGATATTTTTTAATAATATAAATAAAGTAATAGTACAAATTAAATCTTCACCAACTCACCAACAATTGGAATTTAAAGCAAACCACGTAACCAAAGTTGCCATATTTAATTTGTACTTGAACAACTTGAAAAGAAAATGATTAAAATGAATGATTTTCCATTTAGACGTCAGAAAATTATGTATAATGTAAAATGTTTAAATGATGCATGAAGCATTCAGATATAGAATTTGAAAAAGTAAAGTAATAAATTAAAAAAGGGTTTATAGCGATAACTACGTACATTTGAATTTGTTTTTCGTTAGCAATTTGATAACCGTTGAGAAAAAACATGTGACCTTTTCTAGAAAATAGGACAAAAAAATTAGAGTGAGATTTTAGGAACTCAAAATTTGAAAACTGTGGAAGAAAAACGAGAAAAAAATTATCAATAAATATTACCTTAAATTCACATGGTGAGAGAAGAAAATGTTCATGTAGACGGTGACTCGACAAAATTATCTCAGCTTGAACTTTACTATATATAATTAGATTAGATTTGCAAATCGGACATGGTTTGACATTCATTCAATATAAAATACATAGGTATGCTAGATAATTCAATAATTCATAGAATTAGTGAAACTCTCTCCTCTTCAATGAAGTTGCTACGCAGTGACTAGATGATGTAATCAGATGGTTAATTTTGTTCTGATCTTTATGTTTGGTTATTAATGTAGCTTATACAAGTTACATAAGGTCTCGCCCCACTCTCATTTTTCTTGCACTTCTCTAATCCAACTATTATGACTTATGACATTTCAAGCTTTCGAACATTAGAAAGTTTGACCTTTCCAAATCAATCGAAGTTTTCCTCCACTTATAATTCATGTTGGAGCCAAAGATCGAGTTATAAAGTCCTACCAGCAGATCTAACCAATAGCACAGTGCACCTAGGGATATCTTCCTATGGAAACTTTTATCACATTGTACAGCTTTCATAAAACTCCACTGTAGCACCATATGGATGGAAAAATTTACACTTAGCACACACATGCGCTCAAAAAAAGCCCAAAGCAAGCCTAGCCAAAGCATTACTCCACTAAGTATGACCATACATGTAACAATCTTCAAAACGACTCTATTTCGTTCTTTTAGTGCTCGTTGGAGATCAGATCGTGAGATGAACTATTTGTCGTCTTATCAGTTTGGATCAAAGTAGGCTTAGTAAACTCATACTTTGTTTCACTCTAGATGTAAAAATCTTTAACCTTATTCATTCTTTAAGCCCTTGCTCGAGATCGGTTCGCGAGATGAAGTAACCGTCACACTACGAGCTTGACTCAATAAGCATATAAATATAGGTCATAAACTCGTTTAGCATCAACTCGATAGAGAAACAAGAAACATAGAGTTGCGCACGATATAAAGTTCCATAAGTTGAATAGATCACGTGAACGACCCAGGAAGGGCTCGGCTTGACTCATGTACAGTCTTATTCTCCGCAAGTCTAAAGTAAACTAACACACACCTAGATGTATGTATATCTATGTTATATGCATATGGTTAATCATATGTCGATGCAACCTATACAAGAGTAGTCTTCTTGACACCGGTTTAAATCATAAACTCACTTCCTAGTACAGTCAATTAATGCACACAACTTACATATATACACATACATCATTTTTCTTACAAATTATGCAAAGAGCGTCATTTGTAAATTTGAGAGTGCCAATAGGTTTTGTTTTTGCTATACGAGAGATTTTATGTTTCAACTCTAATTTTAAACTAGTTCAGTATTTAAATTGAAGTAAATTTCTCATAAATAATTTGGTGAATAAATTTTCTTGCCTAGAGCTTTACATGTATATTTAATCAAGTACTAAAGTACTACTTTAGGACTAATTGCAGGAGTAAAGAGAAATTGAAAAAAATTATCATAATATTCATGTAATCTAACTAGAATGTAAGGGGTTTAATACCATATGAGACAAGGAAAAAAATAGTATAACAAAAAAGTATGACAAAAAAAGAAAATCTAAGCCATATTTTTTCCTCAAATCTACAATTACAACCACCAGACCATGCGTATAGTGATCATGATACTACACATGTCTACAAATACAACTTACAAGGAGTAGCGCAGGCCATGCTTTTTCAATTTTTTCACAAAAGTCAAATCCTTCTCAGGCCATGCGTGTACACTGTAAAGTGTACGTGATCCTACACATCTACGACTACCACAAAAACACTTCATTTCCTACAGAGACACCATATTCAATTCACTTCTACATTAGCAATAGCAAATAATATCCTTGACTTCTCTCCTTCCATATTCAGTTCACTTCTACATTAGCAATAGCAAATAATCTCCTTGACTTCTCTCCTTCATTCTGAAGTTCTGACCTTCTTACCCTTCATCTCCTCCATTTTCCTTCTAAAAAACCAAATACTTAACCATGGAGACCTCAGAATACGAAGATTTAATTGATGAGGATGAGAATGAGGAGCTAAGTGCAACCCCATTTTGGAAGTACGTCACAAAAATTTATGTTGAATCTTCTGCTAAACGTGGTGGAGGCTCAAACAAATTTATTTGCAATTTTGCTCGTAGATCAGAGCTTTACTCTGGGTCTTACACAAGAGTTCGGTACCACTTGAATGGCACAGTACCTGGCACAATGAGTTGAAGAAAACAAGAATCAATATATGTTCTAAAATAACAAGGGCTGAAAGAGAGGCTTTGGTGCAAGAAGTGGCAACAAATCAATTTTTAGGGGGAAATTACAAGGCTCACAAGCTTCCTGCAAGTAGTCAGCTGTACCTCCTCCTCCTAGAAATGATATTGACAAGATGTTTGGTATAAGCCATAGAGAAGATGTTGATCAAAAGATTTCTAAATGCTTCTATGAAAATGGAATACCTTTCAATGCTGTGGGATCACCACTTCGGCATGATATGATTTATGCTATTCGTTTAGTACCTCCAAGATATTTGTCTTTAAATTATGAGAAGGTGAGGACTACCCTGTTAGATAGAGAATACAATATGAAGAGGGTCAATTGCACTAGGCACCCCGAAGTTTTCACGCGGTAGCGTGCTGCACCATAAAGTTTTTTTTAGCTATCTGCCACCCAAAAATCGCATAAGTGTGGCGCCCAACACCCTCTGTCCAAATTCCGGCCAACAGCCTCACCGGATAAGTAATTTAACTAAAACAAGGGAGCATTTTGGTCAGAAAGATTAAAAAAAGGGTCAATCACAGTAGGCACCCCGAAGTTTTCACGTGGTAGCGCGCTGCACCACAAAGTTTTTTATAGCTATCTGTTACCCCAAATTTTCATAAGTGTGGCACCCAACACACTCCTTCCAAATTCCGACCAAAAAAAATTAATAAGCTGAACTTAGGTGGGCATTTTTAGAACATCACAGAAACCCTAATCTTTATCAGCCATTTGCGCCGCCAACCCCCTTGCGTCGGCATCTCACGCTGGTGTCCCCCCTTCTTCCGACAGCGCCCCTTCCCCCCGTCGGTGATGCCCTCCCCCTCGCCCCGCGCCCCTCCTTCGGCATCTCACACAGGCAGAGTCTCTTCCCACCCCATGGCCACAACAGCCCTGCGCCTTTGTCCCTTGCCCCTCTTTCGCATCTTAGGCCGGTGCCGCACTCTTCGCCGGCAGTCCCTCCCTCGTCGGCGACGTTGACCCCCCAACCAGTCCCTCCCCCGCCACGGAGTAATGCATATCAACAGCCAAGAATTCGTGCCTACAACAACCGCACTCTCTGTCGGCAACATCCCTCCCCTTGTTGACGATGTCGAGCCCCTCTCTTCCTTCCTCTTCTCTCCCCCGCCCTCCACAGTGGCAACAGCCTCGCGCCGCCGCCTGACAAACCCATTGCAATCTTCCCTCCCTTTTTTTTAATCTTTTTGACCAAAATGCCCCATTTTTTAAGTTAAATTACTTATCCGGTGAGGCATTTGGACGGAGGGTGTTGGGTGCCACACTTATGAAAATTTGGGGTGACAGATAGCTAAAAAAAACTTCATGGTGCAACGCGCTACCGCGTGAAAACTTCGGGGTGCCTAGTGCAATTGACCCAATTTAGAGATTAGGGTTTCTGTGATGTTCCAAAAATGCCCTCCTAAGTTCAGCTTATTAATTTTTTTTTGCCAGAATTTAGACGGAATTTGGACGGAGGGTGTTGGGTGCCACACTTATGCGATTTTGGGGTGGCAGATAGCTAAAAAAAACTTTATGGTGCAGCACGCTACCGCGTGAAAACTTCGGGGTGCCTAGTGTAATTGACCCATATGGTAAAGCAAAATCGTAAGACTTAAATGGATGATTGGGATATCTATGGTTGTCAATGGTCTCTCATGGATATTCAAATTGAAAAATCAAACACTCATCAATGTTATGGCTAACTTAAAGGATAAAGCCATGTTCATGAGTGCACATGGCTGTTCATCATCAATTGAAAATATAGCTGACATATTCTTTTAGGAAATAGAGAGTATTGGCACTGAAAAAGTAGTTCAGGTTGTGACCGATAATGCCGCCAATTGCAAGCTTGCAGGCAGCATTATAGAGAAGAAATACCCTTGGATATTTTGGTCAAGATGCCTACATCACATGTTAAACTTACTGATGAAAGATATAGCCAAATACTCAAATTCAAGGCTTTCATTTGTCAGCGAGACATAGAAGAGAGCAAAATCAGTTGTGAAAAAATTTAGCAACAACAGTTCTTGCCAATCTTTGTTCAAGACATTCCAGTCTTTAGAGCTTCTCAAAGTCAAAAAAACCCAGATTTGGCCACCATTTTATTGTTCTTACTAGACTTATAACAGTGAGAGTTGGACTGGTTTCTATGGTTTTAAGTAAGCAGTGGAGGATTTGAGAAAAAATGGGGTAAGGAAGGAGCACGATAACTCTCGGCAGACTATTATGGACGATGATTTCTGGAGGAAGTGTGAGAGATTAGTTAAGTTCGCCAAGCCTACTTACAAGATGATAAGGTTTTTCGATTCCGATAAAGCAGCCATTAGAGAGGTATACGAGCAGATGGATACAATGCTAGGGCTTATTAAAGATGCACCGTATGATGATCTTTTAGTCCACGGTCTAATTCATGATTTTGTGGTTGAAAGGTGTGATTAAATGAATCTACGGTTGCATTGTCTTACTTATGTTTTGGTCCCCAAGTACTTCACTTCTTCTTGGATTACTAAGCCTGCTCCAGGGGGTCAAAAAAGGAAAAAACCTCATTTTGACACTGAGGTTCAGAAAGGTACTTTCAAGCACAGACAGGTTAATTACTGATCCAACAGAAACTGCTCCGATAAGGCAGCAAATATTTGATTTGGTGAGTTACAAAGGTGTTTCTTCTCAACCTCAAGCCATGATAGAGCGCAACAATAGAAGCTGTTTCGTGGTGGGACATGTATGGTGGCGGAGCACCTGAGCTGTATTGTTTAGCTTTAAAGGTTTTATCACAGAGTGTCAATAGTTCTTGTGCCGAGAGGTGGAGTACGTACTCCTACATCCACAACGTAAAAAGAAACAAGCTAGGCGTTGCTAAGGCTGAGAAGTTGGTCTTTGTTCACTATAATGGAAAACTATTAAGAAGATTTAGGGAGGATTATGAGTCAAAGTACAAGAATTGGGGTGCAAATCCAGAAATTTCAAATATAGAACAATCTCAAGCATCCTTGGAGGCAGTAGAAGGTTATGAGAATGATGATCTTGCTGATAAAGGAAATGATGATGATATTGCCACCACAAACCCCATGACTCCTAGTCGTTCAATCCCTAAGCTCAACAGCTATAACTCCAACATCAACCACCTCAACACTTCATTCATCCACTCCGCCAGCTCAAGATCAAGAAGTTCAGAGGCGTCTACGCCTTGCAAGGACTAGAAGGCAACTAAAGTAACAGGGCTGCTGTGTTTTTCTTTCTCCATTGGTTTTGGTTCATATGTTAAACAGTTAAAGTCCTGTAGAACATATGAAAGAAAAGTGGTAGAACTCCAACAATCCAGCATTTTGTTTTAAGTTAGTCTTTGTATTTAGAGTGAACATCCTTTTGCCACTAGTACCATGTTGTACCCTTTTGTATATACAACTATGTTACGGAGCTATGGAGTACCCTTCTGTATGCATGATTATGTTATGGAGCTATGTTGTTAACCAGTTTACTTCTGACTGTTAATTGTTTTGCTGCACTTCTACTTTGTCCATTTCTACATTTGGTTTTTTTCCCCCTTTCCTTTTGAGTTTTAATAATTTAAATAATATTTATATACTTATTTATTAGAACCGCTCCCAATCTTAAATTCTCCTAGGCGCCTACACTCCCCCTCCCCCGCCTCGTGCAACTAAGGCTCAGCCATGACACTAGTAGTAGAACAAACTGCAGCTCCTGCCAGTATGACCCCTTAGTATACCCCTCATACCAGCAAGCCCCGGGTTCCCTGCTAAAGCCCCGTCAACATTGAATTGTAAGGCAGGTATTAAAGGTGGGCTCTAGCCTTAGAATTTGCTGTGGAGATGGCCGTGAGATCAGAGATAGGTTAGCACATAAAAACCCTTTTACATGATTAACGCAATAAACAAAATTTATATACAAGTAACAGCTTGCTGCCTAAAAATAATTTTGTTGCGTGCTATCCAAGTTTGCCACAGAATTAAAAGTGAGGGGTAAGTAGCACAATTCGTGAAGGAGTCAGCCCTTTAAGTGTTACTCATGCGATGCAGTTGCAGGAAAAAGCTTGTGGATTCACGGAAAAAGGGGATTAGGGGATGTGATAGTGGAGCGAAGTAAAAGCTGGGAAATCTATGAAAATATGAAATGGGGTGTCAGGAGGGCCTAGACAAATGCAACATTGGGCAGTAGGGGTAATGTGGCGGGGGCATAAACTGCACTAGTTGGAAGCGGTAATGTGAGAGGAGCCAAAGGGAAAGGAGAAGCTTTGGTGGGAGGGATAACGTCCATAAGGTTGACCATGGGAGTGAACGTAGAATAGGGAGGTGTTTGTGTTCGAGTATGAAATTTGACAGGTTAAGGAGTGAGGGATTGGAGCACCTTTGAGGAGTGACAGAATTTGAAGTGGGCGAAAGGAGGCTAAAGCGTGTGTCTGGCTTTTGTTGGGAGAAATATGAGACTATGAACTTTAAGATCAGGAAGTAGATAGTGGAGACTATATAAAACTAAATGTTTGAGGGGTAGCCCAAGACCTAACTATTCTTCCAAACATCAACTAATTCAACATTGTCAATGCGCTATCTCAAGCCTCGTTTTTAAGGTGGAGTCCACTATAAATACTATGCTAAAGAGTAAATACTATGCCAAGCTCAGGACCCTTAGAGATGGGGCACCTGGTTGGTTACTGATACCAGAGCCGACTCTCAGAAGCTTGGACTGGGTTGTCTAGTCAGGTTGTTGGTCTGCACCAGGTGTGGTCCACATTGACTAAAGAGGAAGTTTGTGGGCTGTGTGACTGAGCCTTAGCTAAATGCTAAGGCATAAGGAAGGAAGATTGAATATTCTACATCAGTTGTGGGATAGTTTATGACGATAGTACTTGCCTTTGAGTACGTGTGCCCAAAGTGATTGTGGCTGCTGGAGCAAGGCCCATCCTGGATTCATGAGAAAAGCTTGATTTAAACTAGGCAAATCCTTAACCCCCAGGCACCGGGATATTTTAATTGGAAAATAGTTTCCAAGAAACAAGAGCTACTTGAGATCGACCATTGTGTGACCCCCCAAAAAAAACCTCTGAATGTGGGATTTGATGCCATTCAAGATGGCGGAGGGCAATTTGTATGTTTCTGTGGCATAACTTGGAGTAGTGTAGAGGACGAAATTGATAAGCATAGTTTCCCGCCGCATGAAAATATATTCCCCTTCCCCCGTTTGAAAACCTTATCCCAGGCATCTTGAAAAGTTTGATGAGTTACTCGGCCGGCATTATAGGGAGTCCAAGATATCTGATGTGTTGGAGAGTTCTCGCCGATGCCACCTGGGGCGGTTATTGGAAAAAAACAATAAAAGACTTCTAAAAGTTGATTGGGGAAGGCAAGCAAAACTGAAATGGTCTACAAGTACTGCGCCGCGTCGAGCTATAGTGGGATCAGTACAGAGGAATAAGAAGCAATCATCTCGAATAACGTAAAATAGGGATCGGGGGCCATTATCAACTCGCTCTACAACCCACTAAATATTTATCTAACACAACTGGGCAATGCTACTTCTGAAAGTTGATTGCATAAGATAGATAGGGTATGGCAATAGTGGATCGCCTTGGTAAATACCATGGCCTCTGTAGATAGGTGTATTAGGCCTACTACTGATAAGGAACTGAAACGAGGGGGTTGTCACACATTCTATAACAAGGAGAGTCAACCACTCAGGGAACCCAAATTTATTAACGCATTTTGGAAGCCTTTGGCAAGATTGATTTGAACAACCATGGACCCAGATTGCCCCGTTTTTAATGTAGCGAGTAGATGAATTCGTGCACAATCAAGGTATTGTCACTAATGTCTCGTGTTAGGATAAATGCATTTCGGTAGGGTGAGATAGTGAATTCATTAACAGTTGCATTAGGTGGACCATAATAGACAAAATGATCTTATAAGCAACATTACTAAGACTTGTTCCAAGACGGAACAGTGAATTATTATTTTTTATTTTTTATTTTAATTCTTTTTGGAAATGAGAGTAACAGAATGTTTCATTGATTTTATGAAGCATAGACAGGAATTGAAAAATCCCTTAATAGTACTTATGCCAGACCATTTAATAGACGACCAGTGATGTTCGTATTAAATGGTCATTCAAGCCGTCAGGTCCAGGTGCTTTGGAAGACTGAAGGTCAAAGACGCCTCAATTTCTCGTACACTAGAAGAGCAACCAACACATCAGAATAAGTCAGAGGAAGCGGATGGGTATCGAATAGAGATCATGACAACAAAGTTGCTCCGACAAGAATAAAGTGTCAAAATCCTGGTTAATAGAAAGTTGAATTATGTGGAGATCAAACAACCAATCTAGCTGAGGTGGTCTAATAGCATAAATACGGTTTTTGTGGCGGCATTTCTTTATCGTAGCGTGAAAATGGTGCAAATTAGTTATAGCATGCTGTCACCAAAAATCATGATCTTGTCGAAGAAGGGATTGATATTGAGTCTGCAGTTGCCACTCCCTAACAATCACAGAATTTAATTCTTGCAAAGTGATGTCAAGCTGTTGTTTCCTACTCCCATAGATGAGCCGCTTCCACCTAGACGCATCCCTGGTTTGGTGAACCAGATGGTGATAACTTCCGTTATTGCTCTTGTCATTGTTGTACCAGAATAAAGGTCGGCCTTCAAGCTGAGCACCATCCCTATCTATCCAGATGGTCATGAACGGTGGAATTTGGATAAAATGGCAGACCATAGAGGATTGGCCAAAGACCGATCAAGGCATTCTCTAATATGCCGAATCCCACACATCCATTTAAACCGAGTGAACATGGGTCCACGAAATCCTAAATTTTTCAGTGTGGCGGATTACAACTTGGACAACCACTACTAACCAATCAAACTGTCCAATGGACGCCGCAGTACGTAAGTATTAAAAATATATTCTTGATTGATAGCACAATAATAATTTTAAACACCAGTTAAAAGCCAGGGGGTGGAGATTACCGTGCGATAAGTTGCTGCATTCAAGGTTATAGGATCAGCATACCCAAACTGGATGTCCATGCCATAACAGCTACACGCCCCCTGAACACGCAGTTGCCAGTTGGATGCATGGTGGCTAAAAGGCGAAATCCGAGTGATAAAATGAGAGTGCGGCATGTCGTGCCTCGTTTCAATGACTAGGAAGATGGAAGGTCGGTATTGGAGGTACAAATCCAACAGTGCAACCGCGGCTGGGGTACGCCCCACACTTCTAAGATTCCAGACTAATATTTTCGTTGCATCCATTAGATATTGCAGCTTGAAGGGCTTCTGTTCGTTCCCGTATGGCCATTTGCTATGAGCTGTTCTGTCCACATATGTCTGTGCCACTTGTGTCCACCGTAAATTGGATGTAGTACCGGTTCGCCCACAAATTCAGCAGGTAAACAAGCTGCTTCTGGATGAACATGCAGACGCGTGGAATTCATTACAGGATTCGAGACAGGGGGAAGAAGATAGCAAGAATGCAAGACAAAATCGATGAGCCCCCTTGTAATAAAGAGATCTTGAGCACGATTTTGGTGCGGTGGTGGGCTGGGTGGATAGCGACGACCATCAAGCGGAGTGAAGAGAGTGTGCATTATTAATCTAAGTGGCGAACACAACCCTTTGTTCAAACCTTTTTTTTTTTTGGGTGGGGTGGGTATTCCGGGTCAGCAACTGGTGTCACTAATCGGTTCGGATGGTGGGGGTTCATCGGAGTCATCGCAAAAAGAGGACAAAAGATACGAGAATCGGGGAATACTTAAGGATATCATCTCCGGAATGGAATTATGCACCATATCCCTGGAGTTTCAATACTATCTAAATGACCCTTTTACAGGATAATACAAAATTAAGTATCACCACCCATTTTTCAACTTTCTGTCAATCATTGAAGATGCTGACATAGTCCACAAGTGAATCAAAGAGAGAGAAATGTAAATTCAGGAATACCGTAATATGGATTAACTCACTTGATCAAAAATCAGGAATAACATATATGTACTTTTTGCATGTAGACAGGTAGGCAGGAAGTTCTATACAATGCGTAATGAATGTTGTCAGATGGATGTGAGAGAGGATACAGTTTAAGCGAAGGAAAAACTCAGTATTAACAATTGATAAATCGGGTGAAATTATCCAAAAAAACATGCAGCCTAAAATCTTGATTTCTAGATCTAATCTTTCTCTCTAAATAGGATCACGATTAAGGCTAAGAGGAAATCCTTAAGGGATTCATTTTCTAGCTACAATATGATTCTGGAATCATTAGGTTATGTGATAACCTGATCACGAACCTTTTAATTACATTTAACACAACTACACAACGGTAATTGCAATCTAGTCCAGAAATATGGTTTAAGCCCTTATTAGTAATTAGCTGTGAAATTTTCCTCTACAAGTTATTCATAAAAGTCCCAAAATCAAATTACCGTAATTTTGAAACATTGGTATCTAATCCTTAACAAACTAATTGATAACCTTGATTATCTATTGATTTAATAAACTAAATCAACCTTCTAGTAATATACCTTACTAGAAGACTTGACCAGGTTCACGATGAACAAAGAATTAACTACTGTGTTCAGCAATAAGTGATAAGTTAAGGCATGGATCAGGATGACTATAAAATATATATATATATATATATATATATATTGACCTTTTTTAACCAGCACTTATAATTTAAGCAGCAGAAAGAGTAAGTTGTATCATGCACTTATTTTGAAATTATTTAAATTTTCCTTTTGAGAAATAAATTGTGTTATCAAAAGCATTCTGAATAGAGCTCCTACTTAAGCTATTCATCCTTAGGACTAACCATAGCAGTCTTTAAATGCCTATTAGGACAAACAATTGCTTCCTTACGCTAGGAGAAGTTTCTGTCCAAGCTACTCGATTTTTTATTTTCACGTACAATATAAGAAGGGTGTCAAGGCTAAGGTTGCAGATGGTCTAGAATGGCTAGCAGTAACTGCCCTAGTCCTAACTTGGGTTCAAGAAATTCAAGCCAGCCTAGGGTGTGATGAAGTGGTCCAATAACACATCAGGGAATTTGGGTGTTAAAACCTCTGATACCAGTTTGTATTCTTTTCAAAAGGGGATACTGAAATACAAGGGGAAGTTCTATATGGACTTGCCAGTCAACTGAGAGTACAGATTGTGCAAGAGTTACATGTCAGCAGCATAAGGGGCACTCTGGCATGAAGGCCACCCATTTTAATTAAAGGTGCAAAGGGTCCCCGTAGCCTAGGCGGAAGGTATAGGTGCACGCCATTTTGAAGCGAGGCACAAAAAAGCAAAATAGATAATTTAATTAAAATCAAACAACCTCATCGTTAGTAATCGCAAAATGTATCTTCAATTCACAAAATTCAAGTGTTCATGTCATAATCATACAGAGAGGCAAATCAGTATCTCAATCCCAGAAAACAGAATTAGGGCAGGGCTGAAAATGCATATACATAGAAACGTTGGCGAAAGGAAAAGGAGCTAAGCAAGAGCACTCAAGATCAGCTGTCTTGTCATGAGATTGATTGGCTTCTCATACACGTGAGAGAAACAAAGAGAGAGGGAGGGAGAGAAGGAGGGAGGGAGAGGGAGAGAGAGAGAGAGAGAGAAACCTGGTGGTGGTCGGCGGCAAGAGTAGCAGCCGGTGGGGATGGGAGCAGCTGCTGCGAAAGGGGCACAGTAAAGAGCAGCAGTCAACTGGGGTTTGTTAGTTTTCTTTTTTTATTTTAATAATTACAGCAATGTCCAGTTGAGATAAAATTAGAGTGGGTATACTACATTTTATAATATAAATCGTGATCAACAATTTTATAAACGTAGCTATGTTCATCCGTCATTAATTTGTTAAAAAAGTTTGACTGTTTACTATGTCATCGATACATATTTTTAAATTGACAATACTGCCTTTATACGATCCGAGTCATTGTGACACACGCGATGCATGTGTAAAAATTAAGTTAATAATATGATTTTTGTTAAAAAATTAAGCATCACATATTATAAGTTTTGACTATATTTTATGGAATGATTTTCAAATTTTAGGAATGAAATATGATTCATATATAGTGTAATAGTATGAATTCTATTAAAAATCGAGCATCGCACATAAGGTATTTATTATCACATTTAGTAAAGTGAATTTTAAATTGTGAAATCAAACATGTCTAAATATTTACTATTTAAACTTTTGGTTTGTGTTATTTTTAAGAGAAAAAATCTACAGAATGCCAAGTGTCAACATTTTAAGTGGGTAATTATGTAACACCAAAAAGGCATTACACTAAAAGAAGTTTTCCCTATATATACGGCTCATTCATTATATAAATAAATTGGTAATGTGCAATGTATAATTAATATGTTTACTGATAATTTACCCTAAAGATAAATAATAAATTCTATTCTATTTGTATATATGATATAACATAGTAATCAATTTTAATCGGTAATTATGTCAAAGCTAACATCTAAAAAATATTGCACAAGAAAAGGTACTAGAAATTGAGTGTGGCCTAATAGATAACCATCAGCCACTTAGTAACTTCAACCTAAATGCCAAACGATTCACGGAGAGGCCACTTTTATATGGTGGCGGTGGGTGTGCAATGTTATACCCTCGACTAACACATAATAAATTATGGTACGTGTTAGGTTGGCCTCTCTAGTTTCACGTTCTCAAAGTGTAATAAAATAACATTAGAGTATTATATTACCATTCTTGAAAGTCATGATATCCCAATTCTGGACTTCTCAAGCAAGAACTTCATGGAGTCCATTCTGACCAACAATCTCATAGTGTACGCCAAAATGTAATGTCACAATCTTTGAGTTACTCAAACCAAAGATACACATGTCTTCTCTAGGGCTAAGTAATATACCTCCCCAAGGGTTAACTTCTTACTCACATAATATATGCCCCTCTCAACTAATGAGTTTGTAACATCCGAAATTTTCCGGAACATTAACACTCAACCGATCAATGCTTACTTATTACATCCATTCAGTACCACTAAGGATAACCCAATAACATCTATATCAGAGCTTTACAACAACTCAACTGTCCCAACAAACCGTTCTCATTTAAAACAAATGTAATGTACTTAATTTATTAAGTTACACACTAGTCCCCTCGCAGGGGCTTAAATAACAAACAATGAAAATGCAAATCTAATCCATAATCAAGCTCATTGGTTCAAACTCTTACTGACGATTATTTCCTGCAGAAGGGAACATAAAAAGTGAGTGAGTTTTTGAGAGCTCAGTAAGGTCGCTAAGCGAAGAAGTTACGAAACAATGTACAAATGCAATTCAATGATCATCTTTTCAAGAGTTTCAAAAGAATCATACTAGTTCGATCAATTATCAATAAAATTTTCAGATACGATGCAAACAATCACAGATAATATTAAACATGAGCAATTGCAAAGCCACACAGGCAGTGCAGGGTAATCACTTAGCAAAGCCACACAGGCAGTGCAGGGTTATCACTTAGCAAAGCCACAAAGGCGATACTCACTAACACTTTATACCGGCTAGTCCATCAAGGCACTAGCCCACACCAATACACCGGCTAGTCCGTCAAGGTACTAGCCCACACCAATACACCGGCTAGTCCATCAGGTACTAGCCCACACCAATATTCTCCAACATACACCAACTCCTGCCAAACACACCAATGCACAATCTCATGTCAATATGCAAAATGACAACAATTCGATAATGCAATATATTAATCAATGCTCGATGGACAATAATTACTGAGCACCGATAAGAGTTTCAATAAACGTTTTAAGGCTCAATGAAAAGGTATTAAAGGCAAATAACGAATTCTCATAACAAATATAACGGAGTCCAAAGAAATTCGATACCAATTTTAAAAAAATATACGAGGACAAATTGATGGATTGGGTTTCGAAAAAAAATCTCTTACCTCAGTCCAAGCTATGCACTGCTCAACGGTAGGTCGGGCAATTTATTTATCAGAACGCTATCCACACTGATATATTATAAATCTATTATAACTACCCACAGCGTACTCATTTCTCTACTCGGAACGACGAAATTCAAAGCGATCCCCACATAGGGACAGCATAACCCGACACTCGTCACACTCCACGAGGCTCTGAAATATCTCAAAAATATTCTTATGATTCATTAAGCATTATTTATAGCTTAATAGAGCATATGGGATAAAAATATTATTTTTGAATATTTTTTATTATCTTCAAATTAAAAATAATTTCCTTTAATACACTAAAACCCATAAATTACCATAATTGCTTCTAGCTGGAAATAAGGACTCATAATTTTTTTTATACAAGCCTTAATATATGAATAAAAATTTTAGAAATAAAAATCAGGATTTAAAGGTGCTAAAA
Organism: Escallonia herrerae; assembly: GCA_033070095.1. Classification (NCBI taxonomy): domain Eukaryota; kingdom Viridiplantae; phylum Streptophyta; class Magnoliopsida; order Escalloniales; family Escalloniaceae; genus Escallonia; species Escallonia herrerae. The sequence goes on from JAVXUP010000877.1 coordinate 56,222, forward strand.
CTATTTCTCTATTTTTTTTCATTTTGCTAAAATCCATGCGATACAAAAAATGATAATAAATCAATTCCAAAAATTATCAAACTCTTACTGAGTCTTTCTTATACTATAAAAACATTACTATAATTTTTTTCCAGAACATTTGCAGGGTTTAAGGGCTCCAAAAGAGTTTTATAATTCTAAAATTGCAGAAATTATAATAAACACATACGATATCAGAAAATTATGAAATTTTCACAGAAATTATAATATTGTACTAAGAATCATCCTATAAATTTTCAGAATTTTTGGTCAATCGAACAATACCAACAGCCACGTGGTACAACTGTGCAAGCACAGTGTACCACTCTATTGCACAGACCCACTACTGTTCACATGTCTTCTTCTTCTTCCTTTCCATTCTTTGCACAGCCCTCTTCCCAGAAACAAACTCACTCACACAATTGGTTCGTGCACTCCCAAAACACACACACACGCCCCTATACTACTTACACACATTGACATACACACACACACACACAAACTACACTGTTTTCAGTAAGAAAAATATCATCAGGTTCTGGGAACATTAGAGGAGGTTTAGGTTGAAGGGTTAAAAGAAGGAAAAGAAGAGAGGCATTTCAGGATATTTGCAAAAGTTAGCTTGCCAAAAGAGCAGCTTGTCTTTGGCCTCTAAGGATTAAACCCTATCTAGAAATTAACTCTAATGCATACTCAGTAACTGCATAAAACAATCATTTGTAGATACACACATGCTTATATTTAATAGCATTCATATTTAGAAGATCAATCTTTCACCTTAAAATCATCTCACTAAAAAAAATCCCAATCTAGTGATGTGAACCCAAGGCCTATGATGTACATGAACCGTAAAGAAAACTACCAAAGAGAGTAATGGTTTGGCATCTTTACGTGTATCCCATTTTCATAATCATTTTACACACACATAAACACTCTCACTTACAGGTCACTCAATTCCTAGACACATGCACTACACCCAAAAATTCATTCACTCACGCACACACACAATTGCTGGCAATTAACGCACACAGCCAAGCACACATTACACACACACAAATCACTCACTCACTGCCTCACTGTTACGGCAAGCATGCCTGCCTCTATACCCAATTCACAGGCATGTTCTCTCTCTAAAAGCACCCCTTTCACGGCTATTCTTTGGTGGCGCTGTAACATCTGTTGACGGCAGCCATTATCCCTCTCCCTCTCTATCTAAAAACCCACATATACACACATATCAAGCACACACATACATATAAGTACCCACAAACGCACTCGCCCGATCCCAGTTCACCCTCTCGCTCTACGTCCTCTCCAAGACATGAACTCGCGCAATCAACCAACGCAAACCTACGACACCCACATCCATGGCAAAATTCCAATTCCATCTCACAATTCCACAACCACACGCTGCACATGGGCTGTTTTGGCAGCCCCTCTCTCACGCCCTTCGACAGCTTAAAACACGCTTATATAACACTCACAAAGATACCGAAAATTTATAAGAGGACTTACCGAGAATTGATTTCCGTTCACTGGAGCTTACAATCGGCAGCCCTCTCTATCTTCTTTTCTGTGTGCTCTTCTTCTCTATGCAACTCTCTCCTCTCTCTCACGAGCAAACCCACAGTTTTCTCTTCTCTGTGAAACTCTCTCTGTCTCTCGGCCGTGATTCACAAAATAGAGAAATAGGGAGGTTTGAGACGGCTGCTCGAGAGAATATTAGGTATATATACAAAATCCTGAAAACCTAGTTAGACAAAGAAAGAAAGCTTACCCCCTTCAATTGTCACTAAATCCTCTTACTCAAACCGACTATTGCGAAAAATGTTCTAACAATATATCCTGTGATAATTTATGCATTGAGAAAATTTAGCGATGAGTTATTATAATGTCTCGTTAGCCAAAATGTTGCTAATAAGTAGATTGCTAAAACATCACTAATAAATAGACTGCTACAAAACTTGATTGTCACTAAAAATATATATTCTAATGCTTAAAAATCTAAATCTTCGCTTCAATACACATCGACGTTATGTGAATATATATATATATTGTCCCAAAAAAAATTTATATCGACGTTAAGAAAGTTTAAATTTGTCACTAATAACACTAATTAAATTTATGAAAAGTATTTTAGGGTTTGGGGTATTACAGAGTTATCCAAATGTTAGGCTAACATGGCTCCATGTGCGGTATTGGTACGGTCGAGTACACTAGTAAAAGGCTATCGGGTATCAGCAGGCTTAGGATTGAAGGGTTGCTAAGGTACTGTTTGATTTTGCCGAAGGCTTCTTAATATAAGGGGTTCTATTATTTGGTCTAATCCTTCTTCAACAGTTTGAAACTGGCTCATAGATCATGGTTAGCTGGAATATGAACCGAATGATGTATTGGATTCTACCTAAGAACTCTCTGATTTCTTTCTCCATTTTGGGTGGAGGCATCTTAATTATGGCTTTGATCTTGGCTGGGTCCACCTCTATCCCTCTTTTGCTCACCATATAACGTAGCAACTTACCGACTGTGATTCCGAGCACACACTTCTGCAGGTTCAACCTCACGTTGTACTGCCTCAACCTCTCAAAGTACATTTCTAATAGTGTACAATGATCTTCCTTATTTCTCGACTTGATATTCATATTATCGACATACATTTCCACCTCGTTATGGATCATGTCATGTAACAGGGTGGTAGTGGCTTGCTAGTACGGAGCCCCGGCATTCTTCAAATAGAAAGGCATCATTGTATAACAAAAGGTACCCTAGGGGGTTATGAAGGTTGTCTTCTTCTGGTCCTCAGGAGCCATTTTTATCTAGTTACACCCCACGAAGCAATCTATGTAAGGTACAAACTCATGCCTGGTTGTGTTATTTATGATCAAGGCTATGATGGGTAAAGGGAAGTCATCTTTGGGAGAAGCTCAGTTTAGGCCTCGGTAGTTGACACACATCCTGACTTAACTGGAAGGCTTAGGAACAAGTACTATGTTGGCTAGCCAGGTAGGGTACTCAACCACTTTGATAAATATAATGCGGAGTAACTTCATCACTTCCTTCTTAAACTTGAGAGACCGTTCTGGCCTCAACTTACGGAGTTTCTTTTTAACTGGTTTGGCTTCAAGTAGGATAAGTATGCACCATATCACTATGTGTATCTGACAAAGAAAATACATAGACAAATTTCCTGAATAGTGCAGTGATCTCTTCTCTTTCTTTCTTATCTAAACTAGACTAGCCCTTATTTTGATTTCTTTTATATTTTCGAGGGAGCCTATGTTGACTTTAACTGTTTGCTCGGCCACTAGCTTGACACGACTAGATTCTCGGTTCTCAATTTCTTTCATCATTTTTTTGAATGTTTTTCTCGTCTAAGCCCATTAGGTGTGCCTTCTCATTAACCAAGTTGATTGAATCATCATAGCCTATATCAACCAAGGGATAATCGAAATTACTTATATTCTCAATCAAGTAGTCAGGAAAAACATAATATGTAAGCATATTCAAATCAGCTAAGATGACAAAATCATCCAAATCTTCCGGTTTTGGAGCATTTTTGGCAGCAAGACTTCTTTCGGTAACCTATCCCATAGCCAACGGTCCATACTCGATCATCAAATTCTGCATGTTGCTGTGTGCTAGAATGATGAGGCATGCTGGGTTTGTAATCTAGTCATCCACTTCATATATTAGCATTGAGATAAACATATTCGTTAAGCATGCTATTATCTTCGACCCACTTGCTGTCATAGAGTACCTCTCATCCTTTGATCTGCTTCCCAGTCTCAACACTGTACATGGTTCTAGAAATCCATAGAAGGGCCCACTCTCTCCTTCTTTGATGAAGCTTTGGTTCATAGTAGGGATCTTGGTCATGCTCATGCGCTCCTTACTTTCCTTGCCCTTCTTGGCCTAGGTGAGTTTTTGAATAGCTTCCTTCTTCTCCTTTGGTCGGCTTATATCCCAAACCGAACTTGTCTTTCTTGTTCTCCATATCTAAGAAGCTGGGAATTCATTGACAGTTTCTACCTAAACCTTTTCTAGGAAAGTAATAGAATTTCCACAACATGGGAAGCACAGCTATACTGTTGTAGGGTGCAAAGGTGAGGAAGCTCTCACCGTGACAAACTTCCTCATACTCGACCCCGGGGATCCATCCTAAGTCTACTGAGCAAATTATCCAAAGAGTCATGCGGAACTTAAACATTATCCTTATCGAATTGTCTATCTAAGGCAACTGTGAATCTCTTAATATAGTGAAAACAACATCAATCAACACAAACTTCACCTTCTAGTGCAATATAGAGGGGATTGCACCTACTGAGTGTATCCAAGGTCTTCCTAACAAAAGATCAAAGGCGGCAGGTATATCCAACACTTGAAACGCAACATCAAATCTAGCACTACCCACAGTTATTGAAAGGTTCATTGTACCAATCACCTCTTTTCGGGTGTTATCATAGGCTCGGACAACTTGGTTAGAAGGGACAAACTCCGATGGGTCAATCCTAAGGGCTTAGACAGTGTGTTGGGGGGCAAACATTTAGGGCAAAATTTATTAGCTACAGTGATCAGTGGAACCCTCTTATCAAGTGCTCACATAGTGATATGAAGTAGGTCATTGTAGCTTAGTCCTAATTTGGGCAGGTCAGACTTGGAAAAGGTGAGGATACTTGCATAATGTATAGCCCCTAACACTTCGGATAGATCTTTAGGCTGGGTTTGGATTGGTATCTGGGCTTTACTGAGTAGCTTGATGAGGGCTTGGCGGTGGGAGTATAAAGAAACAGTACTCCCTATATAAAAATATTGGCTTAGGTCTTCTTTGACTATCCAAGGACTTCGTTATCGAAAGGGTCTTGACAACGGGTCCAAAGTGGCTGGCTGGGGCAGGGTTCTGTATACTTGACTGGACTGGGTTAAGTAGGATACCTAGGCACTGGGTCAGAACATAAATGGGTTTCTTTATCATATTCTTCTTCAACAGTGAAGGTCTCACCTTCCTTCCCAAGTAATCACATTGGAAAACTGGGCCAGAGAATCATAAATGGAGACTTACTTCCAAACTGACTGGTTGGCTGGAACAATAAGGGTGGTTGGATCTACGACTGGCTAGCCATCATTAATGCAGTTAACTCTATGAGGTGGTAAGGGTTATCTTTGGACATTCGATCTAAGAGGAAGGAAGCTTCATCCTTATCTATGAGGTCTTGTATGTCGTGTCTTAAGGTGATGCATCTGTCTATAAGGTGACCCTTTTCCAGGTGGTAATCGCAAAAGGCATTTACATCATATCATTTGGATATTACTACAAGCATGGGGGTAGGAAGTAGCTTAGCAATCATTCCTCTCCTTAACAACTGCTCAAAGACTTTAAGGAGTGGTGCATTCAATGGCGTGAACTTCCTCTTAGGCTTCATAGTGGCTTCTCATGTTACTATTGACATTGTTGGCTGTTGTTGGCTTAGGCTACACATTAAAACTTCTTGGGCTGGCTCAATATACCCCTAACGGCTTTGACTAGCAAGAGATGGTTCCCTTGTTGATGGCATCTTCCATTTGTATGAGGGATCCCATGAGAGAGCTTTGAATGACGTGTGATAATGACCAAAGATATAATCATGGTATACTGGGAGCAGGTTATTTCCTAACTATGTTCACTTGCTCTTCCTCGGTAGTATGGTTTACCATTTGTGCTGCCTTATTCCTTCATCTTATGATGAAAGCTGAAAAGGACTCTCTTATCTCTTGCTTCATGGTTTTCAAATCTCTCCAGGTGATATCTAGTTTGGCATTGTAATAGTACTACTTTACAAACTCTCTCCCAACATCTTTCCATGTATGGACTCAGGCATCATCTAAAGTGAGAAACCAATGAGAGGCAACTTCGATGAGAGTACGATCGAACAACTGTATCAACTGATTTTGATTCACCCTGTATGGGGCCGATGCTTGCATGTACATCCTCACATGGATTTTGGGATCTGTGGTGCCATCAAACTTATCCATCTCCAGCATTTTGAACTTGAGAGATAGTCTATCCTTGGGGTTCATGGTGAAGGCACTGAGGTCTAGGGGTCATTGACTCTCCTCATCCTAACGATCTATGACTCCAGTGCCGCTAACTTGTCCTTCCATTCTGGTATGCAAGGGGTTTTTCTTTTCATCATCGGAATCATACATCCAATCCAACTCTGAACCTTTCTTCTTGTTGTCCTTTTTCCCCTCTTTTTTTAGTTCTCTCCTACATGTCTTCAATGAAACCTAACTGGAAGATCCTTCTGAAGTTTACTGATGATACGGACCAAATTAGAAATCTATGGGAATTCTTCGTCCATTGGAGTTCTTGAGAGCTTTCCAAATCAGTCTTGTTACTAACCACACTTAGCCTTAACTGTATAAGGAAGGTTTTGAACATTTACTTATATATTCTAAAGATCATCGAGCTGGCTAGCTCATACCCTAATAGGGGTGAAGGAAATTTTTTTGCTTTCTTTTTAGATTTTTAGAAAGAGAAGGAAAACTGGCTATTTGGTCAGTAAGGCTAGAGTAATTTTCTGAGGACCTTTTATATGAATTTTTTGAGGGATGAGGTTTTTGACTAACCATCCAGTCATCTTTGAGAATAACCGGTAGGTTGGTCAGTGGGTTGAGAGTTTATTTCTGAGAAATTTCTGAGGAATGAAGTTTCTGATTAACCGTCTAATCATCTTGGAGGATAATCAGTCGGTCGGTCAGTGGGTTAAGGGTTTATTTCTGTATTCTAGGAATTCTGATGGATAGGGTTTCTGACTAACCTTCTGGTCATCCGAGAGGTGACCGGGTGCTTGATTAGTGGGTTGAATCAGAGCATGAACTAGCTAGTTTTGAATTTTTTTTTCAAGTAATACACATACTAACTAACCATCCGGTTGGGAGCGCGGGTAACCGGTAGGTTAGTCAGAGTCTCTTACTTTTTGCAAAATTACCAGTTTAGCTTACAGAATGTTGGTGGTTGCCCTGCCAACATGCCACAGGCTAATACAGATGTTCTCCCAATAAAGGACAGAATACTGAATGGTCTAGGTGTGAGTTTTTTTCCTTATAACACTGGTGTAAAGGGCACTCTTATTGGCTCAACTGTACCATATACCTCCCGCCCGTAATAGGAAGTTAATGATGGGCGATCACTAGTATGCATACAAGTCATTTAATATACCAAGAAAACATGAAGAATCTTTACTACTAGGTCGTGGAGTTGAGAGCTCAATTGAAAGTTTGCCATATGCCCAGGACGATCAATGCTTCAACTGTCGCTCTCGAGTGGTAAGTCGGGGTGAGATGTGTGTTTGTGTGAGGTATGAAAATAAAAGAACACATACCATAACTATGTCATTTGGTACATGCCACAAAATAAATAAAAAAATTAAAAATAAGGACAAAAGTCAAGAAATTTTTTTCAAGTCTAGTCATCTTAGTTGTTTTTTCCCCAGTGGAGTCGCCACTATAGGGAATCGCCTAAAAAAAATTCACAATTTTTTATATGGAGTTGCCATCTTATTTAATTTAAGGAAAATAAGAAAAACCTAAAAATTGACTCTAAGGTGTCCAAGAAGGAGGACTGAGTTATCGAAACCAAGAAAAGGGTCTGGGGGACTAAGTTATGTAATGGGAAGGTGTTAGGCACCCGTCATACCCTTCCGATCTCTAATGATTATTGGCCTTAAAAACACCTAACATGCAATATAGAGTAAGACTCAGCCTATCTTAATTTTTAGATTTTTCGCTTGAACTTGACATTGGGGTCGAACTGCTCACTTATCCGATTGAACTAATCGGAATCAAAATCACCATAGTTTGATACTAGTCCTACGAAGAATAATTTACATTTCGAGACTTACACTTAGATAAGAAATAGGTAAAAAGACTCTTTTTTATTACTTTTGAAATGAAATGCAATTACAGGAAAGGGATGACAATATATATATATGAATTCTGCCATAAGAATGCTAGTAAAGATTACCTCGTGATGTAGCTTGTCGGGAGGAATCAGGGATGTTCTCCATAGAATCCATGATGCAAAGAACCGAAAGATGTTTTATGAGTGGTTTGAGTGGCTAGAATTCTAAAGAGAGATAGTATTTCACTTCAGAAAAGAAATGGCATGCCAGCTTTAAAAAGACTCAGCTCTTGGATAGACTAAAAATCCACCCCTAAAAATGAAAGCCAAGACCCCTTTATATAGTTCGTAGGGTCGCAGAATGTGATAGGATTGACAATGCCAACCTGCCTGGTTGGAGATAAGTCACAATCAGTGATAAAATCGCAAATTAACAAAAGTCAACTAACTCGTCGGTTAGTCAAAAATTAGCCGGGTCACCCAATGTTTAAAAAATAAATTTTTAAAATTTTAGGTGTTATCTGACCCTGATTTCGGTAATTATCTCTATAATCGCAAATGGGATGTATCTGATTCTGGATAAGTCATTTCTTAACTAAAAAATAGATTGATTTGATCTTTATATCAAGGATAAATCATGTATGATATTCCCAAGTCATCTATAAGAAAATACATTAATCAGAATAGTCTAGAATTTGGACTGGACTGGACTAATCAAGTAGACTAGACTGACGGACTAGATGTGGACCAGAAACGCAACTAGATTGGACCATTAAACTGGACTGGACTAAACTTAAACAATTAAACTGAACTAGACTACACTAATTAAATAAAACTAGACTGAATTAATTAAATAAATCACATTACCAAGCATAGACCCAATACTGTAGTATAATTAATAAGAAAGTCCATTATTTATTCAATTAAATGCCTACAAAAATGGGGTGTCTAACCAAAAGTGAGATAAGCCCTGTCATTATTCCATGATAGCTCTGAAATATTGCGGACGACTCTCGAAAGCCATTGTGCAAATATGTGAAAAGGTTGGTTCAAAATGGAATAAACCCTAGGGGGCATTTAAAAAAGATTGAGTAGCCTTGCCAAGGTGGGCTGCCTAGTTTATCATGTGTGACCAGAATTCTTAGAAGAGACATTATGACGTAGAACATTTATTGTGTTAACCAAGAACGAGAGAAAACTATTATGTTGACCAATATTTTGGAAAGCATACACAAAGGTGATCGTGAACATCACATAAAGGTCAAGTGCTTGCAAAGAAGGTTTGCTGTCTGGGACGCTATTGGAGTACCATGGAACGGGTTTGGAATCAGTTATGTATGAAAGTATAATAAATACAAAGTCTGTGCAAATCTCTAACATCTTTCCCTTGGGAGTTGTGCAACATGATATTACCGGGGCTGGTGTTTACTTGAGGGATTGACATTATAGGCAATAACTCCGAATACATCTAATGGACTAGAACTCAATTTAGTAAACGTTGATTATTTCATCAAATGGATTGAGGCAACATAATATGCTATTTTAAATGGTGGGAAAGTGCCTAAGTTTATTCAGAATAATAGTATATGTCGATATGATGTCTCTCATGAGTTAATTTCTGATAATGGTCTACATTTTGAAAAGGGAATTTACGACACTATAGGAAGAATATGGCTTTGTTTGGTATCTACCTTTGCCTTACCGCCCACAAAAGAATGAGGCTATAGAACTCACTAACAAGAAAAACTTGAGCAAGAGTGTGAACAGGGGCTTTGCCTTGTTCTCTTACGTACAGTATGGAAGTTGTTCTTCTAGTGAAATTAGAAGTGGCATATCTTTATGCAGTAGAGGAAAATTAGGTCTAAATTTGCTATGAGCAATTGGCTTTGGGTGACGAACGATGTTTAAAGTTTCTCTATCACACTTAAGGTTATCGCTGCAGAATCCCACTGTCATTTAACAAGCGCTTCAAAGAGCATGGATTATAAGCATGGGATTTGGTGTTGAAAGAGAAAAAGAGTGGTGCGAAAGCCTCATAGCAAATTGAGCCGAACTGGTCAATTTCGTATATGAACAGACATATTATAACCAGGGGAACCATTTGATTGGTCAATTTAGATGGCAATGACTTTGACAGTTGGTCAATTAGGATAAAATAAAGAAATGTTATGCTATGCTTAAAATGGAAATAGTATTCTACTTAAAATAAAAATTGTAAAGGTATAATTTGATTATCCTAGGAATACTTCAAGCCAGCCACTGATTTGTTGTAATGGTTTTGATGGAGGTACTTAGGCAACCTGTAAGATACCATAATTATGATTAAATTCTTGTATACAATTCTCTTTATTTGACTAAAATAATTTACTGCACGGTTTTAAGATAAACCCGCGAGGCTGAGAATCCTACAAAGGGCTGTAAAGCCCTGGTTTTATTTTCGGAGCATTAATTTCAAATAAACAAATGCAGAAAACCACAAAATATCCAAAAGTCTTGCAATTGGGTATTCAGAGCATCTAAGAATAACTCTCCAAGAAATATCAATAAATGTGGCACTGGCTTAAAACAGTTACATTGACCTCAATTACTCCTACATGAGCTCCAAAATAAAATCTAAAGCACAATCTATTGAACAATAAATATAAAAGGAAAATCATTCTCTAAAAAGCTTCTTACTTAGTCATGCCTTATAATCCTTTGCACAGCTCTTAACACTAGCTGATAAGCTGAAAGTAAGGGAAGGGTAAGAACAAAGCCCAGTAAAGATAATCGCACGCACGCACTCACAGAGTACAAAGAACGCTATATCGATAATAGTTCTTGAAGTTGATAAAATACGATACCAAGGTGCATGGCGAGTACCAAAACCAATGCACTAACTTTCAATTCAAAAATCAACGGACAATACAATCTCAAAGTAAGGAATTACTTTTTGATATAGCTGATATAACTAAATTTGTAGCGGGTCAAAAGGTTTCGATGTGTTTAAAATAATACAAATTTAAGTTCAAAACTCTTTTCACAAATTCTGATAAAGATATTTTATATTTCGAAAAGACTCCAGTGAATTTAATAATACTGTATATAAGCTAAAAAAAAAATTTCAAATAGATCAGATATCAAAATTTAAATGTCCAAGCAGTACAAGGACGAAGACCATAGGAGCCATTCAGAAATGTATTACGCGTGTCATCACTGAAACAAGAGACAAGGTTTAGAAATTAAGATCGCGATCTCTTGCTCATCCCGCTGAGCTAGCCCACATTCCAATCCACGTGAGTAAGTCAGAAATAGATAAGTCACATATACTGTGACATGGCTCGCCAGGTTATAAAAGCATATACCAAATCAAGATAATAAATACCAAGAGTTTGAAGCCAACAAAGTCATTCTCATTCACACGATTCTACGTAGAATGGTTTTATTCAAGGGCTAACTTCAACAATAAAATCAACAAATTCTAAGGAAACTCGTTGAAGAGGACTCGTTACTATTTTCGTAATGTCTAAGATCATCAAAAACTGATAAAAAATGAATAAAATGGAGCAAGTCAAAGTAAGCTGATTTGCAATGTCAAACATCAACTTTTGCACCAATGAATAACTTTCAAACTGAATTTCGATCAGAAAGTAGATAGATTCTGATAAAATACAAAACTAAGAAGTTTAATAGGACACTTTAAGGTTTCCATATTGTCTAGAATCGTTACAAAATAATGAGAAAGAAAGGAGATAGAAAAAATCAAAGTGGGCTGATTTATAGTGTCAAAAATGAAAAAGTCTACACTGATAAATAACTTTCAAACTCAATTTTAACCAAAACCCAAATGGATTCTAATAAAACCTTAAACTACAAAGTTGAAGAAGACTCTTCAAGGATTTCATAATGTCCAAGATCATTAAAAACCAATGAGAAACAAATAAGATACAATAAATCAAAATTGGCTGACCTGAACTGGCAAAAATATAAGCATAACAATGTTCAGGTCTATTTTTGAATATCGATCACTAGGAATTTTAGAAACCCAAAGCTACAAAGTTGGAGTATACTATTTGAGGTTTTTAAAAGTGTAAGAACAGTAAAATTGAACAAGGAACGAAAATGTTATGGACTCTTGAAGTTGCCACAAAGATTTACAACAAAAGGATGACAAATCAAAGTCAATAATCAAAAGTACAAAGAACTATTTAGTGTAACGATCAAGAATTTAATTAGGGTTTTAAAGAATCAATAGATCTCTCTAAACAAAAAATCAATTAATGAACAGATCGATAATCAGAAATAGGATGGGGTAAATGCGTGAGAAAATCCTTACCTCAATTGCACAAATCAACTCCAAGTCTTGATCTTCTCAAACATATTATATAAAAATCTTGATATAATAATATCCAAATTTTCAATTAGACTCCATCAATCACAATAGCTTATGTACTTCTTATCACAAACCTCAATCCCAATATCAAAATAAGCTCTGACCTTGTAATGACCAAAATCTCAAGACTGTTCTTCCTAGAAATTCTTTGGAGGCTCTTCTGAAGTTTGTGGTGCTCTTAGGAATTATTGTACATAAGTCATTAGCCTAAAAGGAATGTACTTATATTCCTAAAATAATAGGAATTATTGTACATAAGTCATTACGTCCCCAAATTCTCTAACTTTATAAATGGGTCAAACTAAAGCCCAAATTTAAATTGGGTCATCTAATCCAAAAGTATAACCCACTTTCCAGGAAGAAAATTTTAAGTTGATTTTTAGGCCCACTATTTAATTCAAAGTCACCATACATTCTAATTCGTACTTACACAAGTATCCTGGAAAAAAAATTATGGGGTATTACAAGGGCAGTCTAGACAAATGTTAGGGTTAAAAACAAAACATCCGAATCCAATTTAAAATCCCAGATAAGCTTTGCGTTTGAATGTGTTGTCAGATTATTTCTTTCTTGTTGTTGGTGGAATAACTTGATTGACCAAGATAGCGGTCGATCCACACATCCCTTATTGTTCCCTCTAAAAGTCAGTCATTGGGTCACATGCATTTTCTATTTTTGAGCTTCCTTTTCCTTTCCTAGGTCATTCTCTGTCATCTCGGCTTTGCCTTCTCTTATCTGCCAGCCTTTCTTGGTTGTCCTATCTCTTTGTTTTCTCATCGATCAAGAAACCCATCGAGGTAAGCAACTATACCCTGGGCTGGTATTTTGGTGTTGTCAAGTTCCTTTTCTTCTTATTCCAATCGAAAGCCTTAGAAAAGTATAGTTTAGTCATGGTGTGGATATAGTCTTTTGACTTTCTTTCTCAGCAGCGTGTGTGGTCTCTGATGCAAAACAAGACGCGCGTGCGTGTACATGAAGTTTTGACATCACCAAAAATCCTCAGAGCAGAAATAAGGTGCTTTAATCACCCCCAGACACATGATGAGACCAAAGTTATCTGGATAAAAATCTTGAATAGGCTCTAGAGTCATCAAAGATAAATTTAACATTAACAGGAATCCCACTAAAAGACTCACCTAAACTGCGAACAGGTGTCACATTTGATTTGTTTGCTATTTGGGAAAATTTGAATTGAAATACGCTCGTAGGCTGCACTCATTGGAGAGTACATTCTCTTCAATCGAGGCAATGAGCAGTTCATATACGCATTAGATATAAGATGGATCGGGAGCCATATCGCTATAGTCAACCCCAAAATTAATGAACAATGCTTGTGAAGATGAGTCTCTCATCCTGGGGACATAGTCTTGATTATGGTGGGAGTGAGCTCTTGCACAATGGTTAAAAGGCTATACATCACTGGGATAATCTACTTGTATCTGAAAAGTTGAAGTGTAAGATATTATATAGAAAGATGATGATCTCAGTCATTTGAGGCATGCATTATGATAAGACAAGTTCTCAAGAATGGGTCATGAATCTTCCACCAGTTGCAATACCAAATGGTGTCCTTCGACTCTTTGGTAGAGAAAAATTGAGTCTAGTTGTCAATTCTAGTTATAGCGTTGATGGTCTCCATGACCACTACATGTGATAGACTCTTTTTCTTGAGAGCTACATAAGATAGTCTATCTGATAACCTCAAATCACCAATTCCGGGGCCCATACCGGTGATAAACTTCAGGGTAAGACATAATGCAAGAGTCATGATCCCGCCTTGGCGTATCGTTTGTCGTGGTCATCGGTCATGGGTAAGAACTCTCATGATGGTAGAAAAAAGCATACATTACCCTAGATGAAAGATTTGGCACATTAGATAGTAACTTCAATAAGTCGGATTAGGAAAGTATATTATTCATCTTGGATCATTAGGACTGAATATGATAGTTCATTTGGGAGGTCCATCAAAGAAAAAATTTCCTAGTATGTCTGGCAGAGCTCATCAAGGCTAAATTGGAAAAAATGGTCATTGGGGTCCCAGATTTTGCATGCCACTCTCAATATATCGTTGTGAATTTGCACAGATCTCAAGTTTATGATTCCTTTTAAGTGGAAGAGCTCTTCCAAATGAATTAGTTCAACCTTGTTCAAAGAATCTGCAAAAAAAAAAAAAGATATGGGCATCAAAGTATTTCTGATCTTTCCTGGGTTGTGCCATTGAGAATTTTATATGTTATTTCTTGCCATAAGGTATCGTCGAACACAAATCATACTAGCCAGTTTAAAAAATTAGTGATCAATCGGTACGAATAGGTGTCATAAACACCAATAAGTGTACTGGGCAGATTTCCTAAACACCAGTAAGTGTACTGGGCAGTACATTTTTCTTCAAAACATGGTTCGGATGAACTGCCCATTAAACCTATTAAGAAATTTTAACAAAGTTTGGTTTGTTTGCCTGGCCTATTCATTTACCTCTACAATCTCAAAGCAAACTTCAGTTTATCTTCATGTACTCCTTGGCATGCATACACATCATACATCGCATGTCACATGACATAAAATTCACGTCATATGCATTTAGGCTAAACTTACATTTGCGTTTGGGTAAGAAGAGACAAATATTTAAGTGTAGATTAGAGAAAAAGATTGTTCGTATGAAAGCTAACCTAGGGATTCTATTTCTATTCGTAGTCTTTGGACAATGGACTCGTAGTTGGTCGAGTCCGACCTTTCTTCTTCTCCCTTGGTGGCAATGTCACTCCCCTCAAATTCATCAATCTCCTAGAGATCTTCATTGTCGCTATCAGAGGAGGCGTACAAGCTTGACTCCCTAATACTATCCTCTTTAGCTTGCCGTCCAAAGTGGACCTAGTTTATTCTTCCAAGGGGCGACGAGCATCTTCTCATTTCCCTTTCAAGAGGCAAGCACTTTTCCTTTCCTTTTGCTCTCTCCCTGTAACTATGTGCTAAGGCCTTGGTGCGTGAGAGAGTAGAATAAAGTCTATCGCCACTCTAGCAGCAAGGTCTCGATGCTATATCTTGGTAGAAAATTTGATCACCATGAATCATCTTGTACATGCCTCAAAACTTCTTGATGGGAACCTCCTCATATTTTAATGAATTTAGAAGAAGATAGAAAAAAGGGCAGAACGTAATTTAAATGCATTTTGATATACCTTTTGGACCTGTTTTAGATCCCTTAGCCCAAATAGCTCCTCTTCTTATTTTCGCTACGGGATTGACACCACTTGGAAGCTCCATATAAGAGCCCCTTTTTATGCTAATGAAAAAAAAGATCTGATGGATTCAGTTGATGAACAGTACTTTCGGCCGATGAACAATATTTTTAGGTCGAAAGAATAGTACTTTCGGTCAAATAAATAGTAGTTTTTGGTCTAATGAATAGTTCGGTCGAATGAAAAGTGTTTTGAATTAGGGAAAGAAGCAACTGATGGATTCGATCGAATGGAAATATTTTTAGCCGAATGAGAAAGAATGAGTGCAAAGGAGGCTATTTCGCGATTGAAGGATTCGGTCGAAGGAATAGTTTTCCTTCAAATGAAAGTGCTAGGTTCCATTTTCATAAATATTGGAAAGTTTTGGGTATATTTTGAATAAGTTACATAAAGTTTAAAGAGTGTTAGTATAAATTGCCAACTTAGAATTCTTCCTATAAATAGTTTTTTTTTTCCTCCAACTCTTCTTTTTAGTTCCCTTGCTTCTCTTCTTAATGGTTGAGAGAGAGAAAAGGGATTGAGAGACTCTTGCAGTACTAAGGCGACACTTTAAGGGTTTCGTACCAAGAGCTTGTTAAGGTAAGGAATTTCGTATATCTTGCTGTGGTAAGGATTCATTAGTTAGTATCACTTTACTAGTTGTTATACAACTTTGGAGAATAGTCCAATTTGCTTTTGTATTTGTCTTCATTGCTATTTGAATTCAAAATTCGTAATTTCCATATGATCATTAGAATGAACAACCTTTTGTTGAAAAGGGAGTCTTCAAGACTTTTGTACTCACTTTGGTGACTTTTGTAGTTACTTGGCCACCTTAGTGGCTTTTGTAGTGACTTTAAGTGACTTTTAGATAGTCCTCACAATGACAGCTATTACGCTACCAGTATGGGTTTCGTACCTTCGGGTTTTGTGTTCGATTTGGGCCTATGGCCACTAATGATCATTTCATATATTTTATTCACTTATTTGACGTAAATATCAATTGATATTGTTTGTTCGTCAAAATTATGGATTTGTTTCGAAATACAAATTAACGTATTCGCTTCTATTTGATTTTCCCTTACCGGGCTATTTGAGCTCACCCTTATTGTTGCTTGTCATGTACCACAGATGGTAAGCATGATTAGGAGCTTGGCACGTTCGGGAATCCTAGCTTCTAATTTGTTAGCATGTAAAAAATAATGTATTCCTTTTTGAGAACTTTACCCGGATGTGGGTAATTTGATTTTGCATTAGACTTTTGTAATAGAATTTGAGGATGGATCATTCTTTTGTGGTTAATGGTTGTAAGAGGCAAGGTTGTTTGTGCCTCTACCTTTTGGAGATACTTTGTTGATAATGGATTAGATGCTCTGTCTATACCTTGGTGTAATTGAGTATTTATTAGAATGCATATGATTTTAGGACTTGGAGTATGTTAGTAACGGCTCTCAAGGTCAGGGGCGTTACAGTTTGGTATCAGAGCTTTGGTTTGAGATTTTGTAGACTCTTAGAACCGGTTGAGATATGTTAGTTTAAAGCTTCCGTGCTTGTTAGGATTAGTACTTGATTAAGTGTGTAAGCATTAAACTTAATTATGTTAATGGTGCTAATCAGGATGAGTAACCGCGGTGGTGGCAGAGGAGGCCGAGGTGGAAGAGGGGATGAAGAACCCAACGCTACATTGGCTGCGGCTAGCGCTGTGAT
The DNA here is from genome assembly GCA_033070095.1 of Escallonia herrerae. Classification (NCBI taxonomy): domain Eukaryota; kingdom Viridiplantae; phylum Streptophyta; class Magnoliopsida; order Escalloniales; family Escalloniaceae; genus Escallonia; species Escallonia herrerae. The sequence goes on from JAVXUP010000877.1 coordinate 73,416, forward strand.
CTTTAAACAGTTCACTAGTTTGCGGCCAATAAGTTTGATAAGGCTGCGGAGACATGGATTAATGAATTGGATAAGGTATTCGAGGTGATAGGGTGCTCAGACAAACAAAAGGTGAAGTTAACAATTTTCAGTTGACAAGAGAGGCTGACCAATGGTGGAAGATGATCTCAAGGATGATGACGGTAGAAGAGAAAAAAGATCTCACATAGCAAGCATTTCAAGACCACTTCTTCACAATGTATGTTCCCTCAAATGTGAAGGAGGTTATGGAAAGTGACTTTATGAGGATCGCTCAGCATCCAAATGAGACAATCACGGAGTACGAGGAGCAATTTGCAGGACTTTCAAGATCGCATGTTCAAGACGAGAGTCATCGTGCTCACAAGTTTCGAGAAGGACTGCGCTTTGAGATAAGGAGACAAATGTCCATTCTAGATATACCTACCCATGCACAAGTAGTTGATGGGGTACAATGTTTGGAGCACATTCATGATGAACAACTGCTCATCTGGGAAGACAAGAGGAATAAGAGGGATCGTAATGAAGAGAACTCTGGAAGTGGAAGGAAACCAGCATGAGATGTCAAGAGAAGATCGTTAGGTGGATAGGGGAAAAGGCAGCAGACTCAAGGTGGTACTAGAAATTGCACCACTTGTGAAAAATATCATGGGAACTTGCGCTGCTATAAGGAGACAGGAGAGTGTTATAATTGCGAAACAGTGGGACACATAGCCAGAAATTGCACCAAGCCACCTCTTGATTTGAAATGGAATAAGAAAGAAAATGATAAAGCAATAGCACAGGAGGGGTGTGCCAGAGTTTTTGCCATGACGACTCGTGAGGCGGGAGCGCTAAATAATGTTGTAACAGGTACCTTTAAAATCTGTGATAGGAAGGCATTTGCGTTACTGATCCCGGTGCCACAAACTCATTTTTTTCGGCATCTTTTTATGAGTATTTGACTGTTAAACCTAGAAGCTTGGAAACCAAACTCTATGTTGATACCCCCATTGGGAACCCTGTGGTTGCCTCCAGAGTATATAATTCGTGCTCCATCATCATCGATGATAGAGTATTGATGGTGGACTTAATTACACTAGATATGAAGGATTTCGATGTGATTTTGGGTATGGATTGGTTGTCTTACAATCATGACAGAATAGACTGCTTTAGCAAATAAGTTCTATTTTCAATTCTGAATCAGCCCGAGTTTAAGATTCATGGGGCTAGGGTCAGCACCCTACCTAATTTGATTTCGTCTCTTCATGCCAAACGTTTTCTTAGGAAGGGTTGTACATGCTATTTGACTCACATTCATGACACTCGCATGACCGGAGTTAGGCTTAAGGATGTCCCTGTGGTTCGTGAATTTTAGGATATGTTTTCAGAATACTTGTTAGGTCTTCTTCCAGATAGGGAGATAAAGTTTACTAATGATTTGATTCCCGGTGCAACACCTATCTCCAAAGCGCCCTATAGGTTGGCTCCTACTGAACTTAAGGAACTAAAGGGGCAATTACAAGAACTCTTAGACAAAGGTATGATTTGTTCGAGTGTGTCTTCATGGGGTGCGCCAATATTGTTTGTTAAAAAGAAGGATGTGAACATGTATTTATGTATCGATTATAGGGAGCTAAATCGCCTGATAGTCCGGAATAAATATCCACTACCTAGAATTGACGATCTATTTGATCAACTTCAAGGTGCATGACACTTCTCAAAAATTGATCTTTGATTGGGTTACCATTACTTTAAGGTGAGGAAGGAGGATGTACCAAAGACTACTTTTAGGACGCGGTATGGCCATTATGAATTTTTAGTAATGCTTTTTGGTTTGACGAATGCTCCGGCTGTATTTATGAACCTTATGAACATGGTGTTTAAAAAGTACCTGGATCAGATTATGATTGTCTTTATAGACAATATCTTAGTTTATTCCAAGAGTGAGGAGGAGCATGAGAAACATTTGACTATAGTTTTGCAGATTTCAAGGGAACATAAACTCTATACCAAGTTCAATAAGTGTGAGCTTTGGTTGGAACAAGTTTCTTTCCTAGGTCATGTGGTGACTAAGGACGGGATATCCGTGGATCTTGCTAAGATTGAAACAATTATGAATTAGGAAAGACCGACTTCCGTGACAAAGATTAGAAGCTTCATGGGATTGGCAGGTTATTATAAGAAGGTTTGTCGAAGGTTTTTCTCGCATTTCTATTCCTTTAACCCAGTTGACAAGAAACTAGGTTAAATTTTTGTGGACAAATGAATGTGAAGAGCTTTCGAGAATTGAAGAAGCGTTTGATTTCGGCACTAGTCTTGACATTGCCATTTGAATCTGGAGGGTTCGTCATCTATAATTATGCATCACTAAAAGGACTCGGTTGTGTGCTTTTGCAATGGGTAAGGTATGTAATACCCCAAAATCTTCTTTCTTGTGGTTAAAAAAAAAATTTCTAAAGTTTTTAGTCGATGAACAATAACTTTTAGTCGGATGAACAGTACTTTCAATTGACTCAAAACTCTTTCGGTCAATTCAAAATTGTTTTCAGTCGAATTAAAAGTATTTTCATTAAAAGTATTTTCGGTCGAATTAAAAGTGTTTTTGGTCGACTTAAAAGATGTTTTCGGTCGACTTATAAGTGTTTTAACCAAGAAAAGAAACGGCTGAAGGATTGAGTCGAATTAAACTTGTATTGCTTTGAATGAATGGTGTAAATTTTCACCTTCATATAAATAGCCTCTTTGTTTTCTTTTGGCCCTTTTATTCTTGGTTCCTTGTTCCTTTGCGGAGGAGATAGAGAGAATAAAAGGCTTGGAAAGCTTTTTTGGCGCTAGAGTGGTGCTTTGAGGTTTTCTTTTGTTCGAAAGCTTGTTTGAGGTAAGGGTTTGAACATTCTTGATGTGGTAAGGGTTTGTAACGTTTTTGCTATGGTATGGGTTGCTTCTTTAAATCTGGAAAAGAGTTGTTAGAGTTGATTAATCTTGTTTTGTAAGAGATTCTACTTTTTGATTTTTGGCTTGGGTTTCCCTCTTTAAATCTTGTTATTGGATTTTGATCAAGCTTGTTGTGAAAGGGATTCTATAGTTGTTTTTGTTATGGGAAAGGTATCTTTTGGAATCTGAAGGTTTTTGCTTCGTCAATTTTGGTTCATCTACATTTGTTTGCATTTGATTTGTCCCACTTTTGGCCCTCTTTTGAGAACATTGTTTACCCCTTTTCATTTGTGCCCTGATGATGCACATTTTTGAATCTGTACATTTGTGACCGTCAATTTAAGATTGACAATGACTATGTTGAACAACTCTCGAAAATAGAGAGGTCCTATGGACACATGTTTGTTTTGCTAGAGAGCCAAAGATTCCTAGTACGCTCCGGAGCACACGTTTGATGTTTGGTTTGACATTTGGGTCTTATGACCACCATAGTCATCATATGTTTGTAGCGTACCCGACATATAATTGAAATGTGTTTTGGATTAAATGCTTAATGACGTTTGCTTTGGTATTTGATAGTAAAATATGGATTGCTCATTTTTGTGCCTTCGGGCTTGTATTCAATTTGGGTTCTTTCGACTATTTAATGAACATTTCGCATATTTGATTCGCCTTATTTGCATTGTAGCCTATTGCTATCATTTGTTCATCAAATATTTGGTTTTGTTTTGGACTATGAATCATTGTATTTGCTTCCCATTTGTTTTCCACTTACTGGGCTATTCGAGCTCACCCCTACTCATTTGTTTTGTCCTTTACCACAGGTATCGGACGTGATTTTGGGTGTGGCATGTTGGGGGGGGGGGATTAGAGCATTTAGTTTTGTTAGTATCTTTGAGCAATGTAAATCACTTGAGAACTCTACCCAGAAGTGGGTTAGTTGGATTTGAGACTTGAGAATTGTATGGAATAGTAAAGTCTTGATCATATTATTTGGTTTTGGTTGATTTTGATGAGGAAGATTTTATTTAAGTTTTTGAAAGGATTGTATTTGAATCTTGGACCTTTTTGAGATAAATAAGATTGAGATTTAGATAATTGTGTTTATGGTATCGTAGATGCTCTGCTATATGTTCTTAATGGTTATGTCATCGACATGTTTGGGTCTTGGTTTAAGGTCATTATTGGACCCTGAAATCAGAGTATTGATCTTATGTGCGAAATTGTTTAATGGATTTCATTTTGAGAGCTTTACCCCGATACGGGTAATTGATAGAATCACTTTTGTGTATATTGTTTCATCATTGCGTTTAGTAATCGTTTTGTAATAAAATTATTTTGGAGAACGAATTGTCATAGACTTTTGTTCAAGGAGATATTTTATCTTAAAGATTTAGTTGCTCTGTCTATACCATTATCTTTAGAACTGTAATGTTATATAATGAAGTTTGATGTTAGTCGCGGCCTCTCGTGTTTGGGGGCATGACAGGAATGGTATCAGAGCTTAGATTTGAGATTCTGTAGACTCCTAAGCTTAAGAAATATTTGATTAGTATTAAATCTGGAAATGGCGAATTAAGTTTGAAGAATTTATTTCACATTAGAGCATGAGATTGAGATTTGGCCATAAGCTTTGGATTTGATTTGAGTATGCAACCGTAGAACGAATGTTAGTTGTTTTTGAAATTTAGATATTTTAAGTGTAATCAAAGAGAATAATTGAAGATTATGACTATCATCTTTAGATGTTTATGAGTAGCTCTATCAGATAGTGTATTGAAAAAGGTTGTGATCTCAGGAAATGATTGATATGGTGACAGAGATTTTGTGTGGAATTTGAAAGGAAGATTTGGCATTTTTAGATCATAATGCCCCTTTATTCAGTTGTTTCGATATGCCTTGTGGGCACTTAAGTGTTGAACGTGAAAATTTGAAACATATCAATATGTAGGTACCTTTATGGAACCCTATGGTGACCCTTATGGTTTATACTTCTTCCCCATCAGTATTGATTTTGGATGTTTAAGAGTTGGCATAATTTTTTGGATATGGAACACTTTGATGTTATTTTGGGGTATGGACTGTTTGTCTTTAAATAATACCAAGATGGATTGCTTTTGAAAAGGAGGATGATTATGATCTTCTAGCGAAGAGCTCTGAGAACTAGAAGCTATCTGTAAAGGCTGTGACTTAGAGACATAAATGATGTGGTAGTTTAAAGCCTTAAACTTTGGTAGATGCACGATATATGTGAAATTAAGAATAATATGTTTTCCTCTGTGATAAATTTGATAATAGTTTGGACCGGTTTGTTTTGTGGCATTAGAGTATGCTACAGAAGTATGGTAGTCTTTTGGTAAGACGTGTAAGTGTTTGTTGATGTTGGTTATCCAGTTTGGATAAGTCAAAGTATTATTCCTCAAAGGTTATCTGATGGTTTTGATTTTGATTTCGATGTCATAATAAAATTAGGTGAGGGAAATTTTGATCATTAGGTGATCTCATGGGTCGATTAGTGAATTGCTTAGACATTTTGTCGTTGCAATTTTGGTTAAGCCTTAGATTTTGAGTTTATGACCTTTATAGTTGACAATTATGAGCAGAAAGTTGAGTGTGATGTTGCCTTAAGTAACCGTGTGTTGAAGTAATAATATATTTTTGGAGTATAGAATCTTGGGATATTTGATGTTGGTAATTTGATCATGGATAATCATATTTGAAAATCTAACAATATGGGTGAAGCTTTGGACGGAAGGCGTACAAAGAGTTTAGTAACTTTGGTTATGAGTTACACTCAGTTATTAGCGAAATGTTATTAAGATCGTATTTTAATGGCACTAATTGTTACTTTGTACTGGTGTAAATTTTGATTTGAAGATTATAGAGTATAAATCCTTTGGGATTAATGTGAAGGTTGGTTACTACTTTTGGTGTACGATTGAAGTTAAGCGTGTCAATGTTAGACATTGTACCAAGGCTATGATTTGATGTGTTATCGTAATGGCGCAATGTGAGCCTGTCGGTATTGCATTGGTTTCAGATGATTTAAATTTTAATTGGAATAACTTGATTCAGCGTTTGTTAGCCAAGCATAAATACTTGGAGGAGCAGTCGGAATATATTTTTGGGATGGTGATGACAATGGAAGTTAAAAACTTTAGTTTGAATTTCATAAAACACATTATATTGGATGAGAATTGCTTAGTACTTGGTACACCTTAAGCTTGAAGTTAAGCATGTTATCCAGATTGTGTAAAGTGTATGATTTGGTATATTATCAGAGTAGCGCAGTGGAAGCGTGATGTATTATAAATTGATTTCGTTTGTTGAATTTTGAATGTCGTAATTTTAACTCAGTACATTTTTGCAGGCTAGTTAAAGCCATACATATTTCGATGTTGGAATTTCACTTATAGTATAAGTTATGTTTTGACTCGAATTGAAAAGTAAGAAGCTATTTTTGATAATTAAAGTACGTTTTAATTCCGTGGACGGAATTCTTTTGAGGGGGGGGGGGGGGAATGTAATACCCCAAAATCTTCTTTCTTGTGTTAAAAAAAAAAGTTTCTGAAGTTTTTAATCGATGAACAATAACTTTTAGTCGGATGAATAGTACTTTCAGTCGACTCAAAATTATTTTCGGTCGAATTAAAATTATTTTCATTAAAAGTGTTTTCGATCGACTTAAAAGTATTTTTGGTCGAATTAAAGGTCATTTCGCTCGACTTAAAAGTATTTTCAGTCGACTTAAAAGTGTTTTAACCAAGAGAAGAAACAGTTGAAGGATTGAGCCGAATTAAACTTGTATTGCTTTGAATGAATAGTGTAATTTTTCACCTTCATATAAATAGCCTCTTTGTTTTCTTTTGGCCCTTTTGTTCTTGGTTCCTTATTCCTTTGAGGAGGAGATAGAGAGAATATAAGGTTTGGAAAGCTCTTTTGGTGCTAGAGTGGTGCTTTGAGGGTTTCTTTTGTTCGAAAGCTTGTTTGAGGTAAGGGTTTGAACATTCTTGTTGTGGTAAGGGTTTGTAACGTTTTTGCTATGGTATGAGTTGCTTCTTTAAATCTGAAAAAGAGTTGTTGGAGTTGATTAATCTTTTTTTGTAAGGGATTCTATCTTTCGATTCTTGGCTTGGGTTTCCCTCTTTAAATCTTGTTATTGGATTTTGATCAAGCTTGTTGTGAAAGGGATTATATTATCGTTTTTGTTGTGGAAAAGGTATCTTTTGGAATCTGAAGGTTCTTGCTTCGTCAATTTTGGTTCATTTACATTTGTTTGCATTTGATTTGTCCCACTTTTACCCTCTTTTGAGAACATTGTTTACCATTTTTCATTTGTGCCTTGATGATGAACATCTTTGAATCTGTATCAATTTAAGATTGACACTGACTATGTTGAACAACTCTCGAAAATAGAGAGGATCCTATGGACACATGTTTGTTATGCTAGAGAGCCAAAGACTCTAGTACGCTCAGGAGCACACGTTCGACATTTGGGTCTTATGACCACCATAGTCATCGTATGTTTGTAGCGTACCCGACATATAATTGAAATGTGTTTTGGGTTAAACGCTTAATGACGTTTGCTTTGGTATTTGACAGTAAAATATGGATTGCTAATTTTTGTGCCTTCAGGCTTGTATTCGATTTGGGTTCTTTGGACCATTTAATGAACATTTTTTATATTTGATTCGCCTTATTTGCATCGAAGCCTATTGCTGTCATTTGTTTGTCAAATATTTGGTTTTGTTTTGGACTACGAATCATCGTATTTGCTTCCCATTTGTTTTTCACTTACTGGGCTATTCGAGCTCACCCCCTACTCGTTTGTTTTGTCCTTTACCACAGGTATCAGACGTGATTTTGGGGGTGGCATGTTTGGGGGGGATTAGAGCATTTAGTTTTGTTAGTATCTTTGAGCAATGTAAATCATTTGAGAACTCTACCCGGAAGTGGGTTAGTTGGATTTGAGACTTGAGAATTGTACGGAATAGTAGAGTCTTGATCATATTGTTTAGTTTTGGTGGATTTTGATGAGGAAGATTTTAGTTAAGTTTTTGAAAGGATTGTATTTGACTCTTGGACCTTTTTGAGATAAATAAGATTGAAATTTAGATAATTGTGTTTATGATATAGTAGATGCTCTGCTATACCTTCTTAATGGTATGTCATTGACGTGTTTGGATCTTGGTTTATGGTCGTGTATGGACCCTAAAATTAGAGTATTAATCTTATGTGCGAAATTGTTTAATGGATTTCATTTTGAGAGCTTTAGCCCGATACGAGTAATTTGATAGAATTATTTTTGTGTATATTTTTTCACCGTTGCGTTTAGTAATCGTTTTGTAATAAAATTATTTTGGAGAATGAATTGTCATAGACTTTTGTCAGATGAGATATTTTATTTTAAAGGATTTAGTTGCTCCGTCTATACTGTTATCTTTAGAACTGTAATGGTATATAATGAAGTTTGATGTTAGTCGCGGCCTCTTGTGTTTGGGGGCGTGACAAGGTAATTACTTATGCATCTAGACAACTTAAACAGCATGAATTGAATTATCCTACCCATGACTTAGAACTAGCAACTGTCGTTTTTGCACTAAGGATTTGGCGTCATTATTTGTACTGTGAACAGTGTGAAATCTATACGGATCATAAGAGTTTGAAATATATCTTCACACAAAAGGAGTTGAACATGAGACAGAGACGGTGGTTGGAATTGTTGAAAGATTATGATTGCACCATTTTGTACCATCGAGGGAAGGCTAACATTGTGGTCGATGAGCTAAGTAGGAAGAGTATGGGAAGACTTTCTGCTATGCTTACTACACAACCTCATTTGTTGGAAGAATTGGAAAAGTTAGAACTCGAGGTAAGATTTCCTCATTCTGGAAGGTATTTTTCACATATGGAAGTTCAACCATCATTAATTGAGAGATTTAAGGTGGCTCAATCGTTAGACCCTGAATTGGCCAAGATTAGTGACAGAGTGAAAGAAGGTGGATACACAGATTTTAGATTAGATAACGAGGGTATTCTTCGTATGGGTTATAAACTGTGTGTTCTTTCTGATCCGAAATTGAAGAAGGAGATTCGCTCGGAGACTCACAATTCATCTTTTACAGTTCACCCGGGTAGCACCAAGATGTACCACAATTTGCGGGATGTTTATTGGTGGAATAACATGAAAAGAAAGGTAGCGGACTTTGTGGCTAGATGTTTGGTTTGCCAGCGGATTAAAGCAGAACACCAGAGACCCATTGGGAAGTTGCAACCACTTGCTATTTCGGAGTGGAAGTGGGAGCATATAACGATGGATTTTGTGGTTGGACTGCCGCCAACTACAAAGTGACATGATGAGATATGGGTGATAGTTGACCGGTTGACCAAATCAGCCCAATTTTTAGCCATAAGGAACAAGGATTCGATTGAGGTACTTGCTAACTTGTACATTCGAGAAATACTTAAGTTGCACGGAATGCCCTTATCTATTGTGTCAGATAGAGACCATCGATTTACCTCACGATTTTGGGGCGGTTTGCAAGAGGCCATGGGTACACAACTAAATCTTAGCACGTCTTTCCATCCCTAAACGGACGGGCAATCTGAGCGAACTATCCAGACATTGGAGGATATGCTACAAGCTTGTGTTATGGATTTTCGAGGTAATTGGGATGATCATTTACCATTGATAGAATTTGCTTACAATAATAGTTATCATGCTAGCATCCAGATGGCACCATTTGAGACTCTTTATGGGAGAAGGTGCGGTCACCAATTTGTTGGAGTGAGATTGGAGAAAGAAAATTGATAGGTCCAGAACTTGTTCAAATCACTGCAGACAAGATCCAAGTGATTAGGAGCAAACTTAACACTGCACAGAGCTGACAGAAGAGTTACGCAGATATGAGGGGTCATGAGCTCGAATTCGACGTTGGTGATCATGTGTATTTGCGAGTATCTCCATGGAAAGGAGTCTTAAGGTTTGGGAAGGAATGGAAGCTATCTGAAAGGTACATTGGACCGTTTGAAATCTTGGAGCGAATTGGTACACTAGCTTATCGTTTAGTTTTGCCTCCTAATTTGTCAAGAATACATAATGTTTTCCATGTTTCAATCGCAAGTTATTGAGTTTGAGCCTATTCAAGTTAGAGAAGATCTATCTTATGAGGAGCAACCGGATCACATTTTTGGAGCGCGATGAACGTGTCATGCATTCTAAGAAGATAGCTTTTATGAAGGTATTATGGCATAACCATTCTGAGAGGGAAGCCATTTGGGAACTCGAAGATGATATACGCAAGAAGAACACTCAACTTTTTGATGATTAAGGTACGGGGAAGGAATTCTTTTATGGTGGAGAGAATGTAAGAGCCCCTTTCTATGCTAATAAAAAAACTAATCGATTCAGTTGATGAACAGTACTTTTCGGTCGAATGAATAGTTTTTGGTCAAATGAATAGTATTTTTAGTCGAATGAAAAATGTTTTAAATCAGGGAAAGAAGCAACTGATGGAGTCGGTCAAATGAAAATGTTTTCGGTCAAGGCTATTTCGCGACTGAAGGATTCGGCGAAGGAATAGTTTTCCTTCGAATGAAAGTGTTAGGTTACCTTTTCATAAATATTAGAAAGTTTTGGGTACATTTTGAATTACATAAAGTTTAGAGAGTGTTAGTGTAAATTGCCAACTTAGGATTCTTCCTATAAATAACTTCTTTTCTCTCCAACTCTTTTTTTTAGTTCCCTTACTTCTCTTCTTAAAGGTTGAGAGAGAGAGAGAGAGAGAGAGAGACTCTTGTAATACTAAGGCGATACTTTAAGGATTTTGTACCAAGAGCTTGTTAAGGTAAGGAATTTCGTATTTCTTGTTGTGGTTGTGGTAAGGATTCATTAGTTAGTATCACTTTACTAGTTGTTATATAACTTTGGAGAATCGTTCAATTTGCTTCGTATTTGTCTTTATTGCTATTTGAATTCAAAATTCGTAATTTGCATATGATCATTAGAATGAACAACATCTTATTGAAAAAGGGAGTCTTTAAGACTTTTGTAGTCACTTTGATGACTTGTAGTTACTTGGTAACTTTTGTAGCCACCTTAGTGGCTTTTGCAGTGACTTTCAGATAGTCCACACAATTATGGTTATTACGCTACCGGTATGCATTTCGTACCTTCGAATTTTTTGTTTGATTTGGGCCTATGGTCACTAATGATCATTTCGTATATTTTATTCGCTTATTTGATGTAAATGTCAATTGCTATTGTTTTTTTGTCAAAATTATGGATTTGTTTTGAAATACGAATTAAGGTATTTGCTTCTATTTGATTTTCTCTTACTAGGTTATTTGAGGTCACCCCTATTGTTGCTTTGTCCCTTACCACAGGTGGTAAGCATGATTAAGAGCTTGGCACGTTCGGGAAATTATGACTTTTATTTTGTTAGCATGTCAAAAATAATGTATTTTTTTTTGAAAACTTTATCCGGATGTGGGTAATTTGATTTGACATTAGACTTTTGTAATATAATTTGAGGATGGATCATTCTTTTGTGATTAATGGTTGTAAGAGACAAAGTTGTTTACGCTTCTACCTTTTGGAGATACTTTGTTGGTAATGAATTAGATGCTCTGTTTATACCTTGGTGTAATTGAATATTTATTAAAATGCATATCATTTTAGGATTTGGAGTATGTTAATAACGGCTATCAAGGTCGGGGCGCTACACTCCTATCCAGGTGTATCATAATCACCATCTAGAGCAAGAAATATATTCCCTACTCGTATTATAATCATCATCATCCCTGCAATCCAGAACCCGATTGCACATAAAGAAACCTTGGGTCAAGGGAGGTTCCGACTCCATTCAAACAAATTGAACAAAAGATCTCATATCCCCATCTTTGAAGTAGCGGTGTACCCATTAACTCCATGCGCCATATAGCGGGCTCTAGTGTCTTCACAGTAAATATCTGTATGGGAGGATCTTGCAGGACTCGGAGCTCTGATCCTGAGTGGTCCTGTGGCACCACCCTTTTCCCCAAATAGATTCTTAGGTTAAAAACTCCAACCAAATGCATGTTTGCATCCTTTGAGGTCGTCATCGTATTGTGCAGCCTTCTACAATTTCTAGATAGAAGTAAGCATTGAAATTTGTGTTAGCTATATCTTTCTTAATTAGTTAAACAAAAATCCAAAGACTAAAGCCTTCAAAGTTTACTAGTCTCTAAGTGTAGCTGTTCATACACTCTGTATAAATTAAGAATTAAGTCCTAAATTATACGTTGAAAATTTCCAATTGTTCATGGCCAACACTAGACCTCCAAGTTCCCGGGACAAGTTCGGAGGACGGAGCTCCAAAACTTCAAGTCCCAAACCGGTGTCAAAAGAGATCCGATAATCAGATTTTTAAATCAACAAGTGGCTTGGTAAGATTGAAATTAAGAGAGCAGAGTAGAGATTGCACGACCCAGACATCATGTAGCTCAAGTTCAAAGTCCAGGATAGAGGACTAGAGTGGGAAGACATAGGCATTCCCCAGTTATATTCCTCGAACCGACTCACTTCTCTGGCGCCCTCAAGCACACCATGTACAGATGGAGTCACTAGTATCACTGAACAACGTCTCCCCAACATCTACACAATGAAGCCCTAGGTATGTTAGTCCACCACCTCAGTCTGAGCTCCGTCCACAGTCATCCCTAAAAAGTCTCTTGAAGTTTGGAGCAAGGTTGGGCCTCCCCTCTTCAATGGCCGTATGAGTCACAATATTTTCCTCACATACTCTAGGTTATTGTCCATTTCATAGTCCCGCACTATGAGTCCCTGTGACCTAGACTCTTGTGATGTTAACAAATTCATACGAGGTGAGCGTGGCCTCATAGAACGACAAATGGAATGTATTGGTGGTATCCCATCAATGTCCACTCAAAGAAACTAGAGTAAATGCCACCTGTAGAGCAATTCTCCGACCCGGCGGCTACTACCTTTCGAGAATCTCCTTCCACCATTCCAGTACCATGTCAGTGGAGCCCCTCAGAATAAACCCAATGCCCAATGCAATGGGGTTGAAATACATTTAATATAACAAGAGTCGAAGTTCATTCTTTTTTAGGCATTTCATTTGGTGTGCATGTGTTCTTCAAGGAATTTTTGTGCGAAACATCATTGAAATCTTTTTATGTTTGCATCTATAACCTAATGCATATATCATATATAATAAAATGTGCGCATAATTCCGATATGCGCACATTTTATTATCATGTGCCATATTCGATGGCACACTCCAAGGGACTTTCATTTCCCTTGGTTTTTCAATTACCCACTATGATGACTTGTATTCAAAAAACATGGTTTTTCAATTACCCATCTGATCTCCAGAGTTGATCAAAGATCATGAACAGGGAAAACTAGAAAATCGTAAATTGATTCTCTAGCCTAATCTTGTGTCTCGTTTGATTTGTGTCACTTTATCTCCCAAAATAAATGGGTCAGAGCTCGTTGCTTGACAAAGATGCGTGACCCTTTTGGAAGAAATTATAGATGAGGGGATCAATATAGAGCCAGAGCAAAGTAGACAATATGTAGCAGAAGTAGGAGTGTAGGGACAATTTAAAAAATGCAAGGCTAGTTAAAGGATAGAAAACATACATTTTGGTCGTGTAGCTCCAGAGATATGACTCGAGGCTTAGTAAGATATAGATTACATTGAATTTTTGTGTGATGGATGGTAAGATGATCTAAAAGCCAAGAGGGGAAAAAAGATTAAGTGAATTATTCACAAAGTTTACATAGATAAATTACAAAATTGTATAAAAGTTAGAGTCTAATTTTTCCACGAGCCGGGCTGCTCATTAAAAATCTTTGTCCGTATTTAACCTATATTTTTAGCGCGTTCAAAATTTTAAACCCGCATCCACCACGGTTTTCCTAACTATTCTTAGCATGATGGAGTCAAAATATGCGGAATGCCCATATTTACGGGCGACCGACTTAATGATGGCCACGCATGACATCACAGGGAGACCACTTTAGACCGTAAGCAACGTAGCAAAGTGGTAAGGCATCATCAACTTTTGGTATTGGGATGCAAATGTTCGGCACGAGCTGTGCAGTCTAAGTTGTACTTCTGTTCTAAATTGCAGCCGTGAAGAGCATGGGCTCAGGGCTCCGTCAAGATTTCGAAGTACTAATAAAAGCAAACCAATTCTGAAGACGCATTATTATTATTATTATTATTATTAGCATATAAAAGCAGCCAAGAAACCACTTTATTCAGCTCAAGAAAACTCTGCTTAAAAATCCAAAAACGTATTAGCGCTGCATCAAAGAACCCAAAGCAAAAAAATATTGGGTTGCAGTTGCGACGAATTACGTTATACAGTCCAGCTCATACGATACTGAAGCACGGGATACGAACGCAGAGTCAAACTGGATGGGAACGGTCTACAAAAACAAGGGCCTATTCCCACTAGCAGCTTTAGAAGAAGGGAAAAAAAATACTAAAATGACCACGCGAAGACGCCTCCATTATTATCTACACCTTCCACCAGATATATCCAGTGTCAACAGAGGGCATCAGCAAATCTTAACCGTAGATGTTTCTTTTCTTCAGAAACTCTTAACTTCAGCAATCCTACTTCCATATCTACAGAAGAGCTTGTCCTTCGTATCACAAAAACTCTTCAACCATCTTCATCAGTCCGTCACTTGCATTACTTGCCATTCCAAGTTGATGACAAAGGCTAGCTAGTAAAATATGGTTACACCCTCCCCTCGATATCAAGGAGGGGTCCATCATTTCAACAACTGCAATAAGATTGTTGAATGGAGACGCATACATAGGAGGCCCCCTTACATCATCTTCACCAGTCTGTCACTTGCATTACTTATCGCGAGTTCCAAAAACATAGCTACAGGCCCTGGAAATACGAACTGATGTACAACCTTGCCCCTATATCAAGGGGGCCATCATCGCCACCAACTGCATGAAGCACAACAGGGATTGTTGAAAGCAGCCGCACAGTAAGAGGAAAAACAGCCGGTTCGATATCGAGACTCTCCCATATGCAACAGTTTGAAGTGTACCCTTCTGTTAGTGTAGCACTGTCCTCGATACCTCTGCCTTCAGGAAAATCCACTTCCTGCATTAAGCTGCATGGGCTGGTAACCAATGCAACCTCGTCAAGCATCCTATACTTGCCTTGGCTTCCTCTCTTCTGAAAACGTTTATTTGAAAGCACTAATGTGGATGTAGCATCAAGCCATTCGACCGCCAGGCCATCAACTTCGTCATAATGTATACGCCGTTCAATCTACAAAGACCACCCACCATAAGAAAGACAAGCAATTGTGAATTTTGCAAGGACAAAATGAATTTCAACCACAACGTACTATAACTGGGAAACAGAAAAAAGAAACTCACAGCTAGCTTGTGAATATATATTGACATGAATCTTGGCCCCAGACCCAATACTCTTGCTTCTGAAAAAATAATCTGCAAAAGATTAGTAGACCAACCAGTTAGGAAAAAGACTGTAAATGAAAATTTATTTGAAAACCCAGATTTATCAGAGCATGGATAGCTAATAACAAAAGAAAAGTATTCATGCAGAGGTTCCATGGTGTTCAAATTTGTAATCGAGAGGCTTCAAAAGATGACAGATCATAATGCTAACTGAATGACTAACCATAATCAACAGATAGAATCATCATGTTTCAAAGATGAGAGTAACCTATTTGAAAGAGATTAGAGGAATTCATGGATTACAAAATAGACATGATATGAACTGAATAGTATTGTGTGTCATAACAGGCTTATTTTAAATTCCTTCCCACATCCACACCCCAAAAAAGATGATGATTCTAATTAATTCTTCTTCCTAGAATCCTGGTTAAGGCTTTCATTTTCCATCTTGTTAAGCTACCACCCTCAAGTTTAACATATTAAAAATGGGACCAAACACGTATTGTATATCATATATTGACACCCACTCAGATGTGTCTTATCGTAAAGGGGGCTAAATGCAGGCTGGATGACTGAACCGAAGAACATGCCAACAAGAGGCGGGACATATGCAGTTTTGGCTATCCTGACGGTGGCAATACGTATTTGCCGTTTGATGCTATTTACGAGGGTGAGAAGAAAGTTGATTAATTACTTCATTACAAAGGAACCGGAGATATCTAATCTAATGTCAACTACTATATTATCAAAAAGATTAACCATCTAGGAAGCACGGACTCCGGTGCGGGTGAGGATACGATACGGATGCGGATACGCAGATACGTCATTTTAGGGAAAAATAGGATAGGGTGCAGCAGGGATACGGCAAATTACATACAAACACACACACACAGATATATTTTCATTTATATTTATGTTCTTTACTTGTGTGACAACGATATTAATCCTGCCAACCAAATTAGTGAGAGTTCGTAAAATTGGCGGGCTGCCTTGGAATTATTGAAATTTTAAAGCTGAATATAATAATGTTTGTGTGAGTTTGGATATTACTAGTATTTCTATAAGTTTAAGGGGTCAGTTTGGATAAAAAGTTAACAAGTAGGTACCAAATAAAGGCATAGAAAGTTAAAAAGTCATGTATCGAGAGAAGAGAGCATTCTTCTTCTTCTTCTTCTTCTTCTAAGAAAACACTCTTCTTCTTCCAAGATAACAGATGCTGTCCTCCTTTTCCAAGACAATCCCATCCAGGTACCTCCTCCTTCTTTCTTCTTCTTCTTCTTCTTCTTCTTCTTGTTGTTTCTTTTTCTTCTTCAGTAATCACACACTGTCAGACGACATTGCTATAGCCAGACAGGGTCATCGCTGACTTCCAGCCGTTGCCGCTTTCTTCTTCTTATTTCTCTCTTCTCTCTGTCCAGATTGTTAGGAACCCTAGGTCGTCAATTCAACTTTGAGCCCTCAAGCACCCGGTGCGTGTCCAAGCCATGTCCCTGCCGTGTCGGAGCCGCACCCGGAGTTTAGCAAATTAATTGAAAAATCAAAGAATTATGGACACGCACCCCGTGCGCACCCAAGCTGCACACGATATGCACCCAGTGCTGGTGTGTTGGCCGAAACGCCGCACCCGTGCTTCATAATTAACCATTATCAGAATGGTATGCACGCGCAATTATCGCAATTATGATTTCACCGACCTTCGGCAACCAAACAAGTTCACATGCATATTCAGTATCCAAAGGTTACATTGGCAGCTAGGACACAACTATGAGAAATAGAAAACAGACCTGAAATACAATTGAAGTGCTTACCATTTTCTTCATTTTCGTTTTCATGTTTTTGATCAGACGGGAAAAAACTCCTTTTCAGAGAAATTGAAAACATGCAATTACTTATTTGAATACCACTTTCAGAATGGCAGAAGTAATGATAATAGATTACACTTTTGTTACATGGACTCAATATGAGTGTCCGCGTCGGATATGTGTCCAAGTGTCGGATTCCTTTATTTTTTAAAATTCAAGACACGGGGACACGACAAAATATTCCCACCTATTCTTGGTTTTTAGATAAGCCTATGTATTGTTTTATAGTATGCATACCACTTTAATTTAGAACTGAGATGAGCTCAAACCAATAAAGAACTAAAAGAAATACTATAACATAGTGCTCCTAGTGGCATATCCTACAGTATGTCTCTGACACATGTCCCATGCCCATGTCCAAGTGTTGAGTGTCCGACACGGGTACTTCACGCATTTTGAAGAGCCCATGTAACATAGAGATTACATACCATTTTGAAAAGTATGAAAACATGTGTTTGTTGTATATTATGTTGATTAAAGACCATTTTAAACATATTTACATGTCAAAAGAAGTGGTGAAAATTCCGTTAATATATTTGCAAGGAGTTGGTGAATAGTGATTGAATTTCGTGTTTATGAAAACAGAATTTGAAAACGGCTAACAAACATAACTTCTGTACAAACACAAAACGGGGTCGTAAGGATTTTATGTGAAGATCCTCAAGTCAATTGTCGAATGAAAAAAATCTACAAAGTATTATGTCCGAAGGTGTTTAATCTCTTTCACACCACAAACTCTCTTAAAGAATGAATCAGTTGCTTCTAGTTGTTTACCCAAGATTTGAATAAGTACTCAGCTAATAAAGAAAAAATGGTCTAGACAGCGGGATCAAGGCCCTGCATGGTTTTTGTTTTTTGTTTAGGGGGGGGGGGGGGGGGTGTTGGTTGTTTGGAAGAAAATGAGGAGAAATTTCTTGATACCTAATGCTGCAGCCTTGAAGCAGTAAATTTAAAAGGTGACAAACTGGTGGTAAGTACAAAAAACCTGCCAACAGGTCATGCAAAAAACGCAATATAACAATCAAACTGTTGAAACCAAATAGAATCTGTGACATATATCAACAAAGGGGCTAGCTATTCCCCTAATTAGCAGTCAGAATGTATGACAACAGGAAGAAGTACAGCCAAAACATGTTTGCACGTCATATAGCATCCAAAGGCAGAAATTTACCTCCTTCTTTCTCAGTAGAAGCCACATGCAAAGTTTATCTATAGCATCCTTCACATGCCTACTAGCCAACTTTCTTTCATTACAATGAGCAGCAACATCTGCAAGTATATCTGGGCGTGGAACTCTATGCTTTAGTGCTGCACCAGATAACGCTTCCCGAGCTTCAGCTGATTTTGCACCATCTTTATCAAAGGATATGCCAGTGAAGCATCTTCTAGCCACTCTCTCTCCAGTTGGGCTTAGCACTCTTCTTTTATGCTTCACATACATTTCTTCAGCATCTACTGTTGCAGCCAGTGTCCGATGAACTACAATATCAGGGTACCGACGCAGTGGAGCGGTGAAGTGAGTGTAGAGAGGAACAGCCAGAGCATAATGGCTCCAATCACCAACACTGTCGTCTAGATCTCCACTAGAAAAATATGCAGCAAACTGCATAGGTCTTGTAGCATACGATATAAGAACATCAAGCAACACAGTATCGTTCTTGAGGTCTAGCCTAATACGCTCCAACGATTGCTGAAGCTGGCCAGAAGAAGAAGTTTCCAATGCTAAACCATGTTTGCTACAAAAAGACTCAAATTCTCTAAGCTTCCGCAAGTTAGGTTCAGGGTGCCTCCGCAACAAAGCACTTGAAGGATAGGCCCTAGATATTACTTCTGCAGCTGTTCGATTAGCCAAAAGCATAAACTCCTCAACAAGAAAGTTTGAGTCCTTTCGCCCACAAAACATGCTATCATAAGGAATTCCATTGTCATCAAGTAAGAAAACCAACTTGTGATTTTCTAGTGACAGGGCACCATCATTAAACCTTTTCTCCTTTAAAGATTTGGAGATCTCGTGAAGACACTTAACAGATCTAATAACATCAGACCATTCAAATTGGCCACGAAAATCCGCGCAACCATATTCCGAGCTATTAAAACCTTCCACATCAAGCAGCCCATCAATAATGTCCTGAGCATGTTCATATGAGAGCTTGCAACAAGAACGTATTACAGTACGGCCAATCCAGCGATCTAAAACCTGCCCAGCTAGATTAATGTCCCAAAAGATAGAAAAAGCAAGTCTGTCCACTCCAGGATTAAGTGATCCTATATTTTCTGAAAGCAATGATGGCAGCATTGATAATTTACTGTGCAACAAGTAAACACTGGTCGATCGCAGTTGAGCTTCTATGTCCAAGGCTGTGTCTGGAAGAACAAAGTAAGATACATCTGCAATGTGGACACCTACTCTGTAAATGCCATTGGATAACCATTGAACTGATAGGGCATCATCAAGGTCAGTAGCAGTTGAAGGATCGATAGTAAATAAGCACAAGTTTCTCATATCTCTTCTACTTTGAAGTTCCTCTCGAGGCACCTCCCACGGAACACGAGGAAGGCAGGAAAGTGTTTCAGGAGAAAAGTCAGAAGAATGTATTGCATTTTCAAACAAAATTGCAGCAATGTGTGACTGTAATTCTCCACCCCTTCCAAAAACATGCATGACACGAGCTTGTGGAAACATGTATTCTTCCCGCCAATCAACAATACATGCAGCTACAAGTTCCATCTCCACCATGCCATCACATTGCTCGAGCCTTTCCTTGATGCAATCAGGCAGGCTTTTCACAGGAACCATCATTCTGGGAAATTTTGGATCAGTTGGTGTTAAAGGGATGTACTCACGTCTTGAAGATAATAATGAAGGTCTGTTCTTCTTACTGTCTTTCATGTAACCTTCTCTACTAAAAAACCACTCCTTTACACCAAGAAAACCAACAACAGCATCCTGACGAGGAGACCTTTCAATGACGGCAACGACTCTACCAGTTGGCCTTTTTGATGGGAATAAACTTATTGTAGCACATAACTTCTCCACTGCCGACACAGCTTCATTTTGCTCACTAGAACAATCTGCCAATGAAGCATCGTACCCATGGTGGCAATTTCTATTAACATGCTGACTAACTGTTGGTCCCACATTTTCAGTAATAACATTTTGAGGCAAAACACTACTACAATCAGCATACTCACCTACTCCGTCTACCTTATTTTTCTCCTTGCAATAATCAAGGACTGATTCAGTGGCTGTAGGAAGCAAATTATTGTCTTCCATCACAGCAGGATTGTTGGAAGTCAGAATTGAACCTTTCATTTTCGTCCATAATGAAAAACGATCAACTTTGATCAACACAATGTCTCCTTCCACCTACATCAAAGAAGTAAACATATCTGATGGTCAAAGAAACATGTACAAACAAATAACCATGGTATGCATGTCCATAAACATGCATGTACAAGATTGTAGATCAGTGCTCAAACATCGCCTACAATGTTACCAAAAGTGCGCCTAGGCACAAGGCACAGGGAGAGAGCCTCGCCTAGGGTTAGGCACAGCCCCTTCAAAGAGGCACGCTGCTAGGTGCCCAGGCGCAAGTTGCATGTCGGGGTGGAAGTGCTATTAAAAGCCCAAAAAATCATGTCTTTGATTTTTGCCATCGTGGCATCATCTCAACCGATTAGTTTCTTTCTTTCATAGCATCATAAATCAATATCTAAACCGGAAAAGGAACAAAAAAAAAAACCTAAAACCCCAAATCCCCAATCAATCGATTCTCTTGTTCTTTTCCCCGTACTCTGTTATAGTTACCTAGCGCTTCCATCGAGAGCTTATATCTCTTGACTTTGAAGCAATAAATTGCCATCCTCACCCCGAAGAGGAAAGAATAACTCTTGATCTTGCCATACCTATTGGCCTCCTTTCCTTACTGCAAGCAGAAGTCCCTATCGGCGTTCTTAGTTCTTATGCCTAGTAGTGTAATATTCGTATCTGGAGAAACTGCAAGCCCATCTGTCTCGATTTGAATAGTGAAAAATGTTCGACCTCCGGATTGGGAAAGACGTTAGTAGGTCCAATCTTGAAGAAAAGAGTAGAGGATTGGTTGATAGAGTGAAAAACCCCTCTTTGGTTGTGAGCTTGAAATGTCATCATAGGCATAACTTTGGAAAGAATATTCTAATCTAAGTACGTGATATAGTCGAACCCAATTCCAATTCATTGTGCCGGTGCCCCGCCGCCGATTGAGGCTCCTTTCAAGTAGATCTACTCCTTCAGTTCAGCTTACGGACAAAGAAGATGAAACTAAGGAGGGATCTCTACCAGACTTGGAGCATATAATTCCCTTTCAAGAAGCATTGTTACTAGTGTTGGAAGTTTATTAAATTACAATGTTCTAGAATTTTTTTACGTGATTTTAATGTAATGCACTAATATCAATTTCTTTTTATTTTGCACCCCGCTTAAAAAAGGCTCGCACATGTGCCTTGTGCCTTACGCCTAGGCACCAGGGGCCTTTTGCGCCTAAGGTGCAACTGCGCCTTTAATAACAAAGGTCCACTATGCGAGTAACTAGAAAAACAACGTGCAAAATCTTGGTTCAAATGTCATTGCACGGTATATGCATAAGATGTGTGAAACATAGTCGAATATCAAAAATTACCATACAAATACGCAGAAAAAAAATTGGATATTAGATTACTAGTCTCCTCTATGCTATTAATTGATACGTCTTAGGGAGAACACATATGAGCAAATAGTTGTTTGGAAAATGAGGACATGAATTCCATTCATCACGAGTGGCGGAGAAAATTAGTTTGTTACTATAATGTTATTAAGAGAGAGCACACCTATGGTGAAGCCTTTTTGAAACTTCCAACTATACCCCTTTATAATATACTAACTTCAAACTAAAACAAAGTAAATCAAGGTCACCGTTGGATAATTGTCTTAAATTAATAAACAACAATTCCACCGGACTACAACTTTTTTATCCACACTACTCCATCCACTCCACCCAAATATCCAACCGCCAATATCTTTACTCCATCTCTACTGCTCCTTTGGTCTCCATTTTCATGGTGAACTCAATTCTCTTTTATGTACTTTTTACCATCTCTGTCGATTAGACATGAAGTAGAGAACTAGGTGACAAACTTCTTTGTTAATTTGACTTTACCATATATTATCAGGAGGAAAACCACATTATATTTCTATTTTTTGTCCACAGTTGCAGGGAACTCCAGATGCTACTGAAGGCAACAGCATATTTAGTGCCACAGAGAAACCAAGAAAACGAAAATGAACTTACAGCTCTATTTTGGGCAGCAGCTCCGCTGATGAGGATATCGGTTGGCACTCCATCAATTTTGCAGTAGGCCTAACAACATAAAGGAGCAGGAACATGACATAAAAGAGTGAGCTACCAAGATGGGATTTGTGGTGGGGGGGGGGGGGGGGGGGGGGGAGAGAGAGAGAGACCTCAAGTCTGTTGTAAACATTCACACGAAACAGTGCTTTAAAGGCATTGCCTTTCTGCGATAGAAACAAGAGACATGTATTTATTGTTATCCACATATAGCCTCAGAAAAAGAGAAAATTCACTACTAATCAGCTCCAAACACATGCAGACTAACCTCTAACTCCTGTGTAACAGCTTCAGAGGACCAGTGCGAATCAAAATATTTTTTCTGGCCATGACACTCTATCTGTTGCGATAGGGGGAAACTCTTCTTCACATGTGAACCAACTGCAGCATCAAGTGCAATTGGCTCGGGACATGATTGTGAAAATATACTTTCACTAAAATCAGATTGAAACATATGTTGATCTTGCATACTTCCACCCTCCCGAGCAGCTACTTCTTCACTTAGATGCATAGTAGGCAAGGAATTGAAAGCAACATTAGATGCCTGGAGCAGATGCTCTTCCTCCGGTTCTACAGAATTAAATATGCTACAGGTTCCCGAAAACTCTGATGCTTCAATGCGTAATTCAGTTGCTGAACTAGAAACTGCCAAGAGCCAATATTGAAAAGCATAACGGTCAGCACAGCAACACGCGTGTGCGCGTGAGAGAGAGAGAGAGAGAGAGAGAGAGAGAGAGAGAGAGCATATAATCCACTCTTATTAGCTAGCCCCAGCTATATAAACCATTGGAATGCTTATCCTTCGTACATTTTTCATCAATAGATAAGCACTCCAAACATGATCATCAGGGCTTGACAAATTAAGAAGATGCATGATACACATACTAGTTTGCAACTTTTACTATTACACTTTGATTATCTTGCAATCAATCTAATATAAGAGTAACTGCCCTAACTAACGGTCGTATCATGCATTAGTTTCCACAAATTTCACCTCAACACTAAATTAGTCATATCAGTTAAGAGTGCAAAAACCGGAAGGGTCAAACCTCATTCTTTCCCTCCACAAACAAATTGACGTAAACTTGTGGGAGATAAACCGGATGGCGAGGTGCATATGCTGCACGTCTATACCTCTAAATAAGGAAATATCAAGCACAATCCTTGAAAAGATGGTCAACATTGTGCGCACCTGCTGAGGGTACCAAAAAGATCTAGCTACGTGTCTCTAAGTATAACACGAGCAGAAAGACTAGCAAATGATCCATATCCAAAGAATCCATCATGTCTCTTACTCAAAAATCTAATCTTGAAGCTTCATAATACTTTCGTTGAAGTGAATCTATTCCATATGAGAAATCAACAGAAAGATTCCAAACCCAAGAATCTGTCATGGGAATAATGGTAAACACCAAGAATCCAATCACACTAGAAAATAAAACCAAACACAGCCCGTTTCAGTAATCTAAAAACCCATCTACGAAATGCCTCCAAATCGATAATAAAGTTCACAAAACATAATACCTGAAACAGACGGGCTCTGTTTGGATCCTCTCCTGGGCCGACGCTTCTTCTTCTTATTATCCTTACTGATATCACCGCCAACTTCAGGGGTCTGCTCATAAACCACCCCTTTCATCGTTTAAGCCAAAGAAAGAAAGAAGCAAAACAGGAAGAAAGGAAAAAGAAAAACAAAACCAAACCCTAATCTTGAGGTAAAGATAAAAAAAAATAAAAAGAAGAAGAAACGGAAATCTCCCGGCGATGAAAAAACTTGACGGAAGAAACCGGTAAAAGAAGAGAAGGAATGAAGAGAATTAGTAGAGGAACCGAAGAGACGATGTTAGAGATGGGTTTTTATATATTTTTGGAGAAAAAAAGGGTCTGGAAAGGGGGGGGGGGGGGGGGTACAGAAAGGGACGTTATGATTGGTCGGCGAAGACGAGCGCCGACTATTGATTCCTTTGTCTACTGTCTTCCCTCTTTACTTTTTGCCCTATCCTTTTCTTCCCGTTTTCTTCCCCCCCCCCCGCCCCCCCCCCCCCCCCCCCCCGCTTCTTTTATTTTTTTTTATTATTATATTTTATATTATCAATATCAATTCTTCTTTTTAGCTTTTTTTTTTCCCTTTCATTTGGTGGACACGTGGGGCTGTGGGAGATGGATCTAATGACACATGTGCTTCTACTTGTGATTTTTTGGTCCGTGATATGGATGTGATGTGATCCTTTACCCTATCGGTTCTTAAGATTTTTAAAATTTTTCTTTTAAGCATCGTAAGACATAAATAAAAGGAATTTTAAACTTGACATGAGTAAAACTTTTGAATGACTTTGATGAAACTTTGTTCGGGAAGTAATGATCAAATTACATTTCACAAGCCACTGACTGGATCAGGCTCATCATGAAATCCGTCATCACTGTCTCATTTGCAATTCTTATCAACGGATGACCCTCCAAGAGGCTCCACTGTAAATGCGGCAAAGGAGACCTTTTTATTAACTTTGTTATTTGTGCTCTACTCAGAAGTACAAAGCTGAACAGCTAGAAGGCATCTCTTGCATCAAATCAAACTTATCTGCCCCATCCATCAAACACCTTTAAGTTTGCCGATGATATGCTTTTATTTTATTTTTTTCAAATTAAGCTTATCAAATTGCGAATTGGTTAAGACAATTCTGGAGCAATATTGTACCGAATCTGGACAAGCTATCAATCTCAATAAATCATCTCTCTTTTGTAACCAAGCAGACATGATAGATTATATATCTAGATGCCTTAACATCAAGATAGAAACAGAAATTCGAGTTATACTTGGGCACTTCTCTTGATCTTGTATCTAATAGGAAATTACTCTTTCACGACCTCATCCAAAGGGTCCATTCGAGATGTGCAGGTTGGAAAGGTCATTTACTTAATAAAGCATGATCCGCCACTCTCATTTCCTCCATCCTGTCTGGCCTTCTAGTATATCACATTCAAACTTTCATCTTTCCCTCTTATGTATGTAATCACCACAAGAAAACAAGTATTTTGCGATGAACTTTTAGCGATAGAATATCTTCCGTCGCTAAAACTTCTTTCAGCGACGAATATACCCATTGGTAAAAATTCTGTCGTTAAAATTTTTTAGAGATAGAAAGCTTCATTGGTAAAACTTTTGCTGACGGACTTTTACCGATGGCGTTTTGCCGACGGAATATGTAACATCCCGGAATTTTTCGGAACGTTAGACAATCGATCGATCGATAACACTAAGACAATAATGTCCTTAACCCCAATAAATAATGCAACAAGCTGTCAAAGCAACTATCCGTCAATCAAACTATGCTCTCAATCAACTCTCATAATTGAAATATCAAGTCTAAGTCTAAGTCTAAGAAAAATTAAACAATAATATTTACCCACGCATGGGTTCTAACGATCGATACTAAACTTAAATTTAAATTCCTTAGCTACCTCGGCTCTAATCTGTGCAGGCAACCTCAACTTAAAGCTGGCTATTACCTGCAGAAAGAAAGTCAAAGGAGAGTGAGCTTTCGAGAGCCCAGTAAGGTCGATCACAGATTTAAAAACAGTTTAAAAACGATTCGGATGATTTCATATTTAAACCAAATAACAACTTTTTAAGAAAGAAACAGAGCAATTTAAACAATCTTTCTATATACAATCAATGACAATTTTAAAAGGGTTTTCAAAGAAAATCATAGCATTTCAATATAAACAAAGGGATGAGTATCAACTCAGTTCCCTTAAATCGATAACCATTTTTAAAACACTTAAAATGCAATAAACATAAATAGGAAAACGTTGAACATGAGTAGTACAGAAGCAAAGCCACCCCGACAGTGCTTGATCACTTTACATATGCATATGTACACTGACTAGTCCATCTAGGTACTAGTTAAACACATCCAACAGACAATCCTTATAACGCCAACAATACAGACCATCCTTATGGCTCTCATGTTACTGACTCATGTCAACATTGAGAAGCAATAAATGCATTTGATAATATTCAAGGAATTTAAACACAATTCAAAACATTTTACAATAATTGAATTTAGTAAACAGATGAGAGTAACGAATTCCAAACGATCGCTATCAGGCTAAAATTAGGGTTTCATGGTCAATTTAAAAACAAACACTTTTTTTATTTCAAACATAGAAATCAACAATCAATGTATTTTGTAAAACTGTTATTACAAACATTTGAAACAGAATAATGAAATAGGGTTTGGAGAGAAATCCTTACCTCGGTCCAAGCTAAGCGATGCTACCAACCTCGATCAATATTTTTTGAATAAACTTAGATTTGCAATTTATTTGTTAGAACATGATTTATGTAAAATACACTATAAACCCTAACATCAACTACCCACTACGTACCCACTCTCTTCGAAATCGGGCACTCAAAACGGTTTCCGCACACGGCCAACCAAACCGAAAATCCTATACACTCCTTAATGTGTACCGGCACTCTAAAATTTATATAATTAACTCTAAAACACTTTTAATGCTTAAATCATTAATAAAAGTCAAAATATAAATTTTCTGAATTTTTGAATATTTTTGAATTAAAATAATTTCTTTAAAAGCAATAAAAACCCATAAATTGCCTAAATTGCTTCCAGCTAGAAAATAAGTCCCATAATTTTTATACGAACCTTAAAATATATATAAAAATTATATAAATTGAAATCAGAATTTAAAAGACACTAAAAACTATTTCTTATTTTTCATTTTGCTAAATTCAATGCGATACTAAAAATGATAACAAATCGACTCCAAAAATCATCAAATTTATACTGAGTCTTTTTTATACTATATAGACACTACTCTAATTTTTCCCAGAACATTCTCAAACGTTAAAAGCTCTAAACAAATTTTATAATTCTAAAATAACAGAAAATATTAAAAATTCATACGTACTCAGAAAATTATAAACTTTTTCCCAAGAATTTTAATTTAGTCTAAAGTATCCCACTATAAAATTTCACATACTAACAATAGCTGTGCGCTATCCATTGCATGCGTCGACCTTAACGCTAAGCCGTAGTACGCTTATGCAAGTGCACCAACTGCACAACACACAAAAATACCCATTTCATTTTCCCTTTCCCCTTCTCTGCACACAGCCCCTTCCCAAAAAAAAAAACACACACACACACAGACAAAACCATGCACTCTTTCTCTCTCTCTACCCATTGCTTCCTATGTACCCACTTACCACTTTCTTCTTCCTTTCCATTCTTTGCCCACTGACCAGCACACTCACGCACAGGTCCACTCACAGCAACAACTTCTCCTTTCACACACTCAAACACACACACACACACACACACGTGTGTGTGTGTGTGTGTGTGTGTGTGAATCCCCACAAAATCCCACACTCTTCCATCTCAAAGTCAACCCATTTCCATGTCCTTGTTTACAAGCTCTTCTTCCATCAGGTCTCCCATGCTCTTCCAGACTTACATTAATTCCTTTGTGTAGTTCCTCTGCCAACCACTCTTCCTCATTACATACACTAAGACCCACAAAATCACTCCATAGCCACACACATATGGGCATACACGACAAACAACATACCTTGGCTGAGGTTTCTTTCTTTCTTTTTTTCTTTTTTTTCCATCTTATCTGGAGCTTATCATCACCAAGCTTGTCCTTCTGCCCCTTCATTTCATTGCCCAGAGCCTAGTGCTACAATATCTTTCTCCAATTTACTGTCCAAAGGAACACAAAACACACACAACACACTGGTAAACACAGTACACTCATCTTCACTGCACCTTCACATTTCACTCCCTTCACACATTTCTTCTACACACTACATGTACACATATACATGCACACAAACACACCCATTCCAAGCTCACGGCAGACACAAAAAACCCACATTACACACACATATACGCTGTACCTTAGCAAATTTATACATTCACATGTGTGTATATATATAACCCACGTTCAGGCATGCCACAAACATCATATTTTCAATACCCATTACAGAGTCACAGTAGTGGGTTTTTCAGTTCTTATCTCTCTTCTTTTTCTTTTTCTTTTTTTTTACTGTCCAACACTTTGTTTGCACTTCACCCACTCCATCAACAGCACAGCCAACGCAGCCACTTTGTTGCTGTTGCTCCCTTCTTCTTCTCCCTCAATACACATCCACCTTCATGTGACACACACACAACAACTCACAAACTCACGCACACTCAAAATACAGAGCCCCACACAGTGACCCGTATACCCACATTCAAGTGCAACTACCCTGAAACTTTACCCAAATCCAATTCCCCAGCACCTACTCCGCGTATGATCCTTACACGTCTTCTCTAAATCTTAGAAGAACTACGAGCCCACTACCCGACATCATGCGTGCTGACATGCCTATAATGCTTCTCATGCCCCCCTCAATTCCCTAAACCATAAAATAAACAAGAGAGAAAAAGGTCTAAGAAACTTACCGGAAAAACCAACGATCGCCGGAAAGATCTGCTTCCCTTTCCCCACTCTATTTCTCACGCTGTCTTTCTGTCTATCTCACTCAATCGTAGACCAGAGAACAAGGTGTGGGGTGTATAGTATGCGAGTATATATATATAACCCTAAAAAGACAATTTCCAAAACCCCCCTAAAGTTTCATTTGTTATTAAAGAAATGTGCCCACAACTTTGTATTATTATTACAAAATAGTCCAAAATAACTATTTATGATAGAATAATGCACTAGCAAAATTTTAACGGGTTATTACGCTACCCTGTTAGACAAATCGTCGCTAAAAAAATGCACCGATACTAAAAATAACATTTTAATTGTCGCTACACATATATCAAATGCTAAGGTAGATATTTCGTTGCTAAAAATATACGTCAATCCTAAGTATTTATAAAATATCGTCTCTAATTAGATTGTTAATATAAATATCGACACTAAGTAGAAATATATTCGCCGCTAAACTTTTAAAATTATCTTTCACGCTAATTGTCACCAAGTACGTCAACAAATATCACTTACAATTTCTATCTTTAAATTATAACTTATGATTTTCTCTAAGTTTTGTCGCTAAAGGTTGTCAATAAATTTTACTAATGGAAATTGACACTAAGTCTTGCGTATAAAAGTCGGCTCTTAGATAATTAACTGACCGGCTAGACATATCACGTTTCAGGATGTTACAGAATACTTCGTCGCTAAAAGTTTTTGGCAATTTTCGAAGGTTTTAAAAAACATTATAAGCGACAAAAGGATGTCGTCGCTAAAAAGTTCATCGTTTTAGATTTCGTTTGTCGACGGTGTTTTAGTGACGGTGTGATTCCGTCGCTAAAACTCCTGTTAAAGATTTATCAGATCGACCATTCTTCTTTCTCATGTTTCTCTCTCTATCTCGAAACATCTCACCCATCGGCGACCCACATCTTTGGCGACACCACCGTCCTCCCCCCGACACTGTGCCATCTCCGGCGACAGCCCCGTCCTCCCTTCAAAGCCGCGACACCTCCAGCGACATGTCTGTCCTCCCCTCGACGCGGTGCCACCTCCGGCATTATATCAGTCCTCCCCCCGACACCACCGGTTAAAAATCAAACTCAGGTGATTTTATTTGGTGGTTCTGTTTTTGTCTTCGCTGAGATCCAGTGATTGGATTTGCACTAGGGTTAGTTTTCATTCAGTGATTAGTTTGAGATTTTTGTGGTTGTTATTTGTAATATGTGGTTTGAGATTTTAGTGCTATTAATATGGATTTTAGTAGTATATCATTTCCATTTAACCTGGCGAGTCTGTTTCTCTTGGAAGTGGCTTGTACTATGTTTCTCTGTGAAGTGGCTTATTGCAAATCTGACTCAAATTTGAATGTGATGTGCAATTAAAAGTTATTGCAAATTTCTAGTTTTGTTTAAATCTTTCCATGAATTTCTTCCCTGTTGTGTGTATTCGTTCTGCTGGAGAACAATGTGCATACATGGAGTATGAAGTAATACTTTGTCTCAGTTCACCAGTCACCTTGCTTTGCACACTATCAGTACGTTAATTCTGATCAAAGTTTTACCTTTATAAAATGACAAGGTGACTGAAAAAGGAGCAGAAGCTCTTTGGAACTTGAAAGTTTGGTTAAGTACTGAAATAGTCGGTACAAACTCTGTTCAGTGTGGATACTTTTAGTTGTCAAGCACATAGGAGCATGTAACATGTTAATTGCGCCATATATACTTTAGTATTTACTAAAAACCATGTTATTGCCGAGACCATTCAAATTGCACTCGACTTCAATGGAGGACTCATTTTGAACCACCATAGCAACACACTCATTTTGTAATATATGAGTGACATTCAACAGTATAGGTGGCTATTTGGGTGGTGAAATGATGATGTGCGTAGTTGATGACAAGTTGGTGGTAGGGGTGACATAGAAGCTGTATGGTGGCTATTAAGGTGGTGCATGGTGGAGTTTGAAGGTGGTGGCGAGTTAGTGGCAAGGCGACATTGTTGGTCGATACCGAAAAAGAGTTTACTTCAATTTCTTGATCAAATTCAATCTTGATGAAAAATATTGGGTGATGTTTTGATATGTTTTGTTAATTTCAATTTGGGTTTATTTAGTTCTTGTTTGGTTTGATGAGTAACTATGGTGGTCATGTGTTGTATGTCGGTGATGATTCCATAAAATTGGTGGCTGTTAAAGGTGGCACAGTGTTAAAAGGTGATGGCAAATCAATGGCGGTGGTAAGCTGTTG
Source organism: Escallonia herrerae (assembly GCA_033070095.1). NCBI lineage: Eukaryota > Viridiplantae > Streptophyta > Magnoliopsida > Escalloniales > Escalloniaceae > Escallonia > Escallonia herrerae. The sequence goes on from JAVXUP010000877.1 coordinate 104,780, forward strand.
GCGGAACGGGAAAAGAAAAGAAGAATAGGAAAGAGTAAGGGAAAAAACTAATGTTACATGGACTTGGTACGAGTGTCCGGGTTGAATACATGTCGAAGTTTAGATTTATGTAATTTCTAAAACACAAGACAAAGGGACACGACAAGTATTATCTTTTGGTTTTGGTTATTTTTAAGGTAAAATGATGGTTTATGTTACGCACATGGTTTAACAAGTATGCAAGTAGGCTAGTTTGATGTGCTTGTTGTGTTCTCTGCGTTTGTTTTATGTGTTGTTGCTGAGGTTTATCTTTCCTATAATTTTAGCTACAACTCACTGTGGATTGCACTTTTAGCATCACTTTAACATAATTTTCTACCCAATTGGATTGAGTCCGATCGACACCGACACCGAATTGAAATGTCACATTTGGGCCCGTGGTATTGATTTAGTTACTAAAAGCTTAAAGGTCGTATACAGTGTGACATTTAATAGATTTAATTCAGCTATGAAATTGATGCTCATCAATTGAATAATGCTCGATTGATTTTTCATGTTAAAGTAGGTTAAATGGCTTCTACTTCGGTGAACAGGACGTTTCAGTCGTCAGGCACTTCTTCAAGGTCATGATGCCTGGTTTTCATACAGAACTGGTATGCCATCCCTCTTTCTCTGTGTTTTCGTGTGTATTAAAAGTTTTATCTTTGGTTAAAAACTTAAACGTCTTACTGTATTATGAATATGTTAGGCCATGCCGGTAGCCTTTTGCAGATTGCTTACCACAATGAGACCAAATGAAGCAACTTTAACCAACCGCAAGGGGTCATGGCTTGTTAAAATCAAGAAAAAGCGCTGCCAAGAGGAAATTTGTTTCGAAGAAGGTTGGAACAAATTCATGCAGCAACATAACCTCCATCTAGGGGTCTTTGTAATCTTTGAACACATGGGGCATATGCGTTTTCAAGTGTTGGTGTTTGATCAAAGTACTTGTGAAAAAACTTTCCCCCAATGTTGAACTCTGAGCCCTAATTAAACCCTAAATTAAATTAATCGCATTGGATATGTGCATTTTGAACAATTTTGTGTTATTTGAACATTGATTAATTGTTTGATAATTTTAGGTTGTTAATTGTGCATTTGAGAATTGTGATTATTGATCGATGATTTTAGATTGTTAATTGTGCATTTGAGATATTGAGATTGTTGACAAAGGATGTGACCCAATTGGTTTGAATTTTTAATACAGGTTTGGGCATTAAAAAATTAAAAAAAATATTTTAAAAAAAAAAGACTTTTAGCAACGTAATTAATCTGTTGCTAAAACATTTATCCCTTCGCTAATTTCATAAAAAATAAAATAAATTAAAATATGTAAAATAGAATTAGGGACAGATATTCCGTCGCTAATTTATAAATAAATATGTTGCCAAACATTCTATATTAGGCAACGGCTTTTATAATTCCGTCGCAAAATTTTTAGTAACAGTCTTTTATACGAGAGACTTTTAGCGACGGTACTTCCGTCGTTAAAAGTTTTAGCCACGGATTTTAGGCTTCCGTCGCTAAAAGCCTTATTCCTTGTAGTGAATTAGCTAAATTCCATTTTTAGCCCTTTCTACTGGTCGGGGGAATATGACAATAAAACCATCCATTCTATCAGTTGGTCCTATCTTTGTGGCCATAGGATCTGTGGAGGGTTTTCGAGACTTTAAGCTCTTCAACCTTGCTCCACTTGCAAAAACTAGGTAGAAAATTTTCACAAGACCTAATTCTCTTTTAGTACAAGTTTTCACTGCCAAATACTGTAGACGCGGAAATTTCTTCACGCCACAAAACCCTTCACTTCCTCTTGGGCTTGGAAAGGCATTCTAGCTGACATCTCGGTGCTTAACAAAGGAATTTCCTGGAAAATTGGAAATGACACTGTAGTTGATATCTGGTAGGACAACTGGATCCCGGAATACCCTCCCCATCGAATAATTGAATCTAAATCAAATGGGCCTGATCTGAAATCTGTTTCAGATTTAATTCATTATTTCCTTTGGAAGGATTAAGTACTCGATGCTTTATTCCCTAGCTCTATCTCAATGAGAATTAAAGGGATCCATGTCTCCTTTTCGAGCTCTATTGATTAGCCTATCTAGAACCCATAAACCTATAGCATTTTCTCTAACAGCAGAGGTGTGCCCTCCATTTATTTGCTATCTAACCCAGATACAGTATGGAAAGCTGTCTGAAAACTTCGTCTACCATCTAAAATTACCTTCTTTTTGTGGCAACTCCTCCTGAATTGCCTCCCTATCAAAAATTTCTCTTTCAAATAGGCGTATCTACTAAAAAAAATTGCGTTCTTTGTAACTCCTTAGAGGAATAAGCTAACCACCTCTTTCTCTCCTGCCACAAAATTACCCCTCTATTGTAATATCCTCGTCACAAATTAGTCTTATGGTGGATTTTGATGAATATACTTGATGCTCTGGAAATTTGATCACTTACTGAGACTTCACGATTTATAGATGATTTTACCCTTCAGGTATCATTGCTAGTGTGGGGGTAGGTGACATTTTGGAGAAAATACCCTTTTAGGCAACTGCTCAAACACCTTGGGTAGTGTGGCATTTAGAGGGGTAAAATTTCTTCTTGGCTCAGTATTTGCTTGCCAAGACACTATTTGTTATTTTTTGATATTGTTGGCACCGGCACGCTTAGGATGGGCATTAGAATATCTGACGCCACCTCGATAGACTCTGAGCTTCCTTTCTTGGGAGATGATCCATTGTTGATGGCATCTTCGATCTGCAGTTGAACGGCGTATAGTAATTATCACGACCCGAACCCACGGGCAGGCCCGTGAGCTAGGCATGTGACCGGCCACAGATCCAATGGACTCAAATCAAGGGCTCTGCCAGGCCTTATTTAAACCTGTCAACAATTCTAAAATCATGCATTAACTGACACCATAATATGACTCCTAAGAGGTCCTTTCAGATCTCCCCAAAATTATCTCTACTAAATTCCTCCATAATGACTGATATAATTTATTTAAATGAAACCTCCTGGAGTTACGCTACAAACAATTCTAGAAATAAACCAACAATATCATAATTTCTCATGGAACTTAATTCAGCTACTAACGAGCATATCCCGCGGCTTCATTCTCATTTCCCTCGCAATACTCATGTTCATCTTGTTGATCACCAGAAAACATTTATAAAATGGGGTGAGCTTGGGGCTTAGTAAGTACACATACCATATCTCTAAAATAGGTTTTGGGATTCATAAAAGCATGCCATGGTTTCTCTTCGATTTAAAACTGGTAAACATTTTCACAGAAGATACTATACATATATACTTTATGAAAGCAATTCATCCAATAGTTTTAGAACATAGGCATGACATTAAGAAGGCTCATTAACAACTATCACAGTTCATCATAACTTAGGTATGTTGCGGTCAGCGTACATTCTCCCCTGACTAGGGCCCACAATCCCTACCCCTTCCTGGGATAAATATTATTCGATTAGGGTATACGCCCCCCTGACTAGTGCCCATAATCCCTACCCCTTCCTGAGATAACTATTATTCGGTCAGGGTATACGCCCCCTGACTAGGGCCCACAATCCCTACCCCTTCCTGGGATAAATATTATTCGGTCAGAGTATACGCCCCCTGACTAGGGCCTACAATCCCTACCCCTTTCTGGGATAAATATTATTGTGGACGCAAGGGCGAATCAGGAGCAACAATACTGTGTATCAACGTATTGTCCCGTTGACCAGGACCCAACAATCCAACTTTCCCCCGTGGATATGGGGCACAACAACCAAGCCAGAAATACAGTTTCATCCAACATATGCCAACTCTAAAACGCTACACATAGAAAACATTCCATGGCATCTTTTATATATTTTATCATCAAACAATTTACACAAAAGTAATAGTGTGCTAAAGGCTTTAAACTTTTAATTGAACAATTCATTTGTACATATACATAGACGGAAAAAAGGGTATACGGAGGAATATGGCAGGAGTACGTACCTTGCTCAGTAATTGGTTCTTGAGCTTGATCAACAGTCGATCATATCTCTTGACTACCGAAACCTAAATGACGAACCACAAGGACGTCATTCATTACCACTCGAGCATGCCTAAGTATTAAGTTTCTCTTAAGTGAGTGAAATTTACCAAACCGCCCCTTGACTTTTGTAGAATTACCTATTCGCCCCCGATGCCCAACATACCATTACCCACCTAGATATAACTTAAAAGAGTCTTTTTAAATCACTGATGGGTTTTTCGGGCACTAACGGTCGTTCCAAAAAGTTATCGCTCGGAATCTTAACCTGCTCATTCAATTGAGCGTCAATGCTCAACCCTCAAATATATAAGAACGGCACCGGAATGCCACGACATTTCAGACACTCAAGCGTCACCATCATTTTAGATTACTATAAAATTCTAGGCAAAAATAAAAATAAAAATAATAATTTTGTTTACTATGTTAAATAATTTAAAAATCTTTCTTAAAAATAAAATTGTTTGAGACACTTCCCATGCCCAGATAAATCCGTGAAAATTCCTCGTCAAAGGTTTCCCAAAAAGAAGTAAAATTTCAGTTTTGCACTTCGTCTAAAACTATTTAGAAGAGGTCTTTAAAATAGTTTAAATAAATTACTGCAATAGTAAAGTGTTACGCGATACACGATCGAGCGCTACACTATTAATAACATTAAAAATAACAAATGACTTTCAAAACTTTTGAAACTCTGGAAAATATCATATCATAGCTACATAAGACTATTTTAAAAGTTTCATAATTTAATAACTTAGTTTACTATTTTAAAATACTCCGAAATCTCCTATTCGGATAAAACTAGTTAGCATGCTTCCCGAGCTTAGAAAAATCTAAAATGTTTTCTATGTGTAGATCTTGGAAAAATAACATAGGTTACTCTTTTGAGTTTTGTCCAAATAATTCCTAAATATTTATTAAAAATTCAGAAAGTAACTGCTAAAAGGGATTACCATTAGCAACACTTTTAAATTTAATGCATGAGTGACACACACTATTACACCTAATAAACACACGTATAGCTGGCACACGTGTTCCACACCACGAGTTAGTGCGTCTCCTTTGTTAATTTAACACATGCACTCCACACCTACGTAGCACAGGTTCCCTAAGATGCACAATCACATATGCTAATCTTCAAGTATCACCTTCACCATTTTGTCCAAAGCCCTAGCAGGCAATGGCTTCTTCCTGCCACCCTTGTCCAGGGTCTCTTCCCAGAACACTAACACCCACTCACTCTCAGTACACGCACACACTACACTCTAAAGCTTGCACTTTAACACTTAGGTATACCCACATTTACGCATACCCATATGCATCTCACTCTTCACGGCTACTCTCTTCTCACGGCTCTTTCACACAGTGCACACCACATCTGCACTCCCACCATTTCACTCTTTCTGCGCACACATATATATACACTATAACACATACATTGATACATGCACCACCCATGGCAACTATAACCGCGGTATACATTACACAACTTATATTCACTGCTCTTTCCACATTTCATTTCACACTCCAAACATCATATACCCACTGCTTTGCGACATGGGTTTTTCTCCTTGCCCAAGCCACACGGCATTTGCCGGCAACGGCCTCGCCGCGCTGCTACTCCCTCTTCTTCTTCATCGCACCTGGCCACTTCAACACCGCCTATTTTCACAATAAAAAAAGCCGCACCTTCATCGGTTTTTATGCAAAGGTAGCCATGGCTGTCTTCATACAAACTCCATATGGCACCATGGCTGTCTCTATGCTCCTTGCGCTACAACTCCTTCATGGTAACCTTACTATCATACTCCATTTCTACGCAGCCATGGCTGTCTCTCACGAGCCCATCAAGGCGCCATGGTTGTTGCCGCAATCCGTATATGTATGTACCCATGTGTATTACACTGATCTAAATAAAGTTCTCAGATTTTATGTATAAGGAGGACCCAATTGCATCAACTATAATATCCTCTCGTATAAACTTAGCTTTGAAAAGTAAGCTTACCAAAAAAACGTTCTTCAATCTCTGGCGAATTCCCTCTCTTCCTCTCGGTATCCTTTGCTCGAACAGAGGTGGCGCATTGGAGAGAAAACTAGGGTCGTCTGCCAGAGAATGTCATGTTTATATATAACCCGAAACCCTAATTCGGGCAAAGACAAGAAAACTTCTCACCCTTTTGTCCCTAAAACTTCTTAACTGAATTTATTATTACGAAAATGGTCCAAAGAATAAAATACTTACGACACTTTATGTGCTACACCAATTGTTAACGGGTTACTACATTATCTCGTTTCGCAAATTATTGCTAATAATAAGCGCAACGATATTTTAAATAACTCGTCGCTAAAAATATACCGACACTAGTAAATTTGTCGCTAATATTTTCTAAAATACTGTTAACGCTAATTGTTGCTAAATACATCAATCAACATTAATAATATCTGCTATAGTTAATTTATGACTTTATAAAAATTTGTCGTTAAATATAGCGGTTAAAAATTCAATCACGCTAATTGATGCTAATGTTGCCGATAAAATTTCGCTAATAGAAATCGACGTTAAATCTCGCGTATAAAAGTCGTCGCCTAGATAATAAACTAACCGGCTAGACATATCACGGTTCAGGGTGTTACAGTAACGGCTTATAGTAGTGTCCAAAAATGCATTCATGGTATACCTGTCCTAGATTATTCCTCATTATGTTCACTTAATCTTCCTCTATTGGGTAGTTTACCATCTAAGCAGCCTTGTTTCTCTATCTCATGATAAAAGCAAATACTGAATCCCTTGGCTCTTGCTTGGTGGTCTCTAAGTCTTTACGATTGATGTCCAAATCAGGATTTATTGGTACTGATTTACAAACTCCGTTACTACATCTTCCCACTTCCGACCTCGGGCTTCTTTTAGAGTAAGGAACCACTGAGAGGCGGCTCTTGTTAGGATGCGTTGGAAAAGCTGGATTAACTGATTATAGTTGATCCCATAAGGGGCCAACACACACATGTACATCTTGACATGGATTTTGGAGTCTGTGATTCCATCAAACTTGTCCGTATGGGGCATCTTAAACTTGAGTGGCGAGTGGTCTTCGAGATTCAGGGTGAGTGCACTTTGGTCTAGCGGGTCATCTGCTCTTCTCATTTGGGTAATCTAGAACTCGAGTAGGGCCAACTTATCCTTCCATTTTAAGGGAGAGGGGGGGTTCCCTCCACGTCTTCTGACTCATACTTCCACTCGAACTCGGCTTTTTTTTTATCCTCCTTCTTTACAACCTTTGATTCATCTTTCGGTACTCTCTTACCTCTTTTCTTAAGGTTTTTAATATCCTCAAAAGTCCGTGTCTGCTCATCTTTCAAGGTTGCAAAACTGGCTTGGCAATCTTTCTGTAGTTCACCAATGGTGCGAATCAAATCTTACAACTATGGGTACCCTTCGACCATTGGTGTTCATGTGAGTTTCCTGGATGAATCTCAATACCAATCTCTTTTAGCATTAACTGTATAGAGAAATTTGAAATTTAAGCACACAGACCACACACGTAGAACTGGCAGGTTTATACCCCATGGGAATATGAAGATGATTAACTATAGGTCTCTGACTAACCCTCTAGTAACTTGGTGGGTTAACCGACCGGCCGATTGGTCAGTGAGTTATTTTTGGATTTTTGAAAAATTGTAGAGAGGCCATAGTACTGGATAGCCGTCCAGTTACCTAGTAGGTTAAACGGTCGGTTGGTCAGAAGGTTTAAGGTTTGAAATCCTGGAAAACTCTGGACATCAAAGTATTGACTAACGGGTCGATAACATGGTAGGTTAATCAGTGAGTGGGGTTGTCAGTGGGTTTAGGGTTTTGGACTAGAAAATTTTTAGGGAGGTTAGGTTATTGACTAACCGTCCAATTACCTAAGGGGTTGGCCAGTTGGTTGGTCAGTGGGTTTAGGGTTTAGGGCATAAGCCATCTGATTCAAATTTGCAAGTACAACATAGGTAGTCTTTCAGATAAAGGGTAGAACACTAAAATGGTCCAAGTGTGTGGTTTCTCTCTCAACGCCGGTGTAAGGTCACTCCTTCAGCTCGGCTTGTACTATATACCTCCCACCCGTAACTCAGACAGTTAATAATGAGTGATTATCAGTTCGTGTACAAGTCTTAATATATACTAAGAAACCAACATGTTTCTTTAGTACTAGGCCTTGTAGCTGAGAGTACAGTCAAAATTCGTCCCAATATTTAGGAAGTCCGGGGGTTTCAAACTGTTGCCCTCGAATGTGAGGCATCCTAAAAACACAATTATTTATAACACATTGTACATGTGATGCCCCAAGTCGTTAATCACCCAATTCGATATTTTTTTAACAAAATTACAACTCAATTTCAATCAGATTATAAGTTCTAAATAGAAGTTACAATATTTCAAAATTCCAAAACTACAAGTCATGCTCATATCCCCGCTTGCATATGCTCATCAAAAAGATTCTGCACTAGAAAGGTAAATGGTGGGGGGTGAGCTGGGTATCCCAGTAAGTGGAATAATCATAGCAACATAAGATTAGAATCAAACACGGTGAACAATTTAGGATCAGTCCAAATATTCGACAACCAAATAGACAAAGCAATGGTGACTTAGTACCCCAAACAATTAGTAAACCAGTTCGATATCCAAGTTGTACATCAAACATAACACTTCAGCATCTTGCTTCTGGTATCCTCAAAGGGATCCAACAAAGCTCAGCTATATCATAATCATAACGTATCATGCGCATATATAAATCACTAGAGCAATATCATTGATCACAAGTACTTAAGCCACGTCACATAAACTTATTTCAAAACAAGCATTTGAGCAGGATTTCAGGACAATAATGTTTAAGAATACGAAAAACGTTAAGCAACAATCACGTGGCATGAAAAAATAGTGATACGGAATTTTCCTTACCTAAATCACGAAGAATCCACTTATACAATTGCTCCCAATCAAGCCTTATGATTTCTTTTTCATAATCGCGGCTAATCTTCTTTCTCACTCTTTACTTGTTAATCTACTGATGAAAGTCAAAGATAACTTAAAATAATTTGAAAAGATCAAAGGACTATTTATAGAAATTTCAAAGAAGCACAAGGGGGATAGAAACATGAGGTGGAAAAATAAGGTTGTGCCACCTAACAAGCACGACAAGGCTAAGCAAAGCACGACAAGGCTGGAAGCACGAGGTGGCAAGACAAGATTGGGCTACCTAGTAAGCATACAAGGCTCGAAGCACGACATGTCGCGATAGTATGTTGACACGTTACAACCACGACAATGATAGGTAGCACGAGGTGTCGATCAGAGAAGTGATCAACATCGACTCCTCAATAAGCACGACGTATCACAATTGCATGATGACACCCAACAAGCAAGGTAATGTCAATCCCAATTGTCACGTAAAATCATCATTATTTTTTCCTTAACCAACTCGTAATATTTTGAGCACCTCTAAAATTTTGGGGTGTTACATTCTTCCTTCCTCTTAAAAATTTTGTAAGAATAATTCACTGACCATAAATCTGTATCAAAACTTTAAAATTCGACTTAAAATTATCCCAAGGCCAAGGAACCTATCTTGGGTTACACTAATCTAAGCAATTCAAGCCTAGGTATCGCTTTGATACCAATTGTGACCACCCAATATTTGCTAATCATGAAATTAGATATTTTTCAACACAATTACATAAAAGTCTCAATCAGATTACAAGTCCTAATATTTGCTAATCATTAAAATTGAGTTGAAATCAAAACCAATAAAACAACCTTAGAGGGGGGGTGAATAAGGTTTTTGAAAATTAATGGGGAACGTAAACAAAACACAATCATGAAACTTAATCAAGCCAAGCAATATATCAATGAAGATGCTAACTGCACAATCTCAAGCAATTATAGAGAAATAAGTAAAGAGATTGAGTTAGAGAAGATACTTGACAAGGAGATTCAAATGGTTCGGCTTGAACTACCCTCAAGCTTACATCTATCTCTTCAAGGAAGTCCCTTGCAAGAGCACTAGAATTCACTAGCAACAATCTTCTTCCAGGTCAAGATCAAAACCCTTACAACACTTGGTGATATCCCCACACCAAGCACAAGCCTTGAATCCACAAAGCTCACCCAAGACTTGACAAACCCAAGCCTTGATCACAATCCTTTTACAAAGATCAAATGTGTACAAAGAAATCCTCTTAAAAGGAAATGAGTATAAATAAAGTTCTAGTACAATAGAGAGATGAGAGAATTGATGACTTGAAGAATGCTCACTTTCAATCAAAGAATTGCTCACAAAGATGCTCTCTTTAATGATGTAAAATCATGAAGATGAAGAGAGAAAAGTTTAAACTATGAGCCTTGATGTTTCTCTAATGAATGGAGGCTTAGAATATGATTTTCATGGTGTATGATGAAGCCCCAAATCATTTATATAAAGAAGATATGAAATATAGCCGTTATGGGCATTATATGAGCAAAACTGCCATTGAAGTCGACTGGGTTCCCAATGAAGTCGACTGGGTTCCCTCTAAAATAGTCATTGGAGCTGAATTTTGACCAATGCAGTCGACTGTATTATCCTATTGCCTATCGGCTGCCTCACGGAATCCCCTTTCCTATTTTGAGCATAACTTTCTCTAAAAAAAATTGGATTGAGGTGTCATTTTTTGCGATGGAAAGCTAATTAAAAGTTTTATCAAAATATGAAAATATTTGCACTAAAATTTTTTTTAAGAAAATCTGAGTGAGCTCCAAAGTTTACTCATTTTCAAGAACCACTTCTGTGAAAGGTTATAAACTCACATGCAATGCACAAGGTGTCCTAAGGTCTTTTTAGGTCATAGTCATCAATCGAAGCATCAAACCAAGACTAGTTACATAATATTAAAGATCATTCATAATCGAAAGTAACTTAGCCTTTGCATTCTCTCTTGCTTTTTGACATTGGACTTGATGAAACTTCCATAGCATGTCCACTATAGCTTTAATCTTCTTTGGATTTAATCCTTCTATCCAAATTCTCAAATGTGTTTTCATGAGTGTGCATGTATATGCCTACTAAGAATACACTCAAAGCACATATTAGAACATAATCAATGTGTAGTTATCATCAAAACAAGATGTAAACCTAGGTTATCCAACCATTGGACTAACATAAATTTTAGATGTGGATTAGTTATAAATTTGAAATTGAGCACAACATTTCATCCTTAGACTAATGGATAGTCTGAGAAAACTATTTAAACATTGGAGGATACACTTCATACATGTGTGATAGCTTTTAAAGGAAGTTGGGATTAACATCTGGCATTGATTGAATATGCTTATAATAACAGTTATCAGGCTAGTATCTATATGGCACCATATGAAGTTCTATATAGATGAAAGTGTTGGTCACCAATTTGTTGTAGTGAAGTCGGAGAAATGAGTTTAATTAGGCCACATATAGTTAAGAGAGCACTGAAAAGATTCAGAAAATTTGGCAAAAGATTTTGATTGTTCAAAGCTAACAGAAAATTTATGCTGATAACAGACGAAGAGAGTTGTAATTTTCAGTGGGAGATTTTGTATTTCTCAAGGTGTCATCATTCAAAGAAATAAAGCAATTTGGAAAGAAAGGCAAGTTGTCACTAAGATATATTGGCCCTTATGATATATTGGATCGTGTTGAGAATTTGCCATACCGAGTTGCCTTACCTATTTCTATGTTGCGAAAGTATAAGCCTGACCCATTTCATGTGATAAGCCTTGAACCGATATCAATCAAATCAAAATTTTCATATGAAGAGTTGTTGTTAGTTAAAGTTTGTGGCAAAATCATGAAGTGGAAGAAGTCACGTCGGAAAAAGAGAAGGATATGCGAAAAGATTATCTGCACCTATTTGGTAAGTTTAAGTTATGAATTTGAGGACCAAATTATTTAAGGAGTGAAGGATGTGAGAACCCAACATTTCATATGCTTTGATTACATATTTAAGTATGATTAGATGTATCACTCTAAGTGAAAATGGTTATCATGAACTATGCATGATAACATATTTGAATGTATGTTTCAATGTTAAACACCTTGAATTGAGTAAATTGTCTAAGAAACAAAGTGCTAGAAATGAAAAAGAGTATGTATGAACACTAATGCAACTGTAATTGATGTTTAGAAACTTTAAATGATCACTTGTAATGACAAAAAGAAAATTTAGAAGAGTTGGAAAAAAATGGTAAAAACTCTAGCTAGGACTAATCGGTTGTTAACCTGACTGCCTGCAAATTATTTGTGCTTTTTGCACAGAATTTTGCCACCTTGTGCTTGTGACGTGTTAACATACTGTCGCGACATATCGTGCTTGAGCCTTATCGTGTTTGCTAGGTGGCACAACTATGTCTTTCCACCTCGTGCTTAGAGCCTCATCGTGCTTAACTTGTTTACCTCTTCACCTCCACTTGACACCTCCTACTTACTTCTAATTTTAGTTAAAAGACCTAATTGACATACTTAAATTCTCTTACCTCATTTTTGAGAGAAAAATTGCAAGAAAATCAATAAAAAAACCTTACAAAATCTAGAATTAAGGCATGTTTTTTGAAGGAGTATTTGGAAGGTGCTTCAAATCTGAAATTTGGTTCTTTCATATCTTCTTTAAGGTAAGATAGCTAAAGGTTTTGAATGGCTTTTAACACATGAATATTGATATATGCTATGTTAGTGTAATTTTTTTTAGTATGAGTTCTTTCTCTCGCCATTTGAATACTTGTTGGAGACTTGTTAATAAATGAATCTATTCATGTTTAATACATTGGAGATTATGGAAGACGTGAAATATGTTATGATACATGTGAATTATGGAATTATGTTAAACTAGAAATCGTTAGAATATGGTTTTGTACATGTTTGTTTAGTTCTATAATTGAAGCTCACTTGCTGAATATAAATGACTACGTTACATGTTCAACATGTATGAAGATGATGTTACATGATGAAAGTGACTAAATATTTGATAACTAAGTTTTGCGGTGCAATTAAATGAAGATTACAACAACTACATGTATGAAATGATCTGTTTGCTTGCACATGAGCATGTTACATCCATTGATTGGAAGGGATGATTATGTATTGTTGATGGTTATTATGTTACTCCATTCAAATGATTGAGGGTTGATTTGATTGTGTTTGAGTAACGGTGCACCGTATGAGCTGAACATTTATATCTCCAACTGCTACCCGAGTCAGTATCGGTGTTGATATGTTTTAGTTACTTTGTCTTTGGCCAAGGCAAAGGTTGTGAACTTACATTTCAAGTATGGTGACATAATGGTGGACTATTAATGGGGCTGAATTCGGGAATGATAAGTCTAATGTTGAACGTTTGATATGTGTAACGTGCACAAGTAGACTGCTTAATGTGATTGAATTGCAATAGCGTGTATTATCAATATTCTTGAGTTGAAAGTTATATTAAATGTCTTTGATTATTTTACTGAGCGAGTGGGCATACGGGTTTTCACCCATAATAATATTTTAGATCAAGGAGCCGGTCCCTTGAAAGGCATGGAAAAGGTGTGAGGCACAGTGAGAAGATGAACAAGGGGAAGGGGACACTTGTACATTTGTGAATTAAGTTCTACTTGAATAGAACAATATCTCAACTCTAAGATCTGGCAGAGAGCTTGTTAGATGTGTTTTGTAAAAGTAAACTCTTTAACGTTGTATGATATGGTTTGATTATCAAGTGAGTTAGAATGAGTTGTATTATCAGTATGATGTGATTGATTGATGTATCGTAATGCTCCAGTCAGGTTGAAATAACCCTAAGTTGGGGCGTTATAGTACATGTTATACAACCCAAAGAAAACACAGAAACACCAAAAAACAAAAGAAAATTTTCAAGTCTAGTCCTATTAGTTTTTAGTCCCCAACGGAGTTTTCACTATAGCAAACCTCCTCGAAAAAATCTCTTCGACCTCGGAGAAATGGGTCTAAAGATTTTAGGATTCACCATCTTATTTGATTGAACACTAAAAACTAAAAAAAAATAGAATAACTCTGAAAATGTCCAAAATACTAATAATCTATTGAAAAATAAATGAGTTCGGGGACCAAGTTATACGACATGAAGGTATTAGGCACCCGCCATACCCTTTTGGTCCTTACTTCATTTCTTTTGGCTTTTGGCATTTTGACACATAAATATGCAATAAACCCTAACTTAATTTCAATATTATTGGTTTGAACACGACATCAGGAGTCGAATGACCTACGTATCTAGTTGGACAATCAGAATCAAAGCCCTACGACTGGTGACCTACACTTTGATCTTGGAATCGAACTAAGCAATGAAAAACAATTTTTTTTAGTAGATTTTGTACTGGAAATGAAAATGTGATCCGGGGGAAGGGACTTATTCTAGACCATTATACTAAACTAGCCTGGACAGCAATAAAATGTATCTTGCGAGTTCATTTACCTAGAAGACTTAGGAACGCTTTGTGAGAAATTCACGATCCAAGCGACTCAAGAACATATACAAATGAATTATGAAGTGCTAGTTTCTCTTATGAGATGATATACCACTTTTGAGAGAAATGGTATAAAAGCTCTAGGAAGAAAATTTTGATTCTTGAAAATTTATCCTAAAGGCTCTATTTATAGAGGTCTAGGATGCCACAAATGATACAGATGACCACCAGAAATAATAAATATAACCATCTCAATCTGTAATCTGGAGATAAAGCAAAACATCTGATAAAAATTTCAATCTAAGAAAATCAACTAATCGACCGATTTATCCAAAACTGGCCCGTTCATCCCATAATTTTTGTTTTCAAAATTTGAGACATTATCTGCCTCTAACTCAGTGATTATCTATGATCTAATCAGATGGGATATACTAGATTCAGGAATTATCTATATATTTTATATAAATTAAGGATTAAATCACTTGCATCAAGGATAAATCACAAATAACTCACTAAATATTCGAAGTAAGTTACTCTTGACATGTAGACTTGGCTCACCTTGATGGACTTGACTTAGCGCAATTTCTAACTGAACTGGATAACTGGACTATGTTGGACTACACTAATTAATGGATCAGATTAAGTTAGTTAAGTTTAATATATTATTAGGTCTACACCCATAGTAATAAACTTTAATTAGTAATAAAGCTCAAATAATTATTTAGTTAAAAATGATTAATAATGGGGTGTCTACACCTATTTTTTCTAAATTTTTGCAAAAACTTCCAGGAGCAGTTTATAATCAGAGATCATATCTAATCTGCTCAACAAGGTCTAGCATTATGCATGACTGGTTTATAAAGAATCCATATCTTTGTTTCTGTTCAATTACATATCACTTTCAAGTAGATCGAGTTGTTTGTTAACCCATTGGGATTGAGATAACCTTTCAATTTTTAAGAACGTTTAGTTAAAATTACCAGGAAGAGTTGCAAATTTAACTTCAAATGCTTCCAAATTTAACAAAATATATAACTCCAGAAGGATTTGCTTAAAGAGATCATAAGAGGCAATTGAATAGATAAAGGGACACAATCATCGTCATCCGACAATTCAATGGCTTCCTCAAAACCTACCGAACTACCAAATATGAAAGCTCATAAAAGCTCCTAAAGCTATAATTATTTGTTAAAAAAAAAGAATAAAGACAAAAATTCTAGGTAATATTGAAACCCCTTACTTGTTACTTACCCAAGCTTCTCCACAATATAATGGCCTATGCGATTTTGTAAGAAGCCTTGCATTTTATTCTCAGAGAAAAACCTAAATAGAGGACCTTGTTGGCACAATTCATTGCAAATAGCAAGCATGTCATTTCAGACTATTGGACCAGTGTTTTTCGTATAAAGTTGGTTGGAATAACTAGCTAGTAATGAACAAGGATGTTCGTTAAAAGTCAAAATTCGAAGATAACAGAGAAGTGAAGATTGGAGAAAATCTAGTAAACTGACTACCCAGAAGAGTGAAATCACGTTCATACTCAATTAATGAAAAAAATGTCAAAAACAAGTAGTTATAAAAAAATAGTGCTAAGCATTCAAAATGAATCAAATCCATACCCATTAGGCCAAAACATGAATAGAAAGAGGAATAATCACAAAAAATCTAATTACACAAACCCAACTAGAATAGTGTCAACAAGATAGCAAGGTCAGATCAAAATGTTTAGAGAAATTATACTTGATCTGAGAGAAGAGAAAGACTATGATTTAGGAGCGAGAGAAATGTGAATGGAAGCTGCTGAGATGGAGAAAAGGAATTGGCGGGGATGAAGAGAGGAGCTGTCACCACGGGAAGAAGGACTATCGGTGATGGGGAAACCCACTCGGGTGATAGAGAGAGGTTTTGCCGAAGATAGTGGTGGTTGTCACCATCAAAGATGTCGCTTGGATTGGAAACCAACGGGTGTGTTGGTGAAGAAAAGAGGAAATATTGACTTCAAAGAGAGGGACTGCCAGCTGTAGGGAAAGTCACATAGGTGATGGATAGAAGCTTTGCTGGAGATGGCGGTGGTTGTCACAATCGAAGGCCCCGTTTGGATAAAAAACCAACGGGCATGAAGTGTGAAGTCTGGTCAAGGAATTTTTTGAGTTGTTTATGTTGCGACCATTTGGACCTGTGGGTTGAGTCATCTAACCTATTATGACCCTTGTAGATATGAGCAATCCAAGTCTGATCGGTGGATTGAGTCACCCATCTCACGAGCTTTTAAGGGTTGACCTGTAGAGACCAAAAACAACGGAGTTGGATTGGGTTGTATATTTCCAGCCTTAGTAGTTATTCATGGTGGTCTATAAAGGATGACGTGTTAGAGGTGGACCTATTCATGTTTCAACAGCTCAAGGGACAGACATTGACCCATTGCAACCAGGTGACTAAACATAAGAATGGTACTCTTAGTAGATGAAGAAAAAAAATCCCTCGAGGGGCCTCAGCCCAAAGGGCCCACATCCTTTATCTCAGAAATCTCCAAAGTGTCATCCTTGTCACTGAACTTGAATTTTAGGTCATCTGGCCCGTTCACGAGGAATCGAAGACAAGGCATCATGCTAGCAGGACGTGTGATCTCTCTGAACTCCTCAAAGATGAGCCAGAGGTGTTATAATGGTAAAAACCCTCATGTGAACTGCACTAAGATTAAAGACCAAAACTTAGCTTTTCATACATCATACCAGCCTTCTCTCTTCATGACACATGGCACGCTCACCTCCTAATTGACCATACCTCAATGCCCGCCTTTGATACCTGCTTTTGTCAGAGATGGTAGAAACCACCTTTCAACCACCCTGCAATGTTCATCACTATAGAGCGGCTAGATAGGGAATGGTGGGTGGGGCTCGTCTTACTATCCCCAACTATTAGGTAAGGCCTATGGACCTTTACTTGGGAGGACCTCCATCAAACCTAGTATAAATATTTTGCCTCAAGCACCAAAAAAGGAAGTACAATCCACGAGAAAGATGCAAATCAGTAGTAATCCTTGAGAGATAAAGAGAATATTAACAAGAAAAGTTACATGGAGAGAATACTTAAAAGATAGAGAAATAATAAGAAAAGTGGTCATTCATAGCCTCGTCCATTCACACCACACTCTCATATAATACTTCTATAGTCTCAACTCAGATCTAACCCTCACCCCCTACTGTTCGTTGTGTCAGAATCGTGCATTCTTTAGTTTCACAAGACCAGCCATTCTCACAAGTGGGCATCTTTGCTACGTTATCCCTGAATCCAAATTATAATATACAACAATTTGGCAACTCCGCTGGGCTTGTGTACCTCTAAAGTGCATGGCGCCTAAGATGTACAACATCACAATGGTGACTAGTATGCAAACCAGATAACCGTTTAAGAAAAAAATAAGCCTCAACATCAAGAGCCAACACTACTGTTGCCCAAGCAAACGTCTCTGAACGCTCGCACCACCTAACGATGAAGAATCAGCACCCACAAGAAACTTATAATTTATTGGACTGGAACAAACAGAATTAGAGCTAAATAATTTGACATAAAACCCATACAAATAAACTATTTGAACTAGATCTGACATGGACTGGACTAAAGCGGATTGAGCTGGAGTGATAATGCCAAAAAATAAGGCTTTTACATGTTGGGTTTGTACTAGACTAGACTAAAATATAAAATAAAGCCTGCAAAAATCGGGTTAATATAATAAGAAAGAGGGTTCGGAGATACTTGAGACAATCAATGTGAATGTATTGACTTGAGTTACCCTCAAACCTAGGCCCACCTCTTTAAAGAAGCCCCTTATAAAGGCTCTAGAATCCACTAGCATTAATTTACCTTTCGGTCAAGATCTGGTCACCATACAAATCTCTTGGTTGCGCACCAAGAATCAAGCTTGACAACCTAAGTTTTGATCAATCTTTAGTGGATAATGGTGAAGCTCGTCTACAAGGAGATAAGTATAACTTTTAGAACAAAGAAATATGAGTGTATTGATAACAATGAATGTTTAAATCTCCTAAGTAATGAATGCTCTTTTGAATTGAATGTGAAATCAATGGTGATCCTGAGAGACTGAATAAATGCTTTAAGCTTTGAGTAATTGCTTGAATTGATGACTTGGAATAAGATTGATGAACAATGTAAATGCCCAAAACTAGTTTGAATAATGGTTGTGAGAAATACGGGCGATTTAAATTTGGTAGAGCATCAGTTGCAGCAAACTAGCCAATGCAGTCGACTGCATTACCAATGGTGTCGACTGCATTCCCAAAATAACCTTTGGATTTCTGAAATTCCATAACCAATTGGCTACATTTCCATTTTGAGGTCCTACTGGCGTATTGTAATGTACTAAAATTAGCTTACAATACTCTGGGCTGATCTGGCTCCTGCACCCTGCGCTTCTCTGAATCCCATATTTTGGCCTAGTCGACTTCCAAAACTCTGCCCAGTTATAAATTCCTAAGCCGAAGTAGGCCTAAATCCCTGACTCTACCCCTTCCTGGGGCCTTGGACACCCTAATGTGCTGGCAGTAATAGTAGTTGACGTTTGCTAGACCCGTAGTTTTGTCCTAGGAAAACTCCTGTCTATTTCTCTTCTATTCACCCGGTCTTTTCTCATACCTCCTCATATTTTAAGACTTGGACTGTTCCAAAGCACGTGCCAAGTATACACATTCCATATAGGTCTTCAATCGAGCAAAAAAATCTCGAGAATAAACATGGCACATGTGAGAATATGTCTAGAATGAGCATAAGATTATTAGAATATAATCAAAAGCTTAGATATACCTCCCAAGCATCACATAATCCCCTAAAGCTGAGGATTGCTTCCGGACACAACACCTATTGACTGGTAAGAGAGTACCCCAGTCCTACTTCACAATCTCCTCGATCACCTTAAGAGCCTGAAGCCACCGCAGTTGGATGGAGTCGTCCCCATTGCTAAATAGGGTCTCACCTATAGTGTACAACAAAAATCAAGGAATGAATTGATCCACAGCGGGCTCCACCACCCTCTCCAAGTTCATGTGCTCGCAATGACCGCAGATGAAACCCAAGAGTATCGAATCACCCTTCTTGAAGGATGTTTCATAGCCAAGCAAACGGACCACGACGTCCTAATCTTTATCGAGATCATGAGCCCAAGGCATGGGCCTGCCTCAACGAACAACTTTGATGTTTGTTAAATCAAATAGGGTGACCATGGATTCCCCGAACGACATGTGGAAGGTGTTTGTGGAATCCTACCAATACTCGGCAAGACACAAGAGGTGTTTTTTTGCTCTTGGTTGATGCATGCAACCCATCTGAAGACGGAACCCCGTAACGGCTACTCTATTCTTAACATTATGATACCCTGAATACTCAAATTTAATCTAACCATAATTTAGATTCAAGTGAGGGTGTTATTTTTTTTATCGATAGCATTATTATATCTATAATGAGTAATTAAAAGGAAATAAGGGGCTAGTTTGACATTGGGGCCAAAGTGCAATTCTAGAAAAAAATGAGGGACTAATTACAATTTAAAAAAAGGTGATTAGTGGCAAGAAGAGGTGTCTTGTTGTGTAGAAAAAAATTAGGAGGGATAGACACCTCTTACTTAAGAGTGTCTGATGAAAAACATAAAAAGAGAGAGAGAAAGGGAATAAAAGAAGAAAAGCAAAGGAATAAATAAAGAAAAGAAAAGAAAGAAGCAAAACAGAACAGAGTTCGGGCCAAGGGAGAAACAGAGGTAAAAAGGAAGAAGAAAAGAGAGAAAGAGGAAGAAAAGAGAGGGAAACCAAACCCTAAGGGAATTGATAACCCTACGGTTATTTAACCTAGGATTATATTTGATTTTGATGATAACTAACATTAACGATTATGTTGTCTAACATGCCTTGAGTTGATGAAGCAATAGGTACAATCCCATACTCATGCAAACGGACTATTAGACGAGCAAATCATTCAAAGACTCTCAACGGAACGCATCAAAGAAAGAATTCGTCGATTGAATTTTACAATGCTTAATTTTCGTTCTTGGTAATTAGACATAGAGAGATGATCGCTTCGATGACTGTAACCTAGAACTTTCCCATAGGTTTCCCTTACATGCATAAAAGTTTTCATTCTTTGAAAACAAGGAAACTGCATTTTCTGGAATACAGTCGACTGCATTAGAATGCAGTCGACTGCATATTGGGCAGTGAGGTATTACACTCGACTGCATTCCAATGCAGTCGACTGCAATACTTCCAGTAGCCTATTATAGTCGACTGTATTGGAATGCAGTCGACTGCAAGTTGGAAATTTGAATTTCCAATGGCTACTTTTGGGATTACAGTCGACTGTAATGGCACATTACAGTCGACTGTATTTACCATTTGGCGCATTTAATGCTTCACCTAATTCCAAACGGTCATATTCATTCCCACCTCTATAAATACTCATCTTGGGCATAGTTTTGATTCATCAATTGCATTCAAAGCCTTCTTTTATCTTGCATATTCTCAAAGAGCAAAGCAATTGTTCAATCTCTCCTGGTTTTCATTGTTTTCTCATCCATTTCAAGAGAGCATTTATTGTGAGTTTACTTTTGAGAGATATACACTTTCATAAGTCATCATACACTCATCTCTCTTGTTCTAGAGCTTAAAGTTGTACTCATCTACTTCTTGAGAGTGAAATCTTGTACACATTTCTTCATCTAAAGTTTGTTGTATCAAAGCTTGGGGTTGTCAAGCTTCGGAGATTTGGAATTGTTAAGCTTGTTCTTGATGTGGGCATAGCATCAAGGGATTGTAAGAGGTTCGATCTTGACCCGTAAGAAAGATCGTACTAGTGGATTCTAGGGCCTTTCAAGGGACTTCCTTGAAGGGGTGGACGTAGGCTTGAGGGTATATCAAGCCGAACCATTTACACATTGTGGTTGGTGCAACAAGAAAGGGCATACGACTAATTATTGTCCTTGTACAATTGTTTATGTTAGAGGTAGAAAGAAGATGTGGGTTGTGAAAGGTCAAGATTACAAATGTAAGACTAACACCCAAGGACCCAAGAAAGTATGGGTACCAAAAGTCATTACTTGATTTGTATTTATAGGTATGTCTCAAAGCAAAATCTAGTAGCAAGAAGTGGATTCTTGATAGTGGATGCTCAAGACATATGACCGGCAACATATCTCTTTTCGCCTCAATCGATCTTATAGAAGGAGGAAAAATGACCTTTGGTGATAATGCACAAGGAAAAATCAAAAGTAAATGAACTATAGGTAAGGAACCACATTCAATTGAGAATGTGTTATATGTTGAAGGTTTGAAGCATAATTTGCTAAGTAATAGTCAATTTAGTGATAAAGGTTTTAGAGTAATCTTTGAGGCTTCTCATTACACTATACAATCCTTGAAGAATAATGAAACTATTTTGGTAGGAAATAAAGATGACAATGTTTACTCTATTTATTGAATGATCTAGCTAACCAAGATGTCAAGTGTCTTAGTGCTATTAGTGAGACATCTTGGCTTTGGCATCGAAGACTTGGACACATGCATATGGAGCATTTGAAGGATATTTCAAGCAAAGAACTTGTGAGGGGACTCCCGAAGATCAAGTTTGAGAAAGACAAAGTATGTGATGCTTGTCAAATGGGTAAGCAAAAGAAAGTCTCTCACAAACCGAAGAAAATGGTATCTACTTCTAGACCCTTGCAATTACTTCATATGGATTTATTTAGACCAATCCCTACTACTAGTCTTGGTGGTAAATCATATTGTTTTGTTATTGTTGATGACTATTTTCGCTATACTTGGACTTTCTTTTTTGCCACCAAAGATGAATCTCTAGATGTGTTCACTTTTTTACAAAACGTGTTCAAAATCAAAAAGGATATTTGATATCCTACATTCGAAGTGATCATGGTAGAGAATTTGAAAATTCAAAAATAGGAGCCTTGTGTGATGACTTTGGGATATCACATAATTTTTTGGCTCCTAGAACTCCTCAACAAAATGGTGTTGCCGAAAGAAAGAATAGGTCATTGCAAGAAGCGGCAAGAACAATGCTTAACGAATATGGTTTACTTAAGTACTTTTGGGCGGAGGCGGTCAATTGTGCTTGTTTTGTTCTCAATAAAGTTATCTTGTGAAAATTTTTGTTAAAAACCCCCTATGAGCTTTTTAATGATAAGAAACTTAAGGTGAGTTTTTTTAGAGTCTTTGGTTGCAAAGGCTTTATTTTAAATACTAAGGATCACCTTAGCAAATTTGATTCCAAAACATATGTGGGTATTTTTCTTGGTTACTCTAATAATAGTATGGCTTATAGAGTCTATAATAAGAGTACTTTGGTTGTAGAAGAATCCATAATGTTACCTTTGATGAGACTAATCGTTTTCTTCGGAGGACTAACATTGTCAATGTAGATGATATGGACAATGACATGAGAACTTTGGATATAAGTGATACATTACAAGACAACCCCAAAGAAATTGTTCAAGAAGAGCAACAATCAAGCTCTCAAGAGGAAGACAAGGAAGCAAGCAATGATGTTTCAAACTCTGACAACTCTCAAGCATTACCAAAAGATTGGACTTACAAAAAGGATCATCCAAACGATCAAATCTTAGGTAATCCTTCGAGTGGGGTAAGAACTCGACGCTCTCTTCAACAACATGTTAATTTAGCGTTTCTTTCCCAAATTGAACCGAAGAACTTCTCCGAAGCTCTACATCATGAATCTTGGATGCTTGCTATGCAAGAAGAGCTAGTTCGATTTGAAAGAAATCAAGTTTGGACCCTTGTGCCTAAACCTCAAAACTATAGGATGATAGGCACAAAATTGGTATTTAGAAACAAACTTGATGAATCCGAAATCGTGGTTAGAAATAAGGCTAAATTAGTGGCTCAAGGTTATAACCAAGAGGAAGGAATTGTTATTTTCTCTCAAAATTATTCATTTTGTTGCTATTCATCCTTGGTGTTTAAACTGTTTTGCACACATTTATATTGCAATATTCATATGCATAATCAATTTCAAGACTGTTTGACTTTTGGCATTAGAGTCGACTGCATGTCGAAATACAGTCGACTGCATGTGTTGAATACAGTCGACTGCATGTGGGTATACAGTCGACTGTGTTGCGGGGGAAGAGCATAAATCGAGCCCAGATTTCATTTTTCAGTAGATCTCTTCTCTCTCTACTCTCTCTCTCTCTTTGAACCGAAGCTATCATCTCTCCTAGGACTCAATTCTTCTCCATTTGCCTTGAAATTGGTACGTAAATCCTCCCAAATCTTTTTCTACTACATGATTTACATACTTTCTCTGATCGATTTCACCTACATTGTTCATAATCTATTGAAATTTGAATTGCCCACTTTGGTGAAATTTCTTCAGATCTACTTCAATTAGCATGTTACTATATGATTTAATGCTTAATTTACGTTTAGGGATACTTACTACATGATCCTACATAGTTTAATTACATGCATTCATGCAAAAATCATTTTTTGCTAAATTTCATAAACTAGGATTTTTCGTATGTCAAAATTTCTATAATTAATTAAGCAATTTCATGTTTGATCACTTGATTCATGTTTAATTGTGTCATTTTATCGTTTATACATTGTTATTTACATTCAATTTGTCAAAAAATCATTTTTTTCCCAAATTACATGAAGTAGGGTTTATATTTTTAAAAATTATTTAAAATTCATACTTCTTTTGTTTGTTTTAGCCTAAATTCATGTTGCATTATCTTTCTATCATACTTTTACATGATTTATTTTAACAATTTCATTGAACACATCATTTTTCAAACATTTCATAAACCCTAATTTTTTTCTTTGCATTTTCATACATCTTACTTATGTTATTTATCTTTCAAATTTGTTAAACTGTTTCAAGAATGGCAAGAGAGAAACGTGCGCACGCCAGTTCTTCACGATCACGAGCCGCTCCCGCGCCTGAACTTGAGCCTACCCTGGTAGAGTTTGACCGCAACCACTATCGGAACTGTGAGGCTCTAGACCGTTTCTCCGCACAAAACTCTTCCCCCTGGCTCCAGGTTTGCATTTAGACACTTCATTTCTCTTCAGCATAGGTGTACTTTGACACCTTCAAGATTGTTATCTAGACCGCCTTACTGATAAGAACAACATCCTATATTATCCTGATACAATCCGTCTTTTTTATGCAAATTTAACTTGGAGCATTTCCAGTGAGTCGTGTACACTTACATCCTATGTCTTTGGTCGGCGTATCTCATTCTTTCAGTCACGACTAGCCGACCTTCTAGACCTCCCCGACACTGGTTTCTCCTTTTCACTATAACATTTGAACATGATATGACTATAACATTACCCCCATATTGTTATAAGGCCGTTACCATGTCATCATGTCTTATTCCCATTTAGAACATGATAATTGGTTCCAGACCTCTGCGTTGAATAACTAGTATTTCTAAAAACTCTTTGGCATTGAAGTCAAAATGCTTATCCCGAATTTTCTCTCTATCCTGAAATGTTCTCCTCCTTTAATCTCAATGGCAGATTTATCTTGGACTCAAAAAAGAAGTAAAAGGAAACAGCAGAACTCCAGTTCCGAGCGTAAGATGAGGTAACAAAAACCTACAAATGGGGAGAACATATACAAAATTCTCTCCTTCACTTGATGAAACCAACAGCAGTCATTTACAACTTCTCCCTCTCTCGTACAAACAAATATGCACAGGTTTTGCGCCAGCTTTCTGAACAATATGTCAGGTGAGTTCACCTTTCAAAGCATAAGCAGCCCTTTCAATGGCCCTGGCAACCCTCCAGATCTCATGCTGAATTGCTGCCTGCCTCTCTCTCTGGTTAACTCTTGTGGAAGGGAACATTGCATCGACTATTCCAGGGAAGAAAACTAGCTTGCTTTTGCTGTCATTACAAGGCCCATAAATCTGCATCAAGCACCATAATATGGTCAGTGAAATATGCAGCATAATTTGCTAATGGCTGCTACATCAGTTTAAACAGCCTAGTTACTGGATGGTTGCGAAGGATGAGAATGCAGTGAACTGAAGTTTTTTTGGTTTTCCTGGCTGGTAAGGTCCTAACGTACTCATACTAGGTCCTCCTTTCATCCATATGGCCTTTTCTGAAGGGGGAGGAGCTCATATGGTGTGCAGCTACCAAAGCCCCTCGGTCCACAGAGAGAGAGAGAGAGAGAGAGAGAGAGAGAGAGAGAGAGAGAGAGAGAGAGTTGTGCAGAGCTCTTTGGGCCTGCCGCTTCTAATTGAGTCAACATTAGCATACCATCTATCGGTTTAGACATTTCTTCTTTTACTGGAATAGATGATACGAAGTATCGCTTGGCAGAAAAGAGAAAAAAGCATAGGACCAAGCTAGACGTTGAAAATTTAGTTATTCTACTTTGCGGCTGCTCAAACAACGGAAGTAACGACTGTATAAACCACAAAACCTACTTAGCTAATGCAAACATTGAGAAGGAAACTCTTACAAGATGCTTGAACCATTTCCTTCCCTCAAGCCCCTCTGGATCCAAAAAGCCTCTTTCAGCAAACATCAGCCGGTCATTCAATGTTCGCTTCTTCAAAACCAATACATCAACCACAGCGTCTTGCTCTCTTAGTTTCTGTAATCCAAAAAATGGATGCTTGTGGACATTAAGGTGTCAAATAGAAGAACAAGAATGTGTGCCTAGTCATCATTTTTTCTAGTAATGCTTCGTGGAATGTTTGAAGAAAATACCTTCCTGTATCTCAAGAGACATACGATTCTCAACTTATTGGCCTGACAACATACTGTTCTCATCAATTTCTTTGGTCATCTAGTGCGTCTGATGATTTGTGCAATTTAAGAAAAACTTCTTTAGAAACTGTCATAGAGATGAATTGATTGGATATCATAAATGAGTTGAACCCTGAAACTCAAAGATGAGTCAACCACCATCTTGCACTAGAAAAAGTGTACCATAAGGCCTTGAACACAACTCCAGGAAGTTCTTTAAGAATATTACTTCTATATTTGACTGTTCTTTCCCCAATATTACAACTGTCAGAGTTAATATATTGTTGACTTTGTTGATATTTCCCCAGAACTGAAGAAATAGAAGATATCAAGTCATAGCCGTGTATGCTTATGAAGTTTCTCAAGTTTCATCTTTCCTCTGGTGGATAGTTGAATTGCCACGTGTCCAAACCACGTCATTACCTGTTGAGCTCCCTCTGGAGCCCGTTGTTGACCACAAAGCTGGTGATTTTATTTGGACTTTTGAGGTTACCACTTTAACTTGCATAGAAAATTCAAAATTTGATAGCTTAGGGGACATGGTCAAAAATTAAGATCTTGCATCAAGTGATTTCATTTTCCACTATCCAGACTTTCTCCTTCTCTCCGACACCTAATTAATCTTCAGATCATGCTTCTTTCCATCCATTCATATGCTCTGGTTCTTATTCTCAGCATATCATTCAAATGATATGCTTTCTGCTAATGTGCGTCGTCAGAAACAGGAATTTAGTTCGTGCAAACCCGAATGTTAATTTGGGGTGTGATATAAATGGCATGTTCTTGCCCTTAATCCGGACAAAAAAATTTCCGAAGTGGAGACAAGATGGGATTATAGCAGGAGCTACAGACCATGATGAGGATCTGTGACTACACCAAGCATTGGTGCAAGCTTGGGTCCGTGACTTACCCAAACAAAAAAAAAGTGTAACTTTTTTACTTCGTTTTGAATTCCAATCATTTCTAGATGATACAACTCATTTTTTTGGCAGGATGAACATATTAAGGGACGGAGGGAATAATGAAAATGTTCAAGGAGCGTTAGTTAAGTGGTCTTTTGCCCATCGGCCACAGTTCAACTATAAATCTTTGGTCAAAGGATGTTGCATCTAACCTTTGATTCCTCATCTGCTTCTTTAGCGGCAGCTTCAAATTGTTGAATGGCATCAGTTATAGGGTGCACAGAGACAAGCCCTTCCAACATGCTCCGCAAGACATTTATATAACTCTGCATTAAGAGTATACATAAACAACAAAAACAAAAACTAATAATGAAGAAAACATCTATCCAAGTACAATCTAAATCCATGATGGACTAAATTGAACATAACGTGCAATGAGTAAAACGCACTAAAGCTTCGGCCTATCTCACGCCAAGTACCACCTAATACTCCCTCTTGTCTCACAAAAATTGACATTTCCTTTTTGGGCCGTCCCACAAAAATTGCTCACTTTCTAAATTAAGAAAAATTACGTAGGTGTTTTTCTATATTTACCCTTTTTACACTTTTTTTATTTTATTTCTCTCTCCATATTTAACTCTCCACCAACTCATTTTCTCTCTCTTGACCCACTTTCTTACACTTCTTTATTCTATTTCTCTCTCCATGTTTAATATTCCACCAACCAATTTTCTCTCTCCTCACCCACTTTCTTCCCCTCTTTCTATAGGGTAGAATGGAAAACACACAATATATGACATAAATCCTTAATATGCGTGCCAAGTCAAATGTGATCAATTTATGTGGGACGGAGGGAGTACTAAAATTAAATCACATTGGTGTCACAGAAATTAAAAAAACAAAATTAATAAAGAACGATAACTTCTGATTACAAGCCTCAAGACAGAAAAATAAGAGTGAGTATACAATGGCGGACCCCAAGAAACAGATTAGATATTCGGATAAAACATCTGTACCTGTAATTGAGCTGAATAAGATAGGTAGTTAAAAGGTAGAACTGGATCATCAGCCAGGTGAAGTGCAAGAAGCCCCCATACTCCAGTGACTGAGGTCATACACAAGAAAAGCCAGTTCAACTTAGGGTTTAATAGTGTATTGACAATACTGAATTACCAACAATCTACAAACATAAAAAAAGAAGATGAAAAGCTGACCAGCCACATGACGCTGAAATAATGGATCAGCGAAGCTTGTCATCCAACTATACGAGTCAAAAGCAGTGTGATAGACTGGAAAATCTGCATGAGAATGAAAAGTACATATTAAAAATGAGAACTTCCTTGCATTTGACCAAAATCACAAGAAATGAGGTTCAAAAGATCAGCAAATAGTTTTATAATAAGTGTCTGTGCGTGGGGAGGAAAGGTAGAAATGAACTTGAAGAGAACTTGACCCTAGAAGAAGGCAGTACTCAAGCCCAGGTCTCCGACACAATTACCAACTTCACAGCATATCCTAAAGGTTAAATAACAAGTCCCACAACAAAAAAAAGAGTACTTTTCTGCGGGCCCTACGTAGAAACTGTAGAAGAACTACAGCCTACAGAATGGACCCACATATCAAAAAACCAAAGCAACGACCATGAATGGTGGTAAAAGTATTCACGGCATTTAGAATTCATATTTGTCCTAGCATGCAACAATATGGTCTCAGTTTGAATATGGATGCAAAAGTAACATGTACTCATTTTATTTTCTTTTTTGAAACACAGACAAGCTTATTGCAATTAACTTTCTAGAAAAATGATTCTGTTACATTGTATGTCCACAAGGACCACGACACATAAACGACATGCCAACTAGTTGCTCTTCTTCAATTCATTGTTCTGATAGAGAAAGTACAACTAGCTATGGCCTTTTTCTTTCCCTAGTAAGGGTGCTTTTTCAGCCCCTACTTCACTACGCCGTATTTGTGGGTTGTATATATCAACCTGCTCTGGTCAACCACTGAACTGGGTCATAACTGGCACCCATTAGCTTCACATGACTCCCAACCCCTCAGCAGTTCCATGTGTTAAGCAAGGGCACTTCACCAACCCTAGAGTTGTCAAATGGGCCGGGCGGCCCGCGGGCTGGCCCGGCCTTTTAGGGCCTGGGCCAGGCCTAAATTTCCCAGAAAAAAGCCCGGGCCAGGCCCGGGTTTGGCCCGGCCCGGTTCAGGCCCCCCCTTTACTTTTGAAATTTCACTTTTCCCCCCCTTTCCCCCCAACGGATTTATTCCCTTTTTCCCCCCTAAACAGTACTGAAGATTTAAGTAATGCGAAAAATAATAACACATCTTAAAGTCTTTAATTTTTTTTCTTTATAAATATAGTGGTCATGTGATCGAGTAAATTTCCAACATCTTTATGTATTGAAATTGCTGACCCCAATGCATCGTGTACCCCACATTTGCTGTATTTTGTCAATTTATGTTACAATTTGAGTGGGCTGGAACTTGGAATCTGCTCTATTTCAGCACAGATATTGTTCTGTGCCCAACCATGGGCTTCAGATAATCGAACCTAATTCCAGTTCTAGTGTTCGGATTGCCCAAAATTTGGTTTAAAAGAGAGATTGCATAAAGAAGATTCAAAAGGTATTTCCTTTTAAGTGTAAGTTTTGCCAAGAAGAGTAGCTTTGTCCTCGACTTTTAAGCTCCATCAACGGATGTGCATTGCATAGCCTCACACAATGAACCTGAAGCCAGTGGCGAAGGGGAGGGGTAGCACTGTCGCGTGCCCACCCCCATCTTTTGGGATTAAGTTTTTCTTGACAATTTGACTTTTATCTTTATGATGATGATATTTGTTACTTCATGTCCCTTTGAGAATTTATCATTATTGAGAACCTTTTTGAAGCCAAACTTGTTGATTTAGTAAATTGAATTAGTCTTACCATATACCGTAAAACATATTCTTACACATCAATCTTTTTAACTCGTGTCGCTATAGATTTGTAGTAAAGCATTGATTGCTGTTAGGGACGCTTTAATAAAGCGTTCCTAACAGCAAATTACCATAATTAAAAAAAAAAACCCTTACCTTGAATAACAAGAAAATGCCAAAAAAAAAAAAATTGGGCCCAGGCCCGGCCCTAAATGTTGGGCCTAGGGCCTGGGCTTGGACCGGGCCCAGATATCCCCATAACCAAGCCTGGCCTGGCCCGGCCCGGTTGGCAGCCCCTTTGGCCCAGCCCCGGCCCGATTTGTTGGAGGCCCGATGGGCTTGGGCTGGGCCGGCCCAATTGACATCTCTAACCAACCCTCACTCACGAACTGCACATCGATCTAACATGGACAATCTCCAATAAAAAAAACCTCTAAGCAAATACGCGGGAAGCCACCACCTACAACAAACCAAGGCCAGAGAACAAGCCCCAAGACGCAAATTGGCTAACTTCCAAACCACCTCGCCCTTCAATCTCAGACCAAGGCTCACTCAGCAGCTCCCCACACCGCCTGCCTCACAATCTGGAGAGCATATCTCATCTGTACAGCGCATCCAACATGAAAAAAATAGGCACAAAGCATTCACCGTCGACTTTCCCGCATAAAATATAGACATGATCCTTATGGGCCTACAGTGGAACAGCGTACACACGCAGGCATATACACACGAGTGCACGCAAATACACGTTTCTGGATATACAACACGGTAACACGTAACACACAACAACCTACTTGAGTGAAATTTAATTGGTTAGCAACTCATAGACCGCTAGATGCTAAGAATTTACTTTAATGACGAACAAGACCTCTAAATATTCCTTTTCTTCTCTTCTGTTCTTTTCTTTTTTGAGTCCACTTTTCGTGTAGGCAGATAAATCTTTTGATAATCCCAGTACACTTTCATCAGGAATATTGTATAAGAGTTATACCTTTGCCATAGTACAAGTCAACAGAAGGAACTCCTGCATGTTGCAAAAATGGAGCAAAATCCGAATCTATTCCACCGAGTCTATGAATCTGCAGCACAGCCAGAACAATTTTATTCATTAAATTGCCAGACATACTCACTTAATAAAACCTGCCAGACATCTCAAGGACAACCAAAATATATCACTTTACCTTACAGAGACAACGGCATAATATCTAACAATTTGGCATCATTTCAATTATCT
This sequence comes from Escallonia herrerae, assembly GCA_033070095.1. Taxonomy (NCBI): domain Eukaryota; kingdom Viridiplantae; phylum Streptophyta; class Magnoliopsida; order Escalloniales; family Escalloniaceae; genus Escallonia; species Escallonia herrerae. The sequence goes on from JAVXUP010000877.1 coordinate 136,165, forward strand.
CTACAAGGAATAATGGCTTTGCTAGATAGATCAAGTGTCAGAAGTATGCTCGACAGGCTCCGGAAGTGTATTATCAAAATCATGTAGTAGCCTGCGAATAGTGGCAAAATAATGCCTTTGAACACTGGATGGGAAACACAAGGTGGCGAATGCGGAGTTACGTCAGTGCGCATGGGGTCATGAGCGACAGAAGATATCGTATATTATACAATAGGCTTAACGTAGAAGTGCGGCTGTCACCTGCTGTATGAGCCCACAAGTTTGTCCTAGTTCAGATATCTATCAGCTATGGCATGAAACCAACAAAGACAGATTTTCCTAATTTAGTGTGTTGTTACCCGAGATAACAACCCCCACTCCCAGCCGCCATCTTCCTCACTTCCCGAAAGCTAGAATTGTAAAATTTGGAACATAATTACTGTTCTCTTCAAAGTGTCATCAAATCCACGGTCAAACATATCATTTTATTCCAGCAAATTTTTTTGTAGTCCCTTCTAGATGATTGCTGACATGGCATCTAAAGGAGGATTGTGGACAAGGGTTCAAATCTTATTGCTCTATGTGGAAACAAATAAATAAAGTGTGGCATCTCTGGTGGAATCTTAAATAAGGCTTCAACACATGCTACAGATACCACTTATCAGATAACACTGCAAGAAAGAGAATTGAATTACTTTCAACCTTAGTTGCACAAAGCGGGAGCGGGCGAGGGGGCGGGAGCCGGAATGGGGGCGGGGGAGCGTAAGCACCAAGAAGAATCTGAGGTTGGGAGCGGCTTGAATAAATAAATGCGTAAAGAGTATTATCGTTTATTTAATAGTTTATATAGCCAGCAACAACAAACAAGGAGGCTTTAAGGACTTGAAGGAGGAGAGAAACAAGGGATTGAGTTGAAAAGGGCTTGATTTTCAGGTATTCTCTCACTTGTTCCATGCATCTTTATCCAGCTAACGAGATCGAGTTCCCATATTAGCTTGGGACGAGATCCCATGGAACTCCTAACTTGGGATAGTAAAAGCGAGTTTCCGAGAGAGAAACGTCACCTTATTATGAGTTTCCTGCAACTAAGCTTTCAACTACTATGTTGCACAGCAATTTCAAATTGAGAGGGGGGAGAGTCATTCCAACATGACAAAGCATCACCAAGAAAAATTTTTTAATAGAAAATAAGATGGTATACATGAACCACTTATTGCCAAAGTCCTGGGATGCAGCAAAGTGAAATTATAGGTACATTCCCATAAAAGACTGCTTCTTCTCAAACAGCTTAAGATATTGGTGCGGAAACTTAACATGGCATCTCTGGTTCGTCAAGATTGTAGGTTCAAGTCTTTCTTGCATAAATTTGGTCCCCATTTACGTTTACAGCCTAGTAAGCATATTTGATTTGTCTCTCGACGTACAATTATGGACTTACACATCATGGCAAGCATTAAGCATTACATTCTTAAGCTTTCAAAGTTTATGGCAACTTAACAAATATTCAATCGGCTAATGCAATCCTAATTCTTTACCCAAAAAAGAAAAAAAAACAATTATTCAATTGGAGTCCTTTTTACAGAAACCAGGGCCCTGTTTGTTTCACGGAAAACGCTTTTCGGAAAATGCTTTTCCGGAATATACTTTCAGGAAATAGCAGTTCCTGAAAATATTTTCATAAATTTTATTATTCACTATTTGGGTGTCAAGCAAGGATACAAATATTTATAACAAAAAAATATATGTTTTTCACTGTTTCCGCTGTTTGAGCATATCTGTGTGTTTGTGTATAGGGGTGGGTGGGTGTGTGTAAGAGAGAGAGAGAGAGAGAGAGAGAGTGTGTGTGTGTGTGTGTGAGAGAGAGAGAGAGAGAGTGCGTGTGTGAGTGCGTGTGTGGGTGTGTGTGTGGGGGGGTGAGAGAGAGAGCGCGCGTGTGTGTGTGGGTGTGGGTGTGTGTGGGTGTGTGTGTGTGTGTGTGAGTGTGTGTGAGTGTGTGGATATGGGTGTTCAGTGATCCGGAAAATGATTTACCGAGTTTTAAACGGTAAGTGATTTTCCGACATTTTGTTCTTCAAAATAAGTTGATTGGAAATCATTTTCCGTTGAAAAATCTAATGCATGTACCAAACACCGGAAAACCTTTTTAGGAAAACGATTTCCATGCACCAAACACCAGAAAATACAGAAAACCTTTTCCGGAAAACGATTTCCGTGAAACAACCAGGGCCCGGGATAGAACTCTAGACAGCATATAAATTCTTCAACTGCTCATGGAAGCTTATAGGAGAAAGAAAGGAGACAAAAAGATGGCTCACTTTATGATTAATGAGGTGAGATAAGGATTCATATGCGGAATGAACTTACAGTGATACCATCATTTGTAGCTGCCCATTTCTCATATACTGTCCTGTCCACCGAGTCAGGATCACTAACCTTAAAGCCATACAGAAATTGCAATTGAGACACAAGAGTCACATATCGGGAATTATCAGAAAATGACACCCAAATAACTTATGTCAGAGCATTATTACACTTCTTCCATCCTACAGGATTTAACTCATCTACCTTCTTTGTGACCTCAACAAGGAGATCGTCCAGCTGAGGTGTTGCACCAGCAAAGAATCCAGGCCCCTGAACTGCACAATCCACATTAAGATACGCTATAGCCTTGGAGCCAAGATTTACAAGGTTTTGCTCAACCCATTCAGTAGATCCTACCTGAAAAACACAAGGATACCTAGATAACTTTTTATCCAAAGCTGATTCTAAGCAACATAATATCAAAAGAGAACAATCGATTTTACTTGCCAATAATGCAGTTGCGGATCACATGAGCCCTATGAAGGCATAGTGTGATTTTCATTTTAATAGGTTAGTGGGAGAGCACTCTGATCGCGGCCCAAGTACACACATATTACACAAAAAGCCTGACGAATAAAAAAAAGGAAAGTTGAAACATTGGCCGAAAGGAACCAATGGGCCCAAGGACATCCAACTGGAGAAGATCAAACCAAGAAGCCACAGGCCCCATGCAGAAACTACCCTCATACAACAAATCTTCACCAACCCCAACCACCCATAAACCAGTGTGTGTGTGATCCCTGGAGATTAAAGCAGAAGCTCGGCAAAGATGGGAACACCCAAGCCATGATGTTGGACGGACAATCACCTAACGCACCAAAATGGACTGCACAGCCACCAAGCAACCTAAATAAGTCGCAGCCCTATTCGTATCAGAGACCAACCTGCAACTAAACCCCCACAATCTCCAATTTCGAACATCCTAAAGCCACCATTGAAACTGGACAACCTGGAAGCAAACTACAACCTCAAACTAGAAAGAAATGCCTCAGACACTTAAAACTTATATAGCGCTATTCTACAAGTTCATCTCACCTGTCTTACAAAAAAAATGAAAAAGAAAATGGAACCATTTCCAGATAAAACAAATGTGGAAGTCGTTAGAATCACCCTTCATAGAGCTCCTCCTCTCCTCTCCCTTCCCTATGTCTTCACCTTTTCTGGTCCACCCTCCCACCTTCTCATGCTCCTCCTTTCTCTCCTCAGTGCTCCCCACTTTCGTATTTTACTCATCTCTCTCTCTCCTTCCGAGGGAGACTCCCCCACATACATCCAGACTCCTTTTGTGATCCAGGATGTTCTTCATTAGGGGTTCCTCCCCCCCCCCCCCCCCCCCCTCTTCCCCCTCCCTCCCAAAAGGAAAAAAAAAAGGAAAAAAGGTGAAGAATAAATCAATCTGCTTGTAGCTGCTTTTTAGGTTGTTGTTTCTATTCGGCAGGTCTTGACTGCTGGCCTGTCTTTGGCACGAGATCAGAACCCTTGACGGTCGGTGGTGGCATATGGTTGTTTGGCCCTTTGAGCGGGGTGGGCTTGAGTGTGATGGGTTGATGAGGTGGTCTGAAGTGCTTAGAAGTTGTAATGGTTAGAAAAGAAATTATTACCTACCATCCCAAACTCTTCCGCATCCCAACTGGCAAGAATAATTGTCCTTCGAGGAGTCCATCCCAAGCGCATTAGAATTGCGTATCGACGAGCAATGTCTAATAGAGCTGCAGTTCCACTATTGGGGTCAACAGCTCCATAAGTCCATGCATCTCTGTGGTTGCCAAGAAGCACAAAACGATCAGGCTCTTCGAATCCCCTTATGACGGCAAAAACATTATGGATGGTTGCCATCTTCTTTTCCCCCTGAAACGAGAAAAAGTAAAAACCTTCTGTGAAGTTGCAATCTTAAAAACGTGAAAATTTTTGCAAATCTGTGATGCAAGCAGGATTGTACAAATCAACATGCATTAGTTCCTTTTACCTTCTCTTCCACCAACTCTGGTAGGTAGCTCTGTTCATTATTAAATGAGCCTAAGTTTGCCATATATAAACAAGTACAAAAACACCAACGATGACACAGGAATTCAGATAGATGCTATATACAACAAAGCGGGGCACTGGGCTCATAAAGACAACTTTCAGTCGTCAGTTTCAGGTCGTTTTTTATGCAGTTTTCATCCAGCAATCCAATAACAAAAAGAGGCAACAACGTATCATTGTCTTACCATATTTTTATCTTCTTCTCAGAACCATACCAAAACATAAACAATAAGGTTACAGTACATAATTGATATTAGACCGTCCAGCCTCAGCAGATCATTAGATGGTTGGCGTATAAATGAGAGGTGCTTCGGTCTATAAACGTTTATTTTGAATATGCATTTTAGCAAAAATAATACACGAACAGACTTGCAACTGCAGTCAACCTTTGTGCACCTGACCAGCTCCATAGTGAGGCCAATCCACTGAATTAAGTTTAATATGACAACCTTTTTCTAGATATAAGGTATGACTACCAACTAGAAGCGCTAAAGCATCTTAACAACTCAACCATACCTGCCGAAATAAGTTCATACTGTGTTTTCACGTTGTATCAGCTGCATATGTGGGTGAAATAGAATCTTAACAATTGACAGTTGCTACTGGAGCCAACAATGTATCATTAAGCTCTCACTACCCAGCCTAACATACCTCCATTTGAACATGCAGATATAGAGACGGATAAAAATAATCTCAGTACACCAAGAATACAGGAAATTAAAAGCATGAGACAACCTAAGACCTCTAGAGACCAAATCTCAATATCATTCAACCATTGGGTGTCCCAAAAAACCTTATTGCCAGTTGCAAAAAGCATAATGGAGCCAACGATGTATCATTAACCTCCACTATCCAGCCTAACATACCTCCACTCCACTTGCACATGCAGAGCATAAATACGGATAACAAATTATCTAGGTGCACCAAGAATACAAAGAAGTGAAAGAATGAGACAAATTAAGATCCCAAGACCAAATCTCAATATCATTAGACCACTGCATGTCCTAAAAAACTTACGCTATAAAAGAACGGACTTGACTATATTATATGAACTTGGCTCCTAAAACCATGATAGGATCTGAAGAAAAGTTTTATGATCACAGTTGTATCGCCTTCTCACATACTCTACCCTGTGACAGATCACATCTGTGGAGTTGTTTAGCTTGGGAAATACAACTGGTACAGTAAGATCCCTAAACGCTGATCATTTTTAACTTTTCCAAGCTTAAAGGCTTGTTTGATGGGGAACTCGTAGAGTTGGCGTGACCAAAGCACTATACCGTTAAAGAGGGATCACTTTGTTCTTTAAAGTAGGAATATCACCTCAATCTGAAAATCGACAAATTAATAAACATCCTAGTAAGTTACCACACGGAGCATTGTTTCAGATGATACCCAAATAAGGATTATATTCAAGTAGAGTTTCTTTCCCTTTATTCCCATTTGCATCAGCAGCTATAGAACAAAGTTAACAAAGTGAAAAGCTGAGCTTTTAAAGCAAGCAATCCTCCAGTTTAGGATCTCCAAGAATGTCATCGCAAAAATCAACCCCCCTATTCAACCCATGATCACAATATCGAGTCAATTTGACAGCAAATACCAAAAGCAGTACAAATTAAAAGAAAGAACCATTGCCAATAAAAGGGGGACCAACCAACCAACCTGATAACTGAAGTTCAACATAGTTGGGCCCGGTCCAACCTTACCAATTTCCCTCTTCAGTGTACCCCTCCACCCAAACGGCACCGCACAACCCTCAAGCGACCTCAAAATAATCTCCGCCGTCTCCGCTGACACGGGCATGGACGGCACCGCCGGAAACTTCTCCAAAACCTTCGAGTCATCCAAGCCTAACCTCTCCCCACCCTCCACACTGGCCCACCCAGGGGTCAGTGGGTCCCCCAAACCCTTGATGACAGTCCCCCTCTCGACCCCTCCCCTAAACACGCCCTCCGTGTACATCAGCACCGCCGCCGCCCCCCTCTCCGCCGCCTTCTCCACCGCCGCGTTCCTCGAGAGATTGCCGCGGCGTAGAATCGCCACGCATCCCTTGACCTCCACCCCCAGCGCCGCCAGCGCATCGTAGTCCGCCGCCCTGCCGTAGTTGACAAACACGGCCATGGCGTAAACCGAGCCGGAGGGGGAATACGCGTGGTAGGGGATAACGACGCCGTTCTGGACGGAGCCGGGCTCGGATAAGTGGAGGGTGGTGGCGTTGCGGTTGGGAAAGTGGGCGGAGAGGGAAGAGTGGGTGGGATAGGAGAGGAGGGTAGAGTAGCTATTTGCGTGGGTGTGGAGGCCGAGGGTTTGAAAGTGGCTGTGAACGTAGGCGGCGGTGGAGAAGGAGGGAGGGGTGCCGGCGAGGTGGGGGTGGAGGGTGAGGTTGCGGAGGTAGGTGGAGAGGGTGTAGTTGGAGGAGAGGGAGAGGAATGTGTCTCGGAAGCGGAGAAGGGTATTTTGGGAAGGTTTTAGGGTGGCGGTGGTGGCGTGGGGGTGGTGGAGGAGGAGGAGGGTATAGAGGGTAAGTGCGGTTAAAGTGAGGATGAAGAGGAAGGTGCATGATGGCGTGCGGAAGATGGTTCTGGGTTTGGGAGTTGTTGAGGGATACGGTGGTGCCATTTTTCTTTTCTTATTATTCCTATTCCTATTCCAATTTTCTTCGGAAAGCCAACGAGAGGTGGAGGTGGTGCTAAAGCTGCTGCTGCTGCTGCCGCTGCCGCTGCCTGGTAGCTTTACTGTTCATCGTTTTATATTTAGTTTCTTATTTTTCTCAGGGTAAATAACACTAGCACCTCACTTTCATTAATTTATTAATTTTTTTGGGTCTTTCGTAAAATGTCTTCCTAGGATTGATTTTTCCTTCACATTCATACTGGTTGAGAGGTTAACGGGGGTGAAGGAGGATTTGTGTTATGGTGCTCGCGTAGACCTGGCCACCCATTATACAGAAAAATAAATAACTTTGTTATTTTTTAGTTTTGTAGTGACACGAATATGTGGCATGTAACCATCAGTAAGTGCGATATCAAGTTTAGCAATGGCATGTTCTTAAGGCCGTGCGTTGACGACGCAATTAAGCACTAAAATTTTTAAACCACTAATAATAATTTTAATTAAGCGTGCTTAAGAACGTTTAACCTTGTATTGCTTAAAGAATTAATACATGTCAGAAATAAGTTAAAATTTTAAGCCATGAAGGAACCACTAACACTTAATCACTTAATTTAGGTCTGACAATCAAAATTTATTGAACAAAATTTCACGTAAAAAGAATAACTACCACTATGATACCGCCACATTCAATTTGCATGGCGACCACCTCACTACTCTAGAGCCACCACCACAATCATTGTGTCCCTCTTACCACCACCATAATTACCACGATCTAGTTGTCGTTGTTGCCGCCACCAACACAAGGACGCTGCCACTCCCCTACACCATTGATGCCACCACCACATCCACTTCTATAGAAACCATCTCCATATCCACTCAACTGCTACCATCACCGCCATGTCGTTGTCTGTCGCCACCATCATAGTAACCAACACAGCACTTCACACCCCACTATCACTACGACTACCGTTATTAGCTCCTTTCCACCACCACAAACAATATTACTCCATCAACACTACCACCACATTTTTGGTAATGAAACCTTATATATTTATATATATATATATATATATATATATATATATATATATATATATATATATAACTAATTCTGGTAAAATGCATAAATTTGTAAAATCGGGCAATTTTCAGACATATGTTTTTGGCATGGTTTATCAAACATGTTAACTTATTTTTTAGCGATAAAATTTAGCCGCTAAAAGTTCTGAGCCCCCCCCCCCCCCCCCCCCCGCGTAAAGCATGTAGTGTCCAAACCAGAAATTAAAGTGCATACAACAATTTACATGTGCGGTTTGTTATTTTCAGTACACATTGTTGGCTATTTTAATAGTAGATGATATTGTCGATGGTTTGATTGTTATTTTTTGCTGTTGAAAACAATACTTCCAGTAGCCTATTACAGTCGACTGTATTGGAATGCAATCGACTGTAAGTTGGAAATTTAAATTTTCAACGGCTACTTTTGGGATTACAGTCGACTGTAATGGCTCATTACAGTCGACTGTATTTACCATTTGGCGCATTTAATGTTTCACCTAATTCCAAACGGTCATATTCATTCCAACCTCTATAAATACTCATCTTACGCATAGTTTTGATTCATCAATTGCATTCAAAGCCTTCTATCTTTCATATTCTCAAAGATCAAAGCAATTGTTCAATCTCTCTTGGTTTTCATTGGTTTTCTCATCCATTTAAAGAGAGCATTTATTGTGAGCTTACATTTGAGAGATATACGCTTTCATAAGTCATCATACACTCATCTCTCTTGTTCTAGAGCTTAAAATTGTACTCATCTACTTCTTGAGAGTGAATCTTGTACACAATTCTTCATCTAAAGTTTCTTATATCAAAGCTTTGGATTGTCAAGCTTTGGAGCTTTGGAATTGTCAAAGCTTGTTCTTGATGTGGGCATAGCATCAAGAATTGTAAGCGGTTTGATCTTGACCCATAAGGAAGATCATACTAGTCGATTCTAGAGCCTTTCAAGGGACTTCCTTGAAGGGGTGGATGTAGGCTTGAGGGTATTTCAAGCTGAACCATTTAAATCTCAAGTGTCAAGTATCTCTAAACTCTTATCTCTTTACATTATTGTTTTATACTTGTGTTGTGATTGGTTAGTTTGTAATTGCTTGTTAAATTTTTAAAGTAGTCTTAAAACCCTATTCACCCCCTCTAGGGTTATCTTTTTGGTTTCAAGTGGTATTAGAGCCTCGGCGCTTGATATGTTGGTTAAGGCCAAGAGAGTTAAACGATCATGTCTTACATTGGAGGAATGGAGGGTAGTTCTACCACTAGGCCTCCATTGTTTAATGGGACCAATTATAGTGTGTGGAAAGTTAAGATGAAAATCTACTTAGAGTCTCAAGACTATGAGATGTGGGATATTGTTGAGAATGGCCCATTCGTTCTGATAAAGGTGGTTAACAAGGTTGAGGAGCCTAAATCGAAATCGGAATATAGTGATCATGATAAGAAGATGATTTGTATGAATGATAGAGCAAAAAATTATCTTGTTTGTGCTTTAGACACTAATGAACTCAGTAGAGTCATTATGTGTAATTCCACTAAGAGTATTTGGGATACTCTATAAGTTACGCATGAAGGAACTTCACTTCTTAGAGATTCCAAGATGAACTTATTGTTTAGAGATTATGAGTTATTCTATATGCTTCCAAATGAATCCGTTACTGATATGAATACTCGTTTCACTAACATTGTAAACCCTTTGAGGCAATTAGGCTAATTCACTAATGGTGGTCTTGTAAGAAAAGGTGATTAGGCTCTTACCAAGAGCTTGGGATGCAAAGATCACCACCATCCAAGAATCGAAGAATCTTAATATCTTTCCTCTTGATGAATTGATGTGCTCACTTATGACGTATGAAATGCAAATCAAGACCTTTGATCAAGAAGAAGCCTACATCAATTGCCCTTAAAGCTTCCTCTTCAAACCTTGAGTCAAGTGATGATGAAGAAGAATTTGATGAAGAGGATGTTGCAATGATTGCAAAGAACTTCAAGAAGTTCATGAGGTTTAGAAGGAATGGTGGGAGAAGGCAACAAAACGCTAACAATGAAGAGAAGCTTTGCTACAAATGCCACAAGTCGGGACACAAGAAGATGGATTGTCCCATATACAAAAGGGAAAAGAAGGAAAGAAGAGATGTTTGGGAAAGAGTTAAAAGAAGACAACTCTCTAAGAAAGAGAACAAAGAGAAAGAAAAAGCAATGAATGCATAACATACTCCAACATGGAGTGACTTCGATTCAAGTGATGAAGATGATAAAAGGAATGAACAAGCAAATGTTTGCTTCATGGCAAATGATGAGGTAAGCTCTTCTTCCGGTAGTGATAGTGATAGTGAAAGCTTCGAAGATGATTATGATAGCCTATCTGAGGAATCCAAGAAAATTTTTAAGAAAAATATTATTTTATCAAAAAAAATTCCTTGAGGCTAATAAGCAAATTGAGAAGTTGAGAATAGAAAATAATGAGTTGCATGCCAAGAATGGATTGCATTTCCAACAATTTATATGTAAAACATGTGAATAATGACTTGGTTGAATTAATTGCTAACACTCCTAACTCAAAAAAAATCTCTTGCAAAACTTTGGCTTTAAAAAAACAAAATGAAGATTTAAAACTTGAGATTTGTGATTTGAAAAAATATTTTCAAAAATTTGTTGATGGTCAAAATAATTTGGATGTCATGCTTGGACGCCAAAGATTTGGCCTAAACAAATGTGGTCTTGGATTAGATCCCTTGGCCTTGCCTCCTAAAATATTTCAATAACAAGCTAGGTTGAATGCTCATTCAAAACAACCAAAGAACTATTGCACACAATTTACACATTGTGGTTGGTGCAACAAGAAATGGCATACGACTAATTATTACCCTTGTAGAATTGTTTATGTTAGAGGTAGAAAAAAAGATATGGGTTGTGAAAGGTCAAGATTACAAATGCAAGACTAACACCAAGGACCCAAGAAAATATGGGTACCAAAAGTCACTACTTGATTTGTGTTTATAGGTATGTCTCAATGCAAAATCTAGTAGCAAGAAGTGGATTCTTGATAGTGGATGCTCAAGACATATGACCGGCAACATATCTCTTTTCACCTCAATTGATCTTATAGAAGGAGGAAAAGTGACCTTTGGTGACAATGCACAAGGAAAAATCAAAGGTAAATGAACTATATGTAAGGAATCGCATTCAATTGAGAATGTGTTATATGTTGAAGGTTTGAAGCATAATTTGCTAAGTATTAGTCAATTTAGTGATAAAGGTTTTAGAGTAATCTTTGAGGCTTCTCATTGCACTATACAATCCTTGAAGAATAATGAAACTATTTTGGTAGGAAATAGAGATGACAATGTTTATTCTATTCAATTGAATAATCTAGCTAACCAAGATGTCAAGTGTCTTAGTGCTATTAGTGAGACATCTTGGCTTTGGCATCGAAGACTTGGACACATGCATATGGAGCATTTGAAGGATATTTCAAGCAAAGAACTTGTGAGGGGACTCCCGAAGATCAAGTTTGAGAAAGACAAAGTATGTGATGCTTGTTAAATGGGTAAGCAAAAAAAAGTCTCTTACAAACCGAAGAAAATGGTATCTACTTTTAGACCCTTGCAATTACTTCATATGAATTTATTTGGACCAATCCCTACTACTAATCTTGGAGGTAAATCATATTGTTTTGTTATTGTTGATGACTATTCTCGCTATACTTGGACTTTCTTTTTGGCTACCAAAGATGAATCTCTAAATGTGTTCACTTCATTTGCAAAACGTGTTCAAAATAAAAAAGGATATTTGATAACCAACATTCGAAGTGATCATGGTAGAGAGTTTGAAAATTAAAAAATAGGAGCCTTGTGTGATGACTTTGGGATATCACATAATTTTTAGGCTCCTAGAACTCCTCAACAAAATGGTGTTACCGAAAAAAAGAATAGAGGTCTTTGCAAGAAGCTGCACAAACAATGCTTAACGAATATGGTTTACCTAAGTACTTTTGGGCAGAGGCCGTCAATTGTGCTTGTTTTGTTCTCAATAGAGTTATCTTGGAAAATTTTTTGTTAAAAACCCCCTATGAGCTTTTTAATGATAAGAAACCTAAGGTAAGCTTTTTTAGAGTCTTTGGTTGCAAATGCTTTATTTTAAATACTAAGGATCATCTTAGCAAATTTGATTCCAAAACATATGAGGGTATTTTTCTTGGTTACTCTAATAATAGTATGGCTTATAGAGTCTATAATAACAATACTTTGGTTGTTGAAGAATCCATTAATGTTACTTTTGATGAGACTAATCCTTTTATTCGGAGGACTAACATTGTTAATGTAGATGATGTGGATAATGACATGAGAACTTTGGATATAAGTGTATAAAACTACAAGATAACCCCAAAGAAATTGTTCAAGAAAAGCAACAATCAAGCTCTCAAGAGGAAGACAAGGAAGCAAGCAATGATGTTTCAAACTTGGACAACTCTCGAGCATTACCAAAAAATTGGACTTACAAAAAGGATCATCCAAACAATCAAATCTTAGGTAATCTTTCGAGTGGGGTAAGAACTCGACGCTCTCTTTAACAACATGTTAATTTAGCTTTTCTTTCCCAAATTGAACCCAAGAATTTCTCCGAAGCTTTACATCATGAATCTTGGATGCTTGCTATGCAAGAAGAGCTAGTTCAATTTGAAAGAAATCAAGTTTGGACCCTTGTGCCTAAACCTCAAAACTATAGGATTATAAGCACAAAATGGGTATTTAGAAACAAACTTGATGAATCCGGAATCGTCGTTAGCAACAAGGCTAGATTAGTGGCCCAAGGTTATAACCAAGAGGAAGGAATTGATTTTGATGAGACCTATGCACCGGTAGCTAGACTTGAATCTATTAGAATGCTTTTAGCTTTTTCTTGCTATAAAGATTTTAAACTCTATCAAATGGATATCAAGAGCACTTTTCTAAATGGTTTTATTTCGGATGAGGTTTATGTGGCTCAACCTCCCGGTTTTGAGCATGAAAAATATCCAAACCATGTTTTCGAGCTTAGCAAAGCTCTTTATGGTTTAAAACAAGCTCCTAGAGCTTGGTATGATAGGCTAAGTAGTTTTCTTTTGGAAAATGATTTTTCAAGAGGAAAACTTGACACCACTCTTTTTATAAAATCTAAGGGCAAGGACTTAGTATTGGTGCAAATCTATGTTGATGATATTATATTTGGTGCTACTAATGGATCCTTGTGTGAAGAGTTTGCTTCTTGTATGAGTAAAGAGTTTGAGATGAGCATGATGGGAGAACTCAACTTCTTCCTTGGATTGCAAATCAATCAAAGCAAGGATGGAATCTTTATCAACCAAGCCAAATACACCAAAGATCTACTAAAGAGATTTGACATGGAAAAATCAAATGTATTTGACACTCCAATGAGCTCATCATTAATGCTTGATAAATATGAAAAGGGTAAGGATGTTGATACTAAGCGCTATCGAGGTATGATTGGATCACTCCTTTACCTTACCGCGAGTAGACCCGATATAATGTTTAGTGTTTGTTTATGTGCTAGATTTCAAGCCTGTCCTAAGGAATCTCATTTGATTGTTGTCAAGAGAATTCTTACATATCTCAAAGGCACTCACGACTTAGGGTTATGGTTTCCTAGGAACACGTCATTTTTTGACCTAGTTAGTTACTCCGATGCCGACTATGCCGGTTGTAAAACCGAGCGGAAAAGCACTAGTGGCGGTTGTCAATTCCTAGGACACTCACTTGTTTCTTGGAGTTCCAAGAAGCAAAATTCGGTTGCACTCTCTACTACCGAAGCCGAATGTGTGGCGGTTGGTGCTTGTTGTGCACAAATTCTTTGGATGAAACAAACTCTTTTGGATTTTGGACTCAAGTATGATTACATACCTATCTTATGCAATAACTCGAGTGCCATTGATTTGAGCAAAAATCCCATCCAATATTCACGGACCAAGCACATAGAAATCAAACACCATTTTATCCGTGATCATGTGCAAAAAGGTGATATCATTCTCGATTTCGTGGACACAAATCACCAATTAGCGGATATCTTCACTAAACCGTTAGATGCGAAGAGGTTTACCGCTCTTGGAAGAGAACTTGGCATGTCTTCACCTATGTGACTATTTTTTTTTACTTCTTGTGGTTCAAGCATGCAAGTTGCACTTCACATGCTTGAGCATTATTTCATATGCTTATCGCATGTTTTGGTTATTTTCTCTCAAAATTATTCATTTTGTTGCTATTCATCCTTGGCGTTTAAACTATTTGGCACACATTTATATTACATTATTCATATGCATAATCAATTTCAAGACTGTTTGACTTTTGGCATTACAGTCGACTACATGTCGAAATACAGTCGACTGCAAGTGTTGAATACAGTCCACTTCATATGTTGAATACAGTCGACTGCATGTGGGAATACAGTCGACTGCGTTACGGGGAAAGGGCATAAATCTGACCCATTTCGGCAGATTTCTCTCTCCTTCCATTTCTTCGAAATTCTTTCTCTCTTCTCTCACACTAGGACTCAAATCTTCGCAGATCGGCTTGAAATTGGGATGTAATTCTTTCCAAATCTTGTTCTAATACATGTTTTGCACACTTTTATTGTTCATTTTCACCTACATTGTCCAAAATTTGTGCAAATTCGAATTGAGCACTTTCTTATTATTTCATCAGATTCATATCAATTGAGCATGATACTACATGTTTTTACTCTTAATTCATGATTAAGATTGTTCATTACATGATTCTACATAGTTCTATTACATGAATTCATGCAAGAATCATTTTTCCCAAATTTCATAAACTAGGGGTTTTCGTATGTCAAAATTTCTTCAATTAATTAAGCAATTTCATGTTTGATCACTTGATTCATGTTTAATTATGTCATTGTATCGTTTATACATAGTTATTTACATTCAATTTGTCCAAAATTCATTTTTCCCCAAATTGCATGAACTAGGGTTTATATTTTAAAAAAATTATTTAAAAATTCATACTTATTTTGTTTGTTTTAGCCTAAATTCATGTTGAATTATCTTTTTATCATACTTTCACATGATTTATTTTAACAATTTCATTGAAACACATCTTTTTTCAAACATGTCATAAACCCTATTTTTTATTTTCTTTGCATTTTCACACATCTTACTTATGTTATTTATCCTCTAAATTTGTTAGACAATTTCAAGAATGGCAAGAGAGAAACGTGCGTGCGTCAGTTCATCACGATCACGAGCTGCTCCCAGGCCCGAGCCCGAGCCTGCCCCGGTAGAGTTTGACCGCAACCGCTATCGAAACCGTGAGGCACTAGACTTTTTCTCCGCACAAAACTCTTCCCCTCTGGCTTCAGGTTTGCGCTTAGACACTCCATTTCTCTTCAGCATAGGTGTACTTAGACACCTTCAGCATAGGGTAATTATCGTCTCTCTGAGAAGGAAGTGAAACGTATTCGTTTCACTTCACCTTTCAACAAGGGTACCTATTAAGTACCGGTCAAGGTGTTGAAAGATCTGCTCATGCGTGAAAATCCCATACCCAATCCCATGCAGTAACCTTTTCTGGTATTTGTTCAATTTTCAGGCTTTGAAATTATCGGATACTTCTGCTGTGTTGACAAGTGCTCTTTCCTACTAATTAATAAATACAATTTAACCAAAACAAACGGTATTATATGTTCGTAAGAATAAGAAAGTTAATAAAATAAGTATCTTATCCCACCATCCCATATGAGCGTACTGACATGGTTTACTTGGTCGTATAATATGGAGGGATCTTCGAGTCCATGGTTAAAATTTATTTTTTGCAACTGAAATTTTGAAAAAATGGCAAGGTTGAAAGCTTTTATCAAATGCTCTCAAACATACAACGCTAGCACATGCATAATACATACAACGCTAGCATGTGTTCACATAAGTTCACATGCTGTATATATATATATATATATATATATATATATATATATATATATATATATATATATATATATATATATATATATATATATATATATATATATATATATATATATATATATACATACACACGGAATCGAATTTTGAGCAGTACACACACGTGTGTGTGTGTGTGTGTATATATATATATTGACAAACGCTAGCACATGCTCAATACATATTCAAAACCATCCATAAGCCGCAATACTCATAACAACTCTAGATTATGAACAAATAAATGAATGATTTGTGAACTTACATGATTGATGAAACGATTAAAGGATTTCTTGGGAAGAAATTGCACAGAGCTTCTTGCCAACGCCGCTAGAAAAATCTAATTGTGAGAAGAAAGAATAAGTGTATTGAAGTTAGGTTTAGGTTTATTTATATGTACCGTCCGCAACATAAAGTAGCGGACAATAATACCGTCTGTTACACAGTATAACGGATGATATTTATTTTGTACATATTTAAAGCATGTCCGCTATACAGTGTCACGGATGGTGGGAATGTCGTGTGGCGACAGGACTGATGTGGCAACTGTCAGGGGGGATGTGGATGACTTGACGCGTGCCAGTCAAAAAGTCGTCCGCTACAGTGTAGCGGACGACTTTTTGTCTGGCACATGCCAGGACAAAAAAGTTGTCCGCTGTACAGAGTAGCGGACGGAGGAGGGGGTAATTTTGTAAAAAATCCCGTCCGCTACACTATGTAGCGAACGACTGACAGCTTTTGAAAAAAAAAATCTTGGTCGTCTATCCTTTCATGATGGACGGCCAGATCGCGCTAGCAAAATCTTGATTTTGCTAGCGCTATCAACGGATCGGCTCCATACACACACACACACACACACACACCGTCTTCTGCTTTATTATGTAGTGGACAATTACTATGCGCGTTCAATTGTGGTGTGATGGGCATTTTTTTAAAATTTTGTCCGCTATATATATAGCAAACTATGGTGTAGTATTTGGTACTTTTGGAGCGGTTTAAAATAACTATCGGAGACTAAAAAAAAATGGGTGATAATTTAACATCTTTTTTATCGATACCCTTGAATACTCACTACCTTATAATTCTTTTTAAAAAATTTTGGGGTTATTTTGTTATTTAAGAAAACTTTGGGGCTAAATTATAATTTTGAAAAGTAAGCATTAGGGGTCAAATTTTTAGAGAAATTCTCTTGGTGGATGCCACTGCCTACTTGGTTAGGTGATGACTAATGAGGTTGTGATTAAATTAATGAATTATATAAAGATTCTTAGGAAAAAAAAGAGAACAAACCAAAATTCGAAAAAAGGAAACAAAAGGGAAAAAAATTAAGCAGATGAATAGTAGCCAAAGATAGAAAATAGCGGAAGGAAAGAAAGACAGGGGGAAAAAGAAGAAGAAAGGAGAGGGAGAGAGAAGAAAATTCGCAGAATCCTCAAGGTATTTTCTAGGGTCAAATACACGTAGGTACCCTGAAACTACCACAAAGTCTCAATTAAGGGTCCCAAAGTTTAATTTTTACACATAAGGGCCTCTAACTCCAAATTTGCAATAAGTAAGTACATCCGTCCACTTTCTTAACGATTGAGGCTTTTCCGTCAGGGGCATTTTTGGGTTTCCATATTTGGATGTTTTTCCTCTTTTCTTTTTTAAGTTTTCACTTCTTCTTCCTTAAGAAGAAGAAACCATGGAGGCAGCAACAGCCACCCCCTCACCCCATGAGGACAAGACAACCACCGACAGTGGCAACAGCCACACTAGTCGACAGCAGATCCTAGTGGCGTCGCTACTGAATGGAAAAGTGGAAAGAAAATCGGTAATAAAAAAAGACGAAGAGACCAAGTCTTAATAACCTGCAACCCCACTAAATTCACCCAAAATCACCATGGCTTTACCTGACGCATCATCACAGTACTACCATCACCACCTTGACCACAACTTCGTCAGATGTAACAAAGACACACAACATATGAGATTTGCTTCCCTCGAGGACACATGCACTGTACCCGCAACCTAGACTAAGAGTTGGTGAGAGACGCCGACGGCGGCGCCATGGCCGAGCTGGCTCAGCCGGAGGCCTACGAGCTGGCTCAGCCGGAGGCCTACGTGCTGGCTCAGCCGGAGGCCTACGTGCTGAGGACAATACATGTATAGCCTATGCACCGAGGACGATACAGATCTTCGTTCAGATCATAAGAGGCATGCTGTCGATGGCTCAATTCCTCTCACGCGCAGATCTATCGTTAATGATGGTGATGACTGGTGCCACCGACCGATCTATCACAAAGGACCCACGATGGTGGGTGAGGAACCAGATCCACACCACCACGCTTACAGTCACAGAACAACAAAAAGAAAAGGGTTATTCAAGCCAGCCGCTTTAATTGAACCGTCTTTGACGACCGATCGGCATCAACCATGATCGTCATACCTGTTGCCGACGATCGGGGACCGGCGCCTCAATTTTTCCTTCCCCTCCTCAAAGAGCCAAAACCCTTGTACAAAAAGCTCCTGCCTCTTGCCAACTGTGTGGTTTTCCCTTGCCTCGCCGCATGTTGGCTCATCACAGTCTTCCCTTCCCTGGGCTACAGTTCGGGCAGTACGAAGAAAACAGGGGGAAGAAGAGAGGAGGAAAGAAAGAGAGAGAAAGAAAGGGATTAAATGAGGATGGGGAGGAGAGAGGTGAAATTTTGAAGAAGAAGAGAAAAACACCCAAATATGGAAACCCAAAAATACCCCTGACGGAAAAGCCTCAATCGTTAAGAAAGTGGACGGATGTGCTCACTTATTGCAAATTTGGAGTTACAGGCCCTTATGTGTAAAAATTAAACTTTGAGACCCTTAATTGAGACTTTGTGGTAGTTTCAGGGTACCTACGTGTATTTGACCCTATTTTCTACCATAGTGTGTGTACCAGTGTGTGTTTTGGTAGAGTGTGTGCGTCTATGAAATGTGCAACGTGTGTGTCTGTGTTTGCTGTGTGTGTGGGGGGGGGGTCTCGGGTATGCAAGTTTATGTATATTTTGGTATAATTGTGTGCGTTAAGGATACGTGTGTGAGGTATGATGTATATAAGTGTATTTAGGGAAGGAAATAGTGAGTTTGTGTGCGTTTTCAGTGAACCACCGAGGGGTGTGTCTGTGTGTGACTGAACACTGTGTGTGTTTTTAAAGTGTGTTTGTGTTAATGTGTGTGTTTAGGTGTGATTTAGGGTAGGGAAGTGTTTCCAATAGGTGCCTATAGATAGCAACGTGTGTATGTAAGCGTACAGGTGAGTGTGTGCTTCGGCAGAAGGATGAAGAAGAGATTGTGTGTGCGTGAAGGTGATGTAGTTTGTGTTTTAATCCGTGAATAGTAATTATTTTTGTCTCTAAAGAGGGGGGCTAATTAGGCAACTTTTAATCTGAATTTTTATAAATAGTTGGGACCAAAATTGGACAAAATCCAAAATAGTAACTCCCAATATTTTTACAAGACGTACGCTTTGAATTTTTTTTTAGAAATTTTCGCTATCTATGAAGGATGCTAAATTAGGGTATCGATTAAAAAGAATTAGCAATTTGTTTAGCATATCAAACCAGCTTATTTTAATCTGAAAATTTTAGAAAAACTTTATTTTACTGAAATATTTCATCATGCAAAATTTCGTGTCAGTCTGAGGCCAATGGATATTTTTAGCGAAATCGGTTTCTGAGCGCTAGGTCTGGACACTGGTCCTGGATTTCTGGGCTAAAATTTTTTAAAAGACCTTTTAGTCCAAAAATAACTTTAGGATGCTAAAATTAGTGTATTAACGGGTTTTTGAGATTTTTTTCAAAGTCGGGAATCCCCAGAGGTATTTTGGTAATTACCGCCCCGAGGGGGTATTTTGGTAATTTTACCTATAAAAGTATTTTTGCATGATTAATATATGATAAGGATATATTAGTGATTTCACTTAGGGAAAGGCTATTTTGGTGATTAAAGAGTGAGAGGGGTACTCTGGTAATTTGCCACCCTGAGGAGGTATTTTGGTAATTTGACCTAAGAAGGGTATTTTGAGTAAATTCACATATAGTAAGGTTATTTGAGTGATTTTACTTACAGAAATTTTATTTTGGTGATTTAAGAGTGCGAGGGGTGTTTTTGGTAATTTTACACCCCAATGATATTTTGATAATTTTACATACCCAGTGAGGAAGTTTCATTTTGGAAATATACATGAGTCTGTATTAAGTTATAATATTATACTGTAGGCTGTGTTATGATGATTTAATTATTCTGTTTAGGTCAAAGCAACATACTTTTCGGCTAAATAGCTTAGCTTCAGATCCAGGTAAGGCTTTGTATCTGAACACTGGGTAAGGACTTTCGTCCGAACCCTTATTTTGATAACTCATACTCGTAAGTACTCTTTCGATTTGCTTATGACTAATGTCTGACATTGAATTAGGTATTGGTATCAGCATGTTATTTCCTAGAAAACCCCAATATTGAACCTAAATCGATTATTTGAAAATCTTATTGATGCTCGCCTGTTTTTGCATGTCGGGCATATTCCATTATTGTTTTACTGAACTGTTGTGCCTAAATTTGATAACTGCTCGTAATCGTTCTTGCTAATTGTTTTGGTTACTCTAGAATTTCGAGCGATGACTAATATCGGTATGTTTATTGTTATTGAAATCCGAATTAATTTCAATGATTTGAGCTTATGTTAATGCTCATTGATATTGTTGATTTTGTGTTGATCTGGGAAACTGTACTGTGGGGAGGCGTTATAAGGCTAGTTTGAATCCTGCATGGAACGCATGCTAGTACTCTGTGGGACTAGTAATTATATACTGGTACATTATGCATGTGTACACCATACTGGCTTTGCTTGAACGACATCGCAACCGCCCAGGATCAACATCTTTGAATTTATTGACATTGTATTTTACCGTGACTGTTACAGAAATTACTTGAAAGGATTGTCTCAAATGGTTTGTACTTGTTTTTTTAAATCCTTTGAAAAACCATCATTATATTTTGGAATGATGGCTTTGGAAATGATCTTTTATTGATCGTTTTGAAAACCGTCGTGATTGTTATTGTTTATTTTGGTATCATTTTAAAAATCATCGAGCTATTTAAATTGTTTGAAGTATTTTGGAAATCATCATCGGTTGGATTCTTTGAAATCTTTTGGTAGTCCTTGTACAACCTTACTGAGCTCTCAAAAGCTCACCCTTTGTTTGACTCCCTTCTGTAGGTGATGGTCAGTTGTAGCATGCTCGGGAATGGGTTTAGAGATGTGTGAGATTCCGGTGAGCCCACCACTACTGTATAGTAAGACCCCTGCGTGGGTCGGTACTGTCAACTCGTACTATAGATGTTCGAGGTTGTACAGAACCTAAGTTTAATAGTTCAAGCTCAAGCAGTTTTGTAATCTTGTATTTGAAGAATTTGAGTTGGTATGGATTAGATGCTTTAAAGTATGTGTCAGTCAACAAGATTTGGCAGGTTTGATATGATGTGGTAGGTTAACGTTCCAAGAGTTTGGGGCGACAGAGCTCCAGATTTTCGAGGCATTATATATGGGGAGGTTTAGAAAAAAGCAAGATCTATCAAAAATATATACACCCATTCCCCGTGTGCGCTGCGATACATCATGTAGGTGGCTAATCCTCACCCAACGCTGTATATTTTTTTATTTATCCGGCTGTCATTTAGTCGTCCACGTCAAAATATGGACGACTGAGATCCCCGCTATGTTTTTCACTCCATGCTTAACAACCTAAACTATAGTATTGAATGTTAGCGATCACCACCACCAGCCAGCCAGTGATATGCATCATCACCACCGGCCCGCCAGTGAACTCTAGTTCCCTGGCCGTTCAGCTCTGTTGTCGTCTTTGAAATACAGTTTTACCCTCCTCCACCGTCAACATGTCTACACCATGACCATCACTTTCCACTGGCAACAACCTCCATGTCTCCCTGCCACCATATGCACTACCACCATCACTTTTAAATAGACTCCATGATGTTAGGTTCCAACTCCCAAAATCTGTCCCCCACCATTTCAAGTAATTTTCAATAAAATATCCACAAAAAAAACCAAATTTCAACAAAAGGCTAAACCCAATTTGGGTCCAAAACAAAGCTATAAGGCTGAGGCAGCGATATCATTTGCTGATGACAGCGGCGAAGTGGGTAAGGTGATGGTTGTACGGAAGCGATAGTAAGATGACGGTGGCAGCGACTTTGGGGAGGAAGTGAATGATAAGGTCAAGGAAACACGTAGGTGTTGGAAATTTTTCAATAATTGGCACTTGGGTCCAATTTTTAAGGTTGTGACTATTCACTTTGTGGTAGAAAGTTACAAGCCTTAATGGTGCCTTTTGTTTCATTTTAGTTATGAAACGCCCCTGGAAATCCGGAGCTCCGCCGCCCCGAACTCCCGGGTCGTTAACCTACCGGATCACATCACACCTGTCAGACCTGTTCACTAACGCATATTTCAAACAATCTAATTCAACATCAACTCAGATTTCTCAAAATATCAAATCACCAACTACTTAGCTTACATTGTTACAGCTTAGGTTCTTCGCAATTCAAACTCTTAAGAACAAATTAATAGTACCGCCCTGCGGAGGGGTCTTACTATACAATGGTGATGGGCTCATCGGAATCTCACACAGACTTTAACCCATTCCCGAACATGCTACATTTGATCTTCACCTGCAGAAGGGAGCGAAACGAAGGGTGAGCTTTTCAGAGCTCAGTAAGGTAGTACAAGGATTACAAAAGAAATTATAACACGACTCCAAAAAATCCAACCGACGATGATTTTCAAAACACTTCGAACGATCAAAACTCAATGATTACCCAAAAATGATCAAAGTTCATCAGAAATAGATGCCAAAATAAATATTAACAATCTGAACAAAATCCAAAACGATCAATAAAAGATCCTTTTCAAGTCATCATTTCCAAAATACAACAGATTTTCCAAGGGATTCAACCCAAGCACAAATCATTTCCAATGATACAATAAAGGCTTGTCAAGGGATTTTTAACCCAAGTACAAATTCTTCTAACTAAATACGATGAATATTTGTCAAGGGCTTTCAACCCAAGCACAAATCATTCTAGCTAATAAAATCAAAAATCAATGTTGATCATGGGCGATTACAATGCCATTATGGCAAGCTAATATAGTACACATGCATGATGTACTAAAATAATTACTAGTCCACTTGGGTACTAGCCTTATACCGCCTCCCCACTAAACAGGTACCCAGGTCAACACAGAAAATCAACAATATAAATGAGCGTTAACATAAACTCATATCCCCGAAATCAATTCGGGTTCTAATAATAATCACATATTGATGTAAGTCATTGTTCGGAATACTAGAAGAAAATCACAAATAAATAGCAAAAACAATTGCGAAACATTATCAAATTTATGTGCAACAATTCGGAAGAATGGATACAAACAATTATCAATTTTGCTCAACCCGCAGTACAGGCGGGGGGCATCACAAGATTTCCAATTAATCGATTCAGGTTCAACATTAGGATTTTCTAGGCAAGAACATGTTGATATCAATACATAACTCAGAGTTCGGCATTAGCCATAAATATATCAAAGGAGTACTTACGAGTACAAGTAATCAGATAAGGGTTCGAACAAAAGTCCTTACCCAAGGTTCAGATATAATCCCTTACCTAGATCCGTAGCTAAATTATCCTAACCGGAAGTCTTTAGCTTTAACCTAAGCAAAATAATCGAATCATTAGAACACAGGGTACATTAAAATATTATTATAACTTAATATGGACTCACACATACTCCCAAAATGAACCCCCCCTCACCGGGTATGTAAAATTATCAAAACGCCCCTAGGGTGTAAAATTATCAAAATGCCTCTCTCGGACTTAAATCACCCAAACGGTCTTCCCGTAAGTAGAATCACCCAGATAACCTTAGTGTATGTCAATTTACACAAAAATACCTTTTGCTTGTAAAATTACCAAAATACCCCCTCGGGGTGACAAATTACCAAAATACCCCCCGTTACACTTTAATCATCAAAATGACTTTTCCATAAGCAAAATCACTAAAAAATCTTATTGTATGTAAATTTACTTCAAAATACCTCTTATCGATAAAATTACCATGCCCATCGGGGCGATAAATTACAAAAACACCCCCGGGAGTTTCCGGCACCTGAAAAATCTCAAAACATCTTAAAATGCTATTTTAAACATACTGATATCAATTCTGTAGTAAAAAGGCTTTTAGAAAATTTTTGCCAGAAAATCTTGAATCGGTGTCCGGACTGAACGCTAAAAGGCCAGTTTTGTGAAAAATACATATAGGCCTCAGAATGGCCCAAAATATTAGATAATGAATCATATCTGTAAAATAGGGCTTCCATAAAATTTTTAGGTTAAAATAACTTGGTTTGCTATGCTAAATAAATCAATAATTATAGTTACCTGATACCCTCCTTTAGTGCCCTTCCCAGACTCCAAAAATTCCCAAAATTTTCCAGAGCGTAGATCTCATAAAATTATTAGGGGTTAGTGTTTTAAATTTTGTCTAATTTTGGCTCTATCTATTTATGAAAATTCATTGAAAAACTGCCTAATTAATTTTGGTCTTTAGCGACAATTACCTTTACTGTTCAAATCAAGACACCTACTATTTCACCTTCAAACACAGACAATTCGTCTTCAACCTTCAGCCGTAGCACCTGGGCACACACCACACACGCACTCCCGAATTCACCATTAAACATACTTTTAATCAGTTAAACCCATTAGAACACACACATTAACACCTTATATACACCAATTACATACAATTATGCACACATAATTCATACCCATTTGAAACCCGAAGAACACACACACACACACACACACACTGTTACATATTAGAACTCACACATTCACCCACCTCCAACCTTTGGCAACACTCACAAACACACACTCGAATTATCTAAACACATTCCAATACTTGAAAATATAATCTAATATCACTAATTGCAAAAATTCACACACTTATACACATAATTACACCCCAATCTTTCACCCGAAACACTCAAGCATATACACCAACACCATGGCTGCCCAGCCATGTTCATGGCACCCCCGCGCCTTGCACCAAGCCCAAACATATTCACAAAAATTAAAATTGCATACTAGGAAGGAATGGGAAGATTTCCCTTGAACTTCTGTTCAATCTCTCTCTTTCTCTTTCTCGAATTTTTCTGCCCAAACTTCCTGTTTTCCCTCTGTTTCCTTCTTTCTCTTGCTCTGTTTCTGCTTCTTCTCTTTTTCTTTTGCTTTTCCTTCTTCACCCGAATTTCCCTTTTGTTTTCTTTTTTCTTCCCCCTTATCCAATCTATTATTAAATAGTTTATCTAGCTTAGTCATGCAAGCTAGTAGGTGGTGGCAAACCCTAAAAAATCATGATTTCTAAATTATTTTTTATAAAATTACAAAAAGACCCCCTAAACTTTACATAATTACGAAATAAACCCCAAATTTTGTGTAATTGCATTTAAGCTCCAAAATTATTCTAATAATTCTCAATTTAAATAAATGCCCCTAAAACATATACTGGCACTCATTTCATTATTTTTTTCATCACCAAGAACATTAATTACCTTTGTGCCCCCAGAGTTTTCCAAAATTACGAAAATGCCCCCCGAAAATTTCAAAATTACATTTTGCCTTGGAATCTTTTTAAGCTCCTACGCACTACTAATACTCAAGCATTGCTCAACTTTAAAGTCCATTTATTTTTCAGAGCCCCAATGGTTATTTTAACTGGCTCCCGAAATTCGGGATATTACATTCTTCCCCCCATATAAAAATTTCGTCCTCGAAATTTCTCTCGGATATCCTATCACTTATAACATCTAGATACTACGCTTCCGTTGCGTCACTACGATAACTACCATATAGTGGCTGAGCTACATCTGACTTTGGCTCGCAGATTCCTGTCCCATAGATAACCGAATGCAACTATTTAAATTCCTCGTCATAATACAAAACGCAACCCTATCAAGTCATCCCTTCGCTTAAACTAATCCAGAACTTCACGAACAATAACTTTGCAAATACAAAATTCACTGAGCTAAACCTACCCCATTCCAAATTCAACACATAACAAATAGATTAAATCAAAACTTATTACAATAGGCTTTCACTGCATTATACTGAACCTCAAAACAACGAGTTCCAACTATTGCCAAGTTCATCACCGAGAGACGTGTTATCTTAACATAGCTATGTATTGCATACCTACGGTCCTGCTTACACTTCACAGTATGACAGAAAACTATAACCACTATGGTTTCACTACACACTTTGGTGCCCTATCTCACGAGTCCAGTCTATTATCGAATCCGTCATCTAGGGATGCGTTTTCCTTACGTAACACAACTTATGATTTTTGGATACCTATGTATTTATTTTCACTAGAGTATAAGACTCTCTATTACCAAATCACTTCCGATTCTTAGTTACATTTTTACAAAAATCTCACAGTCTTATTTTTCAATCATCTACTTTGAATAAACCATTAAAATCTCTCGATTCCAAAAGCAAATAATTAGGAATCTATTATCGTGGGTTCGGCCAAATTTCCATCTTAAACCGAATCATCAAATAGCTTATCCAAACCTAATCCTTGCTCCCAAAGTATATTCTCGCTCAGAGATTATTTGAGGCTTAGGAATCTACTTAATCTCATATCCAGGTAGGGGAAACTATACCAATAACGATAATAATAATTTCAATCAGGCAATCAAAACACAAAAATCTTTAACAAAATCATGTATATTGGTTCTCGGGGTTCACAACAGAATTCTGTGACATTCCAAAAGAAACGACAGACACAGAAACGATGATATAGGTCTGGCAAAGCAAAGTCAACCCAACGACTCAGAGCAATCAAAATCAGAAGGAGTTACTGGTCCTTAATAAGATTCGTAGCTTTTCCATGGCCAGTGGGTCAGATACTACCCCATCAAGTCCAATTGATTCGAAAAGACAGATAAATATTCTGAATAGGAATAAGATGTCTCGTCATGAATGACATCTTCACTGACGTCTCAGCGTAAGCTGACATTCAATTAAGTCATCCTTGAGTTCAATATACAAAAGAATGAATCAGATGACAGAGTAAAATTTCTAATCCCTTGTTGTACCCTTAAACCAAACCTTCAGTCTTAACACTAGGCATCTTTCCAAAACAGTACTATTCTTACTCATAAATCAAATCATCAACTTAACTATTGTGCATACCTTATAAACTTTCTAGATACGACTAGGGTTTCCCCTGGTAATACACGGGTGCGTGATTAGCAAATCACCAATTCATATCTAGTACGATATCATAATCCTAAACAACAAACGAAATGAGGTCCATAAAAGGATCTCTATCCCAAACATAGACTGTACAATCACAGAGAACCACAAAACAATCAAAGACTTGTCCAACGGAGTACTTATCACAATATCAGTTCCTAAATATGGGTTTTCGCCCTCGATGCTATGCAAAAGTAAAGGAGACCAAAGAATACGCCGTTCCGAATTCAAACATTATCCGAGCATCTTATGGGTTAACCTATAGTGTACCTGACATCATGGCATCGGGTGTAGTAGCACCCTGAACGGACATTGAATAAAGTCTAACTGATGTCCCGGGCCTCTGCTCCTGTTGGACTTGAGACTGGTGAATCTGCTCTTGTCGACCTTGGCCTCTTCCCCAACGAGGACCTTTACTTGTTGATATGCTTGTTGTAGGTGCAGGATGGGAAGTTGGTTGATTATTCCTAACAACTGGACAATTTCAGATTCGATGTTCCATACTGCCACACTGGAAGCACCCACCGGTAACTCTGTAACATGGCCCACCGTCGTGATACTTCCTACATATGATGCATGGGGTATCCGAAGAAGTTAACCTGCTACCCTGACCAGTACGCCATATAGGTTGAATTCCAGAATTCAGTGAGGGTCCAAATCTAATATTCTGGGCTGGTCGAGCGCCTACACCCTGCGCTCCTCTGAATCCATACTCTGCCTAGGTCTAGGCCCCTGAGCCGATGCTAACCTAAACTACTGATTCTGCCCCATCCCGGGCCTTGGGTACCCTGTTGTACTGACTGTGCAAACTACTGACGCTTGGCATCCTCTACAAATTCACCCTGGGAAAACTCTTCCCTGGTTCTTTTTTGTCTATCTCGCTTATGTTCATACCGTTCCTTGCTATTGGACTTGGATCGCTCCAATGCACGCGCCAAGTCTACATATTCTTTATAGCTCGTTAATCGAGCAGAAATCACTTCATCCCTTAATCCTAGCCTAAGGCCCCACTTAAACTTCCGACACTTATCCTCTTTAATTGGCAACATCCATATTGCAAATTTGGCAAGGCGTGAAAACCTCATTTCGAATTCATCTACCGATTTTTGATCTCCTTGTATCACAATGATAAATTCTCTCTACATTCGTTCACGATAGTTCGTCGATAAATACCGATCAAAGAACAATTCTCTGAATTGTTCCCAAGTCATCTCATCCAATTGTTGGCGAGTCGAACTCCTTTCCACCATTTTCCACCAGTGTTCAGACTCATCCCTAAGTTTATAGAGAGCAAATTCAACCTTTTGCCTTTCGTTGCAGTGAATAGTTCGAAAGAATTTCTCCATTTCATCAATCCAGTTCTCTGCCTACATAGGGTCAAATGACCCCCTAAAGCTAGGCGCATCTTGTTTGGCAAATTCACCTAGGGTACTCTCATCTTGAGGTTGTGACTGTGGTTGAACCAGATTCTGTACTCCTTGCTGTTGGTTAGCCAGATTTTGTGCCATCGCGGTCAAAATCTGGTTCATAGTGTTTAGAACTGCAATCATTGGTTCTGGGTTCTTCTGCTCCTCCCCATTAGGTTGATATACCTCCTTATTGGGGACCTCTCGGCCTTCCGTACTATCTCCGCTTCAGTGCTACGAGAGCGAGCCATACCGGTACAATGAACAGTGATCAGTGCACATGACATATGTCTAAAGAACACTATGATTACAAGTTAAAGGTAGACTTCTCGACCTTAAAGGCAGACTTATTAGCGCTACCATCATCCTACCCCGCTCTCGTTAACCAGAATACCATTCCACAGAATCATATTACCTACACCCTGTGGTTCCATGCCTACAGATTCATATGCCTATACTTCTAATACCACATGATCGAATTGCTCTGACACCAACTGTAATACCCCCGAAAATTCGGAGCTCCATCGCCCCGAACTCCCGGGTCGTTAACCTACCGGATCACATCACACCTGTCAGACCTATTCACTAACGCATATTTCAAATCATCTAATTCAACATCAACTCAGATTTCTCAAAATACCAAATCACCAACTACTTAGCTTACATTATTACGGCTTAGGTTCTTCGCAATTCAAACTCTTAAGAATAAATTAACAGTACCGACCCGCGGAGGGGTCTTACTATACAATGGTGATGGGCTCATCGGAATCTCACACAGACTCTAACCCATTCCCGAACATGCTACATTTGATCTTCACCTGCAGAAGGGAAATAAACGAAGGGTGAGCTTTTAAGAGCTCAGTAAGGTCGTACAAGGATTACAAAAGAAATTATAACATGACTCTGAAAAATCCAACCGACGATGATTTTCAAAACACTTCGAACGATCAAAACTCAATGATTACCCAAAAATGATCAAAGTTTATCAGAAATAGATGCCAAAACAAATGTTAACAATCTGAACAAAATTCAAAACGATCAATAAAAGATCCTTTTCAAGTCATCATTTCCAAAATACAACAGATTTTCCAAGGGATTCAACCCAAGCACAAATCATTTTCAATAATACGATAAAGGGTTGTCAAGGGATTTTTAACCCAAGTACAAATCCTTCTAACTAAATACGATGAATATTTGTCAAGGGCTTTCAACCAAAGCACAAATCATTCTAGCTGATAAAATCAAAAATCAATGTTGATCCTAGGCGATTACAATGCCATTATGGCAAGCTAATATAGTGTACACATGCATGATGTACTAAAATAATTACTAGTCCACTTGGGTACTAGCCTGCGTTTCATGCAGGATTCAACCAGCCTTATACCGCCTCCCCACTAAACAGGTACCCAGGTCAACACAGAAAATCAACAATATAAATGAGCGTTAACATAAGCTCATATCCCCGAAATCAATTAGGGTTCTAATAACAATCACATATTGATGTAAGTCATTGTTCGAAATTCCAGAAGAAAATCACCAATAAATAGCAAAAACAATTGCGAAACATTATCGAATTTATGTGCAACAATTCAGAAGAACGGATACAAACAATTATCAAATTTGCTCAACCCGCAGTACAGGCGGGCATCACAAGATTTTCAATTAATCGATTCAGGTTCAACATTAGGGTTTTCTGGGCAAGAACATGTTGATATCAATACATAACTCAGAGTTCGACATTAGCCGTTAATATATCAAAGGAGTACTTATGAGTACAAGTAATCAAGTAAGGGTTCGGACAAAAGTCCTTACCCAAGATTCAGATAGAATCCCTTACTTAGATCCACAGCTATATTATCCTAACCGGAAGTCTTTAGCTTTAACCTAAACGGAATAATCAAATTAGAACACATGCTACATTATAATATTATTTTAACTTAATACAGACTCACACATATTCCAAAAATGAACCCCCCTCACGGGTATGTAAAATTACCGAAATTCCCATGGGGTGTAAAATTACCAAAATGCCCCTCTGGGACTTAAATCACCCAAACGTTCTTCCCGTAAGTAGAATCACCCAGATAACCTTACTGTATGTCAATTTACACAAAAATACCTTTTCCTTGTAAAATTACCAAAATACCCCCTCGGGGTGACAAATTACCAAAATACCCCCGTTACACTTTAATCATCAAAATGACTTTTTTCATAAGCAAAGTCACTAAAACAATCATATTGTATGTAAATTTACTTCAAAATACCTCTTATCGATAAAATTACCAAAATGCCCATTCGGGGCGATAAATTACCAAAACACCCCCGAGGGTTTCTGGCACCTAAAAAATCTCAAAAATATCTTAAAATGCTATTTTAAACATCTTGATATCAATTCTATAGTAAAAAGACTTTTATAAAATTTTCACCAGAAAATCTCGAACTGGTGTCCAGACCGAGCGCTAAAAGGCCAGTTTCGTGAAAAATACCAATTGGCCTCAAAATGGCCCAAAATCTTAGATAATGAATCATATCTATAAAATAGGGCTTCCATAAAATTTTCAGGTTAAAATAACTTGCTTTGCTATGCTAAATAAATCAATAATTATAGTTACCTGATACCCTCCTTTAGCGCCCTTTTTGCACTCCAAAAATTCCCAAAATTTTCCAGAGCGTAGATCTCGTGAAATTATTAGGAGTTACTGTTTTAAATTTTGTCTAATTTTGGCTCTATCTATTTATGAAAATTTGTTGAATAACTGCCTAATTAATTTTGGTCTTTAGCGACAATTACCGTTACTGTTCAAATCAAGGCACCTACTATTTCACCTTCAAACACACACAATTCGTCTTCAACCTTCAGCCGCAGCACCTGGGCACACACCACACACGCACTCCTGAATTCACCATCGAAACATACTTTTAATCAGTTAAACCCATTAGAACACACACATTAACACCTTATATCCCCCATTACATACAATTATGCACACATAATTCATAGCCATTTGAAACTCGAAGAACACACACACACACACACACACACACACACACACACACACACACACACTGTTACACATTAGAACTCACAGATTCACCCACCTCCAACCTTTGGCAACACACACGAACGGCACTCAAATCATCTAAACACATTCCAATACTTGAAAATATAATTTAACATCACTAATTGCAAAAATTCACACACTTATACACATAATTACACCCCAATCTTTCACCCGAAACACTCAAGCATATACACCAACACCATGGCTGCCCAGTCATGTTCATGGCACCCCCGCGCCTTGCATCAAGCCTACTCACAAAAATTGAAATTGCATACTAGGAAGGAAGGGGAAGATTACCCATGAACTTCTGTTCAATCTCGCTCTTTCTCTAATTTTTCTGCCCAAAATTCATGTTTTCCCTCTGTTTCCTTCTTTCTCTTGCTCTGTTTCTGCTTCTTCTCTTTTTCTTTTGCTCTTCCTTCTTCACCCGAATTTCCCTTTTGTTTTCTTTTTTTCTTCCCCTTATCCAATCTATTATTAAATAGTTTATCTAGCTTAGTCATGCAAGCTAGTAGGTGGTGGCAAACCCTAAAAAAACATGATTTTCTAAATTATTTTTATAAAATTACAAAAAAGACCCCCCAAACTTTACATAATTACAAAATAAACCCCAAATTTTGTGTAATTGCATTTAAGCTCCAAAATTATTCTAATAATTCTCAATTTAATTAAATGCCCCTAAAACATATACTGGCACTCATTTCATTATTTTTTTCATCACCAAGAACATTAATTACCTTTGTGCCCCCAGAGTTTTCCAAAATTACAAAAATCCCCCTAAAAATTTCAAAATTACATCTTTGCCCTGGAATATTTTTAAGCTCCTACGCACTACTAATACTCAAGCATTGCTCAACTTTAAAGTCCATTTATTTTTCAGAGCCCCAATGATTATTTTAACTGGCTCCCGAAATTCGGGATATTACAAATTATAAGTTATTATACCTCTTCAAAGATACCTTTTGGTGCACTATAAATAAGAGCCAAGGCTTTGCTTACTTGATGTTAAAATCTTTTGTATTCTCTCTCATAAGATACTTTTTTTTGCTTAATATTCTCCAAGTAGTGCCAACGGTCTCCTATTTTATCTTTGGAAGCAAATTTGCGATAACCGGTTGCAGTATAAGGAGGCAAATACTGTCTTAAGGAAAGAGTGCGTAGCATTCAACTCAAGCATTCTCTATCCCTATTTCTGATGTTTTTATAACAATCTTAAGACATTATTTCACAAAAATGGAGGATGTAACGAGTTTGTTTTTGCATGAAACCATTCGAGATGGAAAAGTCATTGGGTTAGTGACAAAATCTTTTTAACAGAACATATAAAGGTTCATGTTAAAAGACATGAAGAGAAGATATCGCTACTTGTATGGAGCAAAGCAAGTGACCGAGTTCTTTCCAAATCAAAGTTAATAAGTGATGGGAATTTGCCACTGTTAAAGCTATGTATTTCTCTTAGCTAATCTTTCAAGCTAATAATGGTATGTTAGAACAAATGAAATGACTCATTGGACCCTACGTTATTGCTAATTATCTAATATTATGTTAAATTGCTTAACATTGATATGGCAAAGTAATAATCATGCTAATAATGTTTGAAATACGGAAAAATGTTTTGGTGTTGTCGTGGTTTCAAATAAAGAAGGGGAGTAGAAAAAAGTAAATATATATCGCAATAGCTTAGCATGAAGTGATTTGGGAGACACTTGGATCTATAAAGGAAGTTCATAACGGTTGGTGGTTCGACAAAGTCTCAGGTGACAACATGGTGCTGATGGCAACCATTCAACGCCGCACTTTGGAAGTGGCACAACCGCCCATACATTGAGGCCTGCACAAAACCTACTACTCTCCATTTCCAGCGACGATAATTCCATACGTCCAATTGCCTTAGTGGTGGGCCCAGTATCCCAAGTCAATCACCGCTCGGCAAAACCTTTCTGGCTACCTTGGCCCGCTAATACTGCCCATGTGGTAGGTGGAGGAATCTTCTCCTTCATTATTGACTAGTGCCTCCACAAGAGATGGTGGTAGAAATGTGGCATCAATGGTGGCTAATGGGGCAGCAGTAGAAGAGTGGTGATGATATGAACAAAGGGTGAGCCCGCATGCTTTGAGGGATAAAGAGAACAAGTGACAACTTACGGCGGATTTTCCATGGTGGTGACGGTACAACATGTTTATTGTAAGTGCATTAAGACTTGTGGAATTGTAAGGTCATCTTATAAGGAGTGTTCAAAGATATTTCATAACATTTATAGGTGAGGCATCGGATAAATTTAAAATTTACAAAGCAAAAGTAGGAAATCGAGCAGATCGTAAAATTATAATCTTGCGCTCGGATAGAGGAGGTGAATATCTCTCCTTTGACGATCTACTTGAAACTTCGGTATTATTCACCAAGTTAAAGTGCCATATAGTTCTTAACAGAATGGTATGGCCTAAAGGAAAATGAGGATCAAGTTCACTCTACTCAAGAAATGGGGATATGTAGTGAACTAAGGTAAAGTAAGAGAGCAAGAACAGAAAATTGCTATGGTCCAGATTTCTACCAATTTTTAGTTGATGGAGGTAGAAATGAAGATGCTTCATCGTGCATTTATAATGTAGGGCATGACCATGTGACATATTGAGAATAACTTCTCGAGATTCTGCCCTATGGAAAGCAGGTTTAAATGATGAAATCTATTCAATAATGTCGAACCAGACTTGGGTTTTGACAAATTTACCACTAGGGTTTAAAACAATTGGTTGCAAATGGATCTTTAAGTGAAAGCTTAAGCCTGATGGATCCACTAATAAATATATAGGAAGAGTTGTAGCCAAGTGTTTCAAACAAGGGAAGAAGGTGTTATGCCCCAACAATTTTCTTTTCCTTGTGCGAAGTTATCATTTTGAATAAATAAGTTTGTGGTCTTTTTATTAATAGTAAGAAAATGGTTTGAAAATAATTCTAAAATTTTTGGTCGAATGAAATGTGGTTTCATTCTAATCAAAATTGGAAGGTGGTGATGTTTTGGAGTGTCTAAAATATTTAATCGAATGAAAAAGGTGTTTGATTCGAATGAAAGATATTTTTAAATTGAGAGGGAGTAAAGACTGAAGATTTCATTCGAATGAAAAGTTCTCATTCAAATGAAATCACTTTAGGTTGAATGAAAATTGTTTTGGGTCAAATCAAACAAGTTTTGAGAAACGATTTTTTGCAACTGTCGGATTCATTAAATGAAAACCTTTTCATTCAAATGAAAAACCGTTTTCAGTCGTATCAAACAAGTTTTAAAAAAATAATTTTTGCAACTGACGAATTGATTCAAATGAAAGGTTTTCATTCGAATCAAAACTGTTTTCGGTCGAATGAAAACTATATTTTCGGTCAAATGAAAACTATGTTTTGGTCTAATGAAAACTTGATTTTGTTCCATATAAATAGTTTTCTTATTTCCTTTCTAGTTTTTTCTTTTTGGTTCTTTGTTTCTTTTTCCTTTGCTGGAGAGAGAGAGAGAGAGAGAGAGAGAGAGAGGGCTTAGGAAGTTTGTGAGTTCTAAGGTGGATCTTAAGGAGTTGTATTCTCAAAAGCTCAATTAAGATAAGGGTTTACTTTGAAATTCAAATCAGTGATGAACCATTCATGTAAGTGCTTAGTTCTTTTTAAAATCTGAATTCCTTCAAACTGGGTTAAGTTATTCTCCTTCCCCTTTTGTTTTGAGTTTCGTTATGAGTAACATGTTTCTCAATACTATGACTTGGGGAATTCAATTTCTGTCGGAATTGTTTGACCTTAAAAATTAGCCATGTTGATATCGTTCGTTTTAGTGATTAATGATTGACATTATTTCGTAAACTCTGCTTATTGTTTGACAAGTCCGTTATTTGATAATGTTATCTTGAAATCTTTATTTTGGTAACTCTAGGAACCATGTTACAGTGTATGTGACTTATTTCTGACTTACCCACGTGGATTGGAATGTGGGCTAGCTCAGCAGGATGAGCTAGAGATCGTGATATTACTTTTTGAACCGGCCTTATGTGTCAGTAATGACGTATGTGACCACTTTTTGAATGCTTCCTCCAGTGTCTGTCTTCATACTCAGATATATTTTAGCATTTGAAATTCGGTTTGATGTCCATTCCGTTGAAACTTTTATGCTTCCAAAATCTCGTCTCTTAGACTTCTTTGCCTTCTTTTCATTGGTCCTTTGAGCGACCTTACTGGGAATTTGGCTCATTCCCTTATTATTTTTCCTTTCAGGTGATTAGTAGGTGGGATTTTGGATCGAAGGGCTAGTTGAGCGATCAAGAGTTAGCTGACTTTGTTTCAGAGTTAGTACCGATATTTTAAGTGTGGTGATTAAGAGAGATTGATATTACTTAGGTTTTATTTTTGGAAATTCCGTATCGGAGAACTTGAATTATATAAAAGCTTTGAGCCATTATGTCAAATATTGATGTATTTTTGGGATTTATTAGTAAATGCTCTAATTTACCATTTGGGAGGGAGACTTCTGATAATTTTAAGATTTTCGCTGATTTTTGTTTATTCGGCATTAACGCTCTAGAGATGATTCGAGGTGTTACAGAAGGGATGGACTATTCTGATACACATGCTCCAATAGCTAGAATTAGCACTAGAAGATTATTTTTTTTCTTTTTCATCTATCAATATACTAGTTATACACCAACTGGAGGTCAAGACAGTTTTTTTAAATGGTGTCTTAGAAGAGGAAGTGTACATTAAACAATCGGAAGGTTTTGTACAAGGGGACAAGAAACAAAGGCTTGTAAGCTTATCAAATCTTTGTATGGCTTAAAACAAGCTCCTAAGTAATGGCATGAACGATTTGACAAAGTCATCTCATGGATTTAGAATAAACTAACGTGATAAGTTCGTTTATTCCAAGTTTGACAATGGATACGGTGTTATAATATGTCTGTATGTTGATGATGTGTTAATCTTTAGTATTAATTAGGATGTTGTGTTGGAATTCAAGTCATTTCTATCTTCATCTTTTGATTTGAAAGATGTAGGGGAAGCCAATGTTATTTTGGGCATGAAAATCATTAGATCATCGAATTCTTTCTTTGTCACAGTCTCATTGCATTGAGAAAGTATTAAAGAAATTTAATCGGGATAATTGTGCCCCAGTCCCTACCTAAGATGACCCTTCTATCAAGTTCATGGCAAATGAAGGGAAATGTGTTTCACAACTAGATACTTCTAGTGTCATAGGTAGTTTGATGTATGTCATGCAATGTACCCGAGCAGACATAGCCTTTGCAGTAGGCGTTTTGAGTAGGTTAACTCATAACCCCAGGTAAGTCCATTGGAATCCGGTGTTTAGGGTGCACCTTAAGGGCATAATGGAGTTTGCATTAATTTACAAGGAATTTCCTGGCGTGTTAGAAGGATACACGAATGCAAACTAGATCACATACTTGAATGAAGTAAAGTCCACAAGTGGTTGGATCTTTACCATCGGTGGAGGTACTATTTCTTAGGGTTCCAAGAAACAAACTTTATTTTGACACTCTATAGTTATTGCTTTAGGAATGGTAATAGCGGAGGCAGAATGGCTTAAAGATTTGTTCATAGAGTTCTATGGCCTAAGCCAATGCCTGCAAATTTTACATGCAGAGGTAATGATGCAGCATTATCAAAACCATACAGGTAGAATATATAATGGAAATTCAAGACATAAGTCTAAGACATAGCTATGTTTAAATTTTTTATCGGTAAGACATAACAATGTGGGAGAACAACTTGGGAAGAGAGTTGTTATTGTTGTTTATCTAAAGTCCAAAGGAACTTTGTTGCATCCCTTTGTACAAGGCCTAGGCAGGGATGAAATACGGACGAGTTCCAAGGAGATGAGTTTAAATTTCGTGATATAAGAGAGGTAACATGCTCATGGAATCAAATAGACACTAGAATAACTTTTGGTCTGATAGTTCATTGGGAAAACACATTGTACTTATAACCACGGGTGCCCTCAAGATGAAGACCTTAAAACTGTAATACCCCAAAATCTTCTTTCTTGTGTCAAAAAAAAAGAGTTTCTGAAGTTTTTAGTCGATGAACAATAACTTTTAGTCAATGAACAGTAACTTTTAAGTCCAATGAATAGTACTTTCAGTTGACTCAAAATTATTTTCAGTCGAATTAAAAATATTTTCATTAAAAGTGTTTTCGGTCGAATTAAAGGTATTTTCGGTCGACTTAAAAGGTTTTTCGGTCGAATGAAAAATGTTTTAATCGAGAGAAGAAACGGCTGAAGGATTGAGTTGAATTAAACTTGTATTGCTTTGAATGAATATTGTAATTTTTCACCTTCATATAAACAGCCTCTTTGTTTTCTTTTGGCCCTTTTGTTCTTGGTTCCTTGTTCCTTTGCGAAGGAGATAGAGAGAATAGAAGGCTTGGAAATCTCTTTTGGCGCTAGAGTGGTGCTTTGAGGTTTTCTTTTGCTCGAAAGCTTATTTGAGGTAAGGGTTTGAACATTCTTGCTATAGTAAGGGTTTGTAACGTTTTTGCTATGGTATGAGTTGCTTCTTTAAATCTGAAAAAAGAGTTGTTGGAGTTGATTAATCTTGTTTTGTAAGAGATTCTACCTTTTGATTTTGGCTTGGGTTTCCGTCTTTAAATCTGGAAAATTATTGGATTGTGATCAAGCTTGTTGTGAAAGGGATTCTATCGTCGTTTTTGCTGTGGGAAAGGTATCTTTTGGAATCTGAAGGTTTTTGCTTCGTCAATTTTGGTCCATCTATATTTGTTTGCATTTGATTTGTCTCACTTTTGCCCTCTTTTGAGAACATTGTTTACCCATTTTCGTTTGTGCCTGATGATGCACAGCTTTGAATCTGTACATTTATGACCGTCAATTTAAGATTGACACAGACTATGTTGAACAACTCTAAAAAATAGAGAGGGTCCTATGGATACATGTTTTTTATGCTAGAGAGCCAAAGACTCCTAGTACGCTCTGGAGCACACATTTGATGTTTAGTTCAACATTTGGGTCTTATGACCACCATAGTCATCGTATGTTTGTAGCGTACCCGACATATAATTGAAATGTATTTTGGGTTAAATGCTTAATGACATTTTCTTTGGTATTTGATATCAAAATTTGGATTGCTCATTTTCGTGCCTTCGGGCATGTATTCGATTTAGGTTCTTTAGACCATTTAATGAACATTTCACATATTTGATTTGCCTTAATTGCATCGTAGCCAATTGTTATCAATTTTTTGTCAAATATTTGGTTTTGTTTTGAATTTCGAATCATAGCATTTGCTTCCCATTTGTTTTCCACTTACTAGGCTATTCGAGCTCACTCCCCTACTCGTTTGTTTTGTCCTTTACCACAGGTATCAGACGTGATTTTGGGCGTGACATGTGTGGGGGAAATTAGAGCATTTAGTTTTGTTAGTATCTTTGAGTAACCCGGAAGTAGATTAGTTGGATTTGAGACTTGAAGATTGTATTGAATAGTAGAGTCTTGGTCATATTATTTTGTTTTGGTGGATTTTGATGAAGAAGATTTTAGTTAAATTTGTGAGAGGATTGTAGTTAACTCTTGGACCTTTTTGAGATAAAGAAGATTGAGATTTAGATAATTGTGTTTATGGTATCATAGATGCTCTACTAGACCTTCTTAATGGTTATGTCATCGATGTGTTTTTGTCTTGGTTTAAGGTCGTGTATGGACCCTGAAATTAGAGTATTGATCTTATGTGCGAAGTTGTTTAATGGATTTCATTTTGAGAGCTTTACCCCGATACGGAAAATTTGATAGAATTACTTTTGTGTATATTGTTTCACTGCTGCGTTTAGTAATCGTTTTGAAATGAAATTACTTTGGAGAACGGATTGTCATAGACTTTTGTCCATAGAGATATTTTATCTGAAAGGATTTAGTTGCTCTGTCAATACCGTTATCTTTAGAACTGTAATGGTATATAATGAAGTTTGATGTTAGTCGCGACCTCTCATTTTGGGGGGCGTGACAAAAACCTCATACCATCTCTAGGTAGTCCGTATTTGTATGGACAACAAGATGAGGGTAGGAGTTATTCCTGTAAAAAATCTATGTCCATAAAGGAGGGTGCATGTCATACAAGTGCACCTTACTAGATTTACCTATATAACTGCCTGAAGTGGGGTAGCTTCTAAGAGATTTGATCTTGTCTTCATGGCACTTACGAAAATCCTAAGATGTAGTATAAGGCGATAAATGTGAAGGTGCTTGAAAATTATGGTTGGGAAGTTCTACACCTAATAGTGATGATCAATCACTAAGGTTTCTTAGCTCAAGGATAAGGCTACTTTAAACTCTGATTGACTTCACTGCAATATGGTAAAAGTTCAAGTCAAAAGACACCTCTTACCCTAGTAGAACCTACCACAAGATGGTGAGAGAAACATTTTCATGTTTGACAATGAGAAATTTCCATTTTTTGAAAATTGGGGGAAATTTTTGGAAAATTTTCAATAATTGGCACTTGGGTGCAATTTTTAAGGTTGTGACTATTCGCTTTTGGCAAAAAGTTGCAACCTTTAATGCTGCCTTTTGGTTTATGGTAGTTATAAGTTATTAAATCTCTTCAAAGACACCTTTTGGTGCACTGTAAATTAGTGTCTCAAGGCTTCCTTAATTAATGCTAAAATTTTTTGTATTCACTCTCTTAAGATAATTTTTGTTTTGTTACTCTTTT
Source organism: Escallonia herrerae (assembly GCA_033070095.1). Lineage (NCBI taxonomy): Eukaryota > Viridiplantae > Streptophyta > Magnoliopsida > Escalloniales > Escalloniaceae > Escallonia > Escallonia herrerae. The sequence goes on from JAVXUP010000877.1 coordinate 176,700, forward strand.
ACTAGTAGTATCCAATGGTCGCTTATTTTATCTTGGGAGACAGATTTGTAGTTACCCATTGCAATATAAGGAGGCAAATACTGTCTTAAAGAGAGAGAGTGTGTAGCATTTGGTTGTGGCATTCTCTATCCCTATTTGCGATATTTTCCAACAATAGGTAGGGGTGATGGCAACGGGGACAAGACGATGGCTGTCAACGCCCTCCATCTGTTTGTGATAAGGAGAGATAGAGAAAAGAACCTTTCTTGGAGTCTTAGGACCCTAGAAAGGCACGGACACACACACACACACACACACACACACACACACAGAATCTAATGGTGGGTGGGTTAAGGGCAGATTCAGAAGGTTATGAATTTTTTTTTCTAATTGTTCAACTTGGGGGGGGGGGGAGGGGCTTAGACGATTTTTTTTCAATAGCATTGTGATTTAGAGACAAGTGTACACCTTAACTTTATTTAGTTGGAGCAGCCTAAAAGTGGCCTGAGGGGGCCAGAATGGCTTTAAGTAACAGAAATATCTTATTTCTTATGGACTCGGTATTTGAATTTTTCAATTTGATGTATTATGAAATTAATAACTACAAAAATAGAAATCAACATTTAAATGTGCATATACGACTGCTATGCCAGATGATGAATGAAGGGCAGTTAACACTGTAGCATTAGTAAAACCTGTTGTAATCTCTGTATGTGTTCCAAAACACACACATCCATGTGGGCCCCCTTGAAGACTTCATCTTCCCAACTTTTGCTTTTCTTGACAAATATGGAGATTCATCTCCCTTATCTTCTTTACCTTTCTTTTCCTTCAAGACTTTATCCCACTTCTCTCTATAAAAGAGCCACTCAGCCAACACTTAAACACTCAACCAAGAATTGCTTTGCAAACCAAAGCACAGACACACTTGCCCCAATATTCTCTCACACATTTTTGATAATTTTAGTACACATATTTTGATATTGTGGAAGAGAAAAGTCAAGAGGGTTGTTTTAGAGTCTTTATTGCAACTGTGTGCAAACATAGATATTACTATAGACTAATCTTAGGATTATGTAACACCCCGAATCCGAATATATTTTTACAGGTTAAATAAAAAAAAAATTAGCGACGATTTTTTTTAAATAGCAACAATGCAATTATCAGTAATTTTTTAGCGGCGATTAGCGTAGCGGGATTATATAATACCCGTTAAAGTTTCAATTTCATTATTCTATCATAAATAGTTATTTTGGGCATCTTTGTAATAAAAGAAAATTTTGGGTGAATTTTAGAAATAGCCTAAAGTCTAGGGGATTTTGGTAAATTGAACTACAAGGAAAACAGTTTTTAACGACAGACTTTTAGCGACGAAAGTATTTTCGTCGCTAAAAGTGGCCTTTACCGACGGATTTGTCAGTCAGTAAAAGTCTGTCGCTAAAAATCTTTACCCGCAGAAATTCCGTTGGTAAAGATTTTTAGCGACGGATTATTACCGACAGAATATCCGTCGCTAAATGATATTTTTTAATTTTTCTCATTTTTGACTTGTTCTTTTTCTCGCATTAAAAGAATGGAAACCCTATTTTATTTCTTATTCTCCCCGCCGCCCACCTTCGCAACCCACTTTTGATGCCATCCCTACCCAACGCCACCTCTACCTCGCTGCCCCACTCTGATGCTACTGCCGCCCAACTCCCACGCAGTCCAAACAATGCATCTACTGCATCGCTACCGTGTCCACCACCTCCGCTGCCGCCGACGGAGGTGTGTGACCGGCAAAGACTCCATGGAACCGACCAACATCCCTCTGCTGACGACAACGTTGAGGACTCCACCGGCCAACCATTTTGTCTTGTCGCCATTTGGGTACGTATTCGCCCTCCTTTCCTGATTTTTTAACTTGTATGTTTTTTATGGTGGGAAGGATGGCAGTAGCAGTAGAAGTAGGACGTAGCACATGGATTCTTAAACTTTTATCTTCTTGATTGCATTGCCACAAGCTGAGAGATTATCCCGGAAAAGATAAATTAAGATGTGGATCTCTGTTCTTCTAGAAATGATAATGTCTTTAAAAAAGAATGACCCTATAATAAAATTCTGCCTTTCTGGCTTGTTTCATTCTTAGTTCCATCCATTTCTCTAATATAAGAAAATAGAAACATCACCATAATAAAATGTTTATGCTGAACTAACCAATTTTGGAGAGCATCTGCCTGGTCCTTACCAGTCAGTTTTAGTGCCAAAATTGCTTGAATAAAACGATATCATAAACTTCATTCGCCTTGCGTAAATCTATGTTTTTTTTCAAGATATTCATGTTTGTATTTAGCTATTTGGGAATCTGAAATGTACGTTGGTTCAAATTCTTAGGAGCTTGTTTGGTTATTGAGCTTGTTTGATTATCAGGAAACATTTTTGTTAATTATAGGAAGCATTATTATGTATGTTGAATTATGAGGTAGATGCCTGACATAATAATGTGAATTATGAGGTAGAGGCCTGGCATATGTAATGTAAAGTGTTAGTTACTGTATTATCTTATGTATGTTGAATTTATATCTTAACTAAATGACCGTAAATATGTCTCGTCGTTGAAGGGCCAGCTTCTAGACTCAACTAAAGGACCATTAGTTTGCTTTATGATAACCGGTTATTACAAGTTTGTTTTTTCCTTGTTTTCTTGCTATGATACAAACCTGGTGCAGTTTATTCATTGTATTTCTTTTTCAAGTCTTATTCCATTTGAGGTCAAAGCTCTATAGATATAATGGGATAATCACACTTGAATCTACTGAACGACATCATGGCGTTATTGTCTGTCAATCATAATTTGCTGTAAACCAAACTGACTAATAGATGGTGAATTGCACCAGATTCTTAAATATAACAAGATTCTTAAGTTCCAAAATGCATAAAGCAACTCTCATATCCAAAACCTCAAGCAAGATACCCCCAACTCCAGCTTGCAAACGAATACGCTCCATTGTTGTTGCTAAAAATTGTAACTCTTAGCTAGATACAATGATGCGAGTTGGAAGCTCGTGAATAGATTGTTACATTCTTGGAACTTTACATGCACATTGCTATTACATCTTGAGATAGTTGGGCTCTGAAACTAGTTGCAGTTGTTTCATTAGCTTGACAAAAGTAAGACTCATTTGTGCTGCTGAATGCCATGTTCATATAAAGCAATACCTTTAGTGGACAGGCTCTTGGGGTTTGTACATATTCAATTGGATGTTAAAACCAAGGTTTCCCTTCTGTTCCACATTGTAATGATTTGTATACATCAAGTGCACATCAGTCTTTGCTCCCTTTGTGTTACTTACAAGAAAGTGTGATCTTTTAGTTCTTCTTGAAGCAATTTTTTTAGTTCTTGTTGAAGCAGTTTTGCTTAATTTCATACATTTCTCTTTTAGATTTTAAAGTTTCTTGATGGGTGAAGTAACACCAGCAATTGCAACAGCTTCTGATGGACTTGTAATTCTTTTAGTCTTTGCTCCCTTTGTATCTTTTGTCCCGATGAAAGTTAAAATTTTACACTGGAATATGTACGATGTGATCTAGTATATTTTGTAAGGTTAGTATTGAATGTTAATTGATATGGTGCGTGACTTAAATCTTATTTGTATGACTTGAAATTTGGTAAAGAATGTATGTTAGTTTAACTAATGAAATTGTCCATGGATTAGTTGATTTATTTTTTTTGTGTGAATTCAATTACAGATGCAAGTTTGGAATTTTAAAACATAAAACAAATTGAAAACAACCTTTTTACAATTTTTGCTGATGGACTTTTAGCGATGACATTATATCGCCATAAGTATTTTAAACAAATCATAAATGACAGAAATATGTCATGAAAGATTTCAAAATTTAGCCACGGACTTTCCGTCACTAAAAGGTCTTCTCTTTTCAACGATGGACTTTTTGCGACTGAAATTCCTTCGTTAAAAGTACTTTTTACATTTTTTTGCAGAAATAACAAAAATCAAAAAATACTTTTACTTACGGAATATTCCGCCGGTAAAAGAATTTATTTCCCTCGGTAAAAGTTTCACTTTTATTGACGGATTATCAATTTCCGTCGCCAATATTTTAGCAACAGCCTTTATTGCAACTGGTTTTTAACGACGAACAGTCTGTCACTAAAAGTCTTTACCGACAGAAAATAGACTTCTAGCGACGGAAAAATCCGTCGCAAAAAGTCTCTTTTCTTGTAGTGTTGCCAACTTAGGGTTCTAATATATAATATGGCTATTGAAGAGGAGCCGGCCTAATTATTTTCCCCTACACTTCTGAAAATTCGGCAAAGAGAAGAGAGAGTGTAGAGAGAGAAAGTGGAAGAAATGGAGAGAAGCGGGAGATATTAGATCAAAGTAAGAGTTGGGGAATCAAATAGAGGAGAATTTCTTCAGGTAATCAGCCCTAAAATTCATTTTATTTGGGTGTATATATGTATATTTATACACGTGTATATATGCATATATTTATACACGTGTATATATGCATATATTTATACATTTTCTTTACATAAAACTCTGCAAACTCGATGGTGGATCATATATTATTGTTATAGAATGTATTAGGGTGTTAGAGGAACGAATTAGAGCAAGAAAAACGAGAAAAAACGAATAAAAAATTGAGAAAATTAGGGCCGATGTTTCTCGGTTACTGTTCACGAGTTACTGTTCACGCCAGAAAGATGATGAACAGTAACAGTGAGTGCACTGCATACCTCCGGCCACTTTTCCAGCCAAATGTTTTTACAGTCTTAAATTTATATCAATTTTAGAATTTCTGAAAAAGTTTCAGAATGTTCTGATATCGTTTGTTATTTTTTATATTTTGCGCAAGTTGAAAATTCTAAAATCAGTTTGAACTACTTAAAAAGATTATTAAATTCTGAATTTTTTTTATTGGTTATATGATTCTAAAATTTTAGAGTTCAAATTTAAGAATTTTTGGAGTTGATATGATAAGATTTTCATATCGCATTGGTTTGGGCAAAATGAATTGTTTAGTAATATTTTTAATGATTTCTTTGACATGATTTAAGTTTATGTATTTTTATTACATATTATAAGGCTATTATGAAAATTATGGGATTTTATTTTGACCTAGAAATATTAATGACTATTTTAGGGCTTTTCTAGTATTTAAGGAAATTGTTTTTAAACAGAAAATATTCAAAAATCAGATATTTTGTATTTTGGTCTTATATACTGTTTTCAGCTATAAAAGAAATTTATGAGATTTTTATTGAGAATATTGAGGTGTGATTAAGTCTTGATATTGTGTTAGGGTTCTTAACTAGTTTTAGCTGTCTGTGCGAATCGTTACAGATTGAGTTATTCTGAGAATAGGAATGAGCACTGTGCAGGTAGTTAGCATTGATCTTATTGTAACTTAGTTGCGACGGCATTCTGATATATGTGTTGCCCAACTTAGGTTACCCGGAGGACTTTTGATTTTTTGTTGATCGAGTGATTAGCTAGCTTCGGACTAAGGTAAGAGATTTTCATCCGAACCAAACTCCTCATAATTGTTTCATATGTTCTTCTAATTTTTTATCGCTATTCGTTTGGATTCTAAAATTTTAATAAAGTCGCATTGCTTGCCTGAAAAACCTTTCATTGGGCCTTAAGACAATTATTGAAATTCTTAACGGTGCTCATTAATTATTGTCCATCGAGCATTGAAAAACATATTGTATTTATCGATTTGTTGTCATTCAACATATTGACATGAGATTCTGCATTGGTGTGTTTTGGCAGAGTTGGTGGGTATTGAAGGATTTGGTGCGGGCTAGTACCTTGATGGACTCGCCGGTGTATTGGTGTGGGCTAGTACCTTATTGGACTAACCGATGTATCTGCGATTGATTGTTTGCATCTTATCCAAAAATTATATTGACATATGATCGAATTAGTTATGATTCTTTTGAAACTCTTAGAAAATTTTTATTGAATTGAATCTGTGAATTATTTCGTAATTTTTTCATTTGAGCGACCTTACTGAGCTTTCAAAAGCTCACTCCCCTTTGACTTCCTTTCGGCAGGTAGTAACCAGCGTTAGACTACTTGAAATTGGATTGGCGGTAGGCGAGCTAGTGAACTTAAGTAGTGTTTCTCTTTTTAGAACCCCATGTAGTTCATTATTAGATTTAATTTTAGTTTGTCAATCATGATTGTCACTCAGGATATGACATTAATTGATAATTAGTTGCTCTGATGGATTGGTGGCATTATTTGGTTAAGTTTTAATGATGTTATTGTCTTAGCGTGAATGATCGAGCGAGTGTTAAGTTCCAGAAATTTCGGAATGTTACAGATTATGTGCCATGAAGCCCATCGCATTAAGCAACTGGTTCTGGGGGGTGCGAATCAACTTTTTAGGACAAAGCTTTGGCTTGATTCTATAGATTGGTGAGATCATTCTTATTCATCTTGTAACGTGTTAGTATCTATAGTGTACTGTAATTTTTATATATTTTTCTGTATAAGAAAGTGTGGTTCCATTCCAGAGATTTTGCAAAAGATTTATATCCAAAAATCTAAAAGGTTAATTTTTGAAAAATAGAATCGCAACTTCTTGCACAAACAAAGGTTATTTCGGACGCAAGCCGAACGAATCGAACATTTTAATGGAAATAATTTTAAAGGACAGAAAGACATGGTTTTTGGATATCTTGGGATTTTTCTAAAATCTCTTTTCTTCTACTTGAGCCTATGCCGGATCATAATACTGAAAAATATTCTTAAAAATTAGAAACATGGGAAATTGCTAATAAATTTTATCTCAGTACTATTTGTAATGCTTTATCAATTGATCTATATGGCATTTACAATCATTTTACACTTGCTAAAACTTTTATGGGACTAATTGGTTGATAAGTATGAATTTGAGGATGAATTGACTAAAAAGTTTTTAGCTATTAACTTTTTGCAGTTTCAAATGACTAATGATAAAAGTATTTCAGAATACTATAAATGTTTAGCTATAGAGGGTGAGAGTTTACCTGAAAGGTTATGACTCAATGTCTTGCCGAAAAATTGCCTGACTCTTGGAAGTATTTTAAATTAAAATTTAGATAGAAGAGACATGCAAAGAGTCTACATGAAGCATTAGTCTATATCAAAGTTGAGGCTCAAAACATAAAATTGCAAATGAATGGTAGGGCTAAAGAAATGATGTCTGAGGCTAACATGGTTGAAATTGGACCGGCTAAGCTCACCAAAAACAAAATAGGGGACATGGTCATAAGCCTTATGGAAGACCTCAATTCAATAACTTCAATAGAGGTCAAGTGTCTAATCCGCAGATTCACTAAAAAAATGGATAATGTTCAGTTTGTGGAAAAGTAGAACATTATGCAATGGTTTGTCGATATCCACAACAAGAAAATAAGTCTTTAGCGATGGAGTATTAGTAACAAGCAATTTCTGTCCCTAAGAGATACTTTTTGCGATGGAAGTACCCGACGCTGAAAGTCCGTCGCTATAAGTTCTTTCCGTCGGTAAAACTTGTAGTGACAAATTTCAGCGACGAGTAAACACCGACAGAATTTTCGTAGCTAATTTTTTTGGCTTTGGAGAAAATAATTTTTAAAATAATTAGTGACGGACATTTAGCGATAGATGTGTGTCCATCGTTGAAAGTAATATTTTACAGATTTGTTAAGGATTATAGCGATGGTTGTTTCCCTCGCTAAAAGTCCGTCTGTAAAAATGAATTAAAAGACTACTTTTAGCGACAGACCTTTAGCAACGGCATCGATCCATCGATAGAAGTCACGCAACCCTATTATTTTCCCGTCTTTTCTCCCCACCGCACTTTCTCTCTCTCTCTCTCTCAACTGTCCTCTCTACCCCCTCCACCGTACATCCCCCCTCCGTCCCTCCCCACCACCACGACAGCGACAGGCCCCCACCTCCGTCCCTCCCCACCAGCCCCCCGCGTAGGCGACAGGCCCCTACCACCCACCCACCGCCCTTCCCTCTCCCCTTACATCTGCAGCCCCTATAGCCACCTCACTGCCCCACAGCTACCCCACCACTATCATAGTCACCCCACAATCGTGCCACCACTTCATAGCCACCTCACAGTTGTACCAGCATCGCCACCGTTCCTCCCCCTCTGCCGTACCACCACCCTCTTCCTCCTTTCGCGTGCCACTGTAGTCGTCCGCCTTGCATCACCACTGTCCGAACTCAATTTTTTCCCAGTTAGAAATTATAATATGCTAAAATTATTTATTGTATTGACTCTATTATAATGTTAGAAATTATAATATGCTAGAAATTATTTATGGTATTAAATCTGTTGTAATATGCTAGAAATTATAGTATGCTAGAAATTATTTATCGTATTGAATCTATTGTTATAATGTAATTGTATTTAATCCGTTGTAATGTAATTACATTTGATTGGTTATAATGTAATTGAAATTAATTTGTTGTAATGTAACTGTATTTAATTTGTTGTAATGTACTTGTAACAATTAAACCCTAATTACCTCTAATTTGTTCCCAAGTAATCCTACTTGAACCAAATTAACCCCAATCAAATCCTAATTATCCCTAATCTAACCAATTAACAGTAATTAATCCCGAGTAACCCTAATTGAATGAATTAACCCTAATTAAACCCGATTAACCCTAACTTAACTAATTAATTGTAATTAACCCTTATTCAACTTAATTGAACCAATATGCCTAATTAATCTCAATTTATTCTAATTGAATCAATAAACCCTAATTAGCCATGATTAATCTTAATTGAACCAATTAACCGTAATTAGTTCCCGATTAAAACTATTTGAACCAGTTAAACTTAAACCTTAAATCCTAATTAAATCATAATTACCCCAGATAAACCCTTATTACCCCTAACGAAGCCTAATTAATATAAGTACATCCAAATTACTCGAATTACATCCAAATTAGCCTAATAAAGCCTAAGTACATCCAAATTACTCGAAGTACATGTTAGAATTATTCTGATTTTATTTTTTGTGAAATGTCCTTTATTCCATTAAATGCAAAACTTACACGCCTATGTTTATGTAGATTCTATATAGTACACTAAACCCTCAATTAATCTGTAGTATCCCTCTTTCATCAATCCCCTATGCCTTGTAGTGCTATATTCTTGGCATTTACTGTGACTTGTTGAATTATTCTGATTATAGTTAATTAGAATTTTTTTTCATGTTATTCTGACGTCGAAGTGTTCTTTTTGATTTCTAGAATTGTTGTAATGTAAAGTTTTAGAAATTGATGCCTTAACCCCTTTTATTGGTAGTTGGGATTCATATGAAAATTGAATCCCTCCATAAAGGGTAACCGTAAAAAAGTATATTTTGATTAACCCCCTAACACATCCCTAGGTAACCCGAATTAACTGTAATTAACCCTAATTAACACCAAATCACCCTAATTAATCCTGATTAACTGTAATTAACTTTGATTCACCCTATTTAAACCTAATTAACTATTATTAAACCTAAATAACCTTGATTAATCTTAAGTAAACATAATTAACCCCTAATTAACCCTCAAGTAACCCCGATTAACCCCTAACACATTCCTAGGTAACCCTAACTAACCCTAATTAAACTCTAATTAAACCCTATTAATATATTCCTAATTAACCATTACTATCTTAAATACAATCTAACCCTAACTATATATTTAAACTCTGGATTCAATCACAGGTGGGACAATATCAATTCTATGAATCAACTCAACGAATTCTAACGTGACTCAATCCTAATTAACCCTAGTTAACACATTAACTTTAATTAATCTTAATTAGCTCTTATTTAAATCCTAATTGACAATAACTAAGTCTAATTAAACCCAATTAACCCTATTTAGGCTCGAATTAGCCCTCATTAGCATTAACCCTATTTAGCTCGAATTAGCCTTATTAGCCCTAATCGGCCCTAATTAGCCCTAATTAAAACTGATTAACCCTAATGTACTGTTAATTTAATCTCTAATCAGCCCTAATTACTGTCGATAACCTAATTAAACCCTGATTGTCCTGATAAGTCGTAGACAAACCCTAAAACCCAATTAGGATAATTAACTGTAATATATTCTAATTAGGCTCAACTAGCCCACGTATCCCAAAGTAGCCCGAATTAATCCCTTAATAACACTAATTGAGTCTAATTAAATGCAATTAACTGTAATCAACCCTAAATAGTTTGAATTGCCATAATTGCTCCTAATTAACACATTAACTTGGCATTTTCACCTTAATTAGCTATTATCTATTTAGGTTCGGTACAAATCACTTGGTTATAGTGAACTTGAGCAGAGAAATTAAAGCATCATTTCTAAATCCCTTCAATATCTAATGATCCACCAAATTAGGATTCTCAAGTAAACTCGGTGCTTTTGGTTGGTAAGTTATGGACTCAAAAATTTCTGTTAGCGCGTCATGTTGTACCATCTTATCTAAGATCTTATCTTCCAAGACTTCAGATAACACTTTTGGCGCGCAACTCTCCATGTCTACAGAAGAGAAGACTTTCTAAGACAAATTAAAGATCTTTCTCAACCTGTCGCAGACATTTCCTGCCTTTCATTATTCCTGAGGTAATTAGATGGTATATATACACAATTTTCTTCTGACCAATCCTATATGCCCAACATGTGGCTTGCCTTTCAACTGATGGGTTCCAACCAATATCAAGCAAAACAAGTTTCGATGCCCTAACCACAGCCGATTAGGGCTAATTCGAGCTAAATAGGGTTAATGCTAATGAGGGCTAATTGGAGCACTAAATGAGGTTTGAAAGGCAAGCTATGTGGGACATAAATTTTGTTTTGGCATCAAGATTTGTGTTGCTTGATATTGGTTACAATCCATCAGTTGAAAGGCAAGCCATATGTCGGGCATACGTGATCGGTCTGAAGAAAACTATGTGTATTTATCATCTAATTACCTCAAGAACATTAGAGGGCAGGGAATGTTTGCGACAGGCTGAGAAAGATATTTCGTCTTAGAATGTCTTCTCTTCTGCAAGCATGGAGAGTTGCGAGCCAAAAGTGTTATTTGAAGTCCCAGAAGATAATTTCTTAGACGAGATGATTCAACATGACGAGTTAAGGAAAAGTTTTGAGTCCATTACTTACCAACCAAAAGCACCGGCTTCACTTGAGAATCCCGATTTGGTGGATCGTTAGATATTGAAGGATTTAGGAATGATGATTTTCTCTGCTCAAGTTCACTATAACCAAATAATTTTGTACATAACCTAAATATATAATAGCTAATTAAGGTGAAAGGGCCAAGTTAATGCGTTAATTAGAAGCAATTAGGGCAGTTCAAGCTATTTAGCGTTGATTACAGTTTATTGCGTTTAATTAGACTCAATTAGTGTTATTCAAGAATTAATTCGGGCTAATTTGAGTTTAATTAGACTCAATTTGTCTACAATTTATCAAGATAAACAGGATTTAATTAGGTTAATCAACCGTGATTAGGGTTGATTAGAGGTTAAATTAATAGTAAATTAGGGTTAATCAGTATGCGGACTCCCCTGTATGACTGCACGTGCCGTGATAGGAGCGTTCCCACCCCCGCTGTATCTCCACAGACGCAGACACCGACTATGGAGCACTCATCGTTACATGAGTACGAGGTCCGTCGTATTACTGCAGAGATTTATAGGAGGATCACGGCGCATAATTAGGTATAACTACTATGTACGTTTAATTAGTGAACACTATACAATTGTTATCGAGATTTTTGCATTTGTGCCTTTACATGCAGCGCACTGCCGCTGGACATGACCCAGGACTCGCCGAACCCTGATCAACCCTTCCCCTCTTACCACTTTGTATCCCTGTCCTGTGCCGCCCCCCTTCCGACTTGTACTCTCCTCCCCTAATGTTCCCCGCTCCCGTGCCCTCTTGAATTTTGTATACATTTAATTTTATTGTTGGATTGTGATTACAGGTTCATGTATTAAGAAAAATAAATAATTTTTTTAAAATTAGTTTGAATTTTAGCGACGGGCTTTATTCCGTCGCTAAAAGTCTAGTTATTTTAAAGGACGAGTTTTTGCAACGGAATTTCCGTTGCTAAAGTTTTAAACGACAAACAAACGACATAATTTCTATCACTAAATATTTTATGCAATAAATTATTACCAAAAAAAATAAATAAATTAAAATACCAAAAATAGAATTAGCGACTGAATTTTCGTCGGCAATTGCTTTTGTTTGTCCGTCATTCAAGGTGGACTTTAGGTGACGAATTGTAAAAATCTGTCGCAAAACTTTTAGAGACGGGATTGTAGGTAACAGAGTTTTAACAACAGGTGTTTCGTCGCTAAAACGCTTTACCGACGGATTTCAGACTTTTATCGATGAAAATTTCTTTTTCTTGTAGTGATCGAAAATGTGATCAACAACAACAACAACAACAACAACAACAGCAACAACAGCAACAACAACAACCGCCGCCACAACAACATTAACAAAAGGGCACCACCAAGAGCCAGAGCCAATGTTGATGAGGCAAATGGTGATGTCATTACTGCTGTGATATCAGAAATGAACTTAATCACATAAGTGAAAGGATGAGTTTTAGACTCGGGTTCAACTAGGCACATCTGTGTTAACGGAGATATGTTCACCTCCTATTTAAATGTGGGGGAAGGTACTGAAAACATGTACGTTGGGACGACAAGTCCATACCAGTTGTAGGAAAGGGAAGGGTAGTTATCAAACTCACTTCAAGTAAAACCTTTTTACTATATATGTGTGTCACGTGCCGATGATCAAACACAACCTTGTGTCAGTACAACTACTTGGTAAGGCCCGCATCAAGACTCTGTTCGACGGAGGTAATGTTATTCCTACAAAGAATGATGTCTTTGTCGTAAGGGGTATCCGGACCAAGGTTTATGTACTTAATGTTGCTAATTTGCTTAATGAGAATGCATCGTCTACTTTTGCTTACTTGATTGACTCTGTTAATGTGTGGCATGGTAGACTTGGACATGTAAATTATGTGTACATAAAGAAGATGAAAGAGATGGGTTTAATCTCTAATTTTCATGAGTCTAACATAGACAAATGTGAAACTTGTGATGAAAGCAAAAGTACAAAGAAAACATGTAAACCTGTCACGAGAGAAAGTGAACCATTTGATTTAATTCACAGTGATCTAGGTGATTTAAAACAAATCATGACCAGAGGTGGTAAAAGGTTTTATGTGATCTTTGTTGATGATTGTTCCAGATTCATTAGACTCTATTTGTTGAGAATAAAAAGCGAAGCTCTTGAAATGTTCATGAACTATAAGTTTGAAGTTGAAAATCAGAAGCATAAGAAAATTAAAAGGCTTAGAACAACTAGTGTTGGTGAATATGACTCTAGTCCATTTGATAATTTCTGTTTACAAAATGGCATTATTCATTCGGTAACTCCACCTTATTCACCTGAATCAAATAGGATTGCTGAGAGGAAAAATAGGACTCTAAAAGAAATGATGAATGCTATGCTTGTAAATTCTGGCCTACTAGTTAACCTGGGGAAGCTATTCTCTCAGCCTATCATATACAAAATAGAGTACCCCATAAAAAGACCGGTAAAACACTTTATCAAATTTGGAAAGGTCGTGCTCCTAACTTGGAGTACCTGAAAAAGTGGGGGTGCTTGGCAAATGTGCTGTTACTTGAGCCTAAAAAGAAAAAAATCGGTTTTCGAACTTGTGATTACGTGTTTATTGGTTATACCTTTAATAGTACTGCATATAAGAGTGATTTCATGGAAGCTAATACTATAATTGAATTAAAAAAATGCTTCTTTCTTTGATAATATGTTTCCTATAAAAAATTAAAATGCCTGGAGTTATCACTACAAGAAATAAGGCTTTTAGCGACGGGAAAATCCGTCGCTAAACATTTTAGCAAAGGATTTACCGTAGCTAAAAGTCCCTCATATAAAATCCGTCGTCTAATATTGTACTTTTTGCGACGGAGTTATTTATTAATTAGCAACGGAATATCCGCCGCTAATTATATTTTAAGTATTTTAATTTATTTTTTATTTTATGAAATTAGTGACGGAATAAATGTTTTAGCGACGGAACATTCCGTCGCTAAATAAGATTTTTTAGCAACGGAATACTCCGTCGCTAAAAAGCTTATAGTAAGAACACTTTTTGCAACAAATTAATCCGTTGCCATAAGTCAAATTTTTTTTAAAATTTTTCTATTACCCAGACCTGTAATAAAAAATTCAATTCTCAACAACAACGCACAATAATCAATCCACAAACAAATATATAATCAATCATAAAAAAAAACACATGATGTACAAGCCGGGAACCGGATACAGCCGGTTAGGGGATGAGAGAAGAGTACAAGCCATGCAGGGGGGGGGGGGACAAACTGGGACCGGGCATGAGAAGGGGCTCATCAGGGGTTTCTGAGTCCTGGATCTGGATCTTGCTGATCCGGGGCCAGCTCGACATGTCTAGCAGTGGTACCCTGCTGATCCTGCTCCCTGATCATCCTCAACACCACACTAGCAATGTGCTGGATCTCCTCCTCAGCCAACGGACGTAGAGGAGCAGGTGTCTGTGGAGGGGCAACGGGGCGTGGGGACGATCCTATCACGACACGTGCAGTCGTGCTAGGCAGGCCACATATGCGGCCTTTCGGCCAATTGACAACCTCCGGTACATCTAGCCATCGCTTTAATGCCCCAGTACTTGCACCCATACTACTGGATGCTGATGGCTGTCCGGACGCCTGCTCGGAGCCCCTAAGCTGTTCATACTAGGCCTGCAAGAATAGTGAGTCAAAGATATGTTAGTGCATTAATTAACGCAACAAACATTGAATAGAAAGACAAAAAATTAACTTAAACATATTGACTTACATCGATACGTCGGGCAATATCCGAAACACAGTAGCCCGCCCGGTGCACCTCGTCCTTATCCTTCTTCTGCATGTACGTTTGATTATACATTAGAGCTATGACCTTATCTTCCTTCAGATTCGGGTTTTGGACCGCATTCATGTGTCGGACGATGTCGTGTGCCACTAACCCCCCAGTGTGTGTCAGATCTCTGTTATGTCTGTTCTTGGCCCCGCTCTTACTCTTGGAGTCCCAGCCTGGATCTACACCCACAGATCTATCATCTGCTCCCATACGATTGGACATATCCAATGTAGGGAATATGTCCTCATCTCCGTCATCGGGGCACCCTCGGGCAGCATATTTTTTGCCCAGAGTTATTCCTAATCAGGGCTAATTGGGTTATGTTAGGGCTTATTTAGTGTTAATGAGGATCACCTTAGACTAATTACAGCTAATTTGGGTTAATTACGAGTAATTATGGTTATTTTGAGCTAACAGCCGGGTTTAATTGTGCAGAGTAGTGTTGATTAGTCCTAATTAGAGCTAATTGGGTTATGTTAGGGCTAATTAGTGTTAATGAGGATTACCTTTCTAATTACAGCTAATTAGGGTTGATTAGGAGTAATCAGGGTTATTTTGAGCTAATAGCCTAGTTTAATTGTGCAGAGTAGTGTTGATTAGTCCTAATTAGGGCTAATTGGGTTATCTTAGGGCAAATTAGTGTTAATAAGGATTACCATGGTCTAATTATAGCTAATTAGGGTTGATTAGGAGTAATCCAAATTATTTTGAGCTAATAGTCGAGTTTAATTGTGCGGAGTAGTGTTGATTAGTCCTAATTAGGGCTAATTGGGTTATGTTAGGGCTAATTAGTGTTAATAAGGATTACTTTCGTCTAATTACAACTAATTAGGGTTGATTAGGAGTAATCAGGGTTATTTTGAGCTAATAGCCGGGTTTAATTGTGCGGAGTAGTGTTGATTAGTCATAATTAGGGCTAATTAGGCTTAATTGAGTTATTTTAGGCTAATTAGTGTTAATGAGGATTACCTTGGGCTAATTACAGCTAATTAAGTTTGGTTAGGAATAATTAGGGTTATTTTGAGCTAATAGCCGGGTTTAATTGTGCGGAGTTGATTAATCCTAATTATGGCTAATTAGGCTTAATTGGGTTGTTAGGCTTAATTGTGCGGAGTGGTGTCCGACACGTGTCCGAGTCCTCCGGACACGTATCTGACACGTCCGAAGACATTAATTTATTTTTTAAATGCTAGACACTGTGTCCTCACCCCTTGAAGAGGTGTCCATAACTATAAAGCCAAAATGTGAAATTTTTCGTTGTCGGTGTAGATCAGACGCGGTGTCCGTGACCTACCAACACCTCGACACCTCATCGATACATCCAGACACGTGTCGGACACCTCTGGACACGTGTCCGAACCTCCGGGCAACAATCCAATTGGGTCCCATCCTCCGTCAACAATCTCAATTCTCAAATGCTCAGTGTAATAAAAATTAATAAAAATCACACATTCAATCCAATTGAGTCCCTCCTCCTTCAACATTCTTAATTCTCAAATGCTCCCTATCACATCTAAAGTCTCAATTCTCCATATTTTGTAATATACAAATGTAGGCATCAATTTCATCAGCAATTAAAAAACTAATCAATCAGTTACAAAATCAATTTCATCAATTCCATCAACAATTAAAAATAATTGAAATTATAAGAAACATATCGACATTCCAGAAACAAATTAGGGCAAATTTGGACATAAATCAGAGCATCTTAAAATTAGGGCAAATGGCGCTTAAACATGCATTAAAGCAAATTAGGGCAAATAAACATACAGAGAGGCGGTGCGGCGGCGGCGGTGTTGGTGTTGGTTGCGCGGCGGAAATAGAGGGCCTTGGTGGCTGGCAGTGGAGGGAATTGGTGGCGCGGCATTGGTGGCACGCGGATATGGAAGGGCACGACGTGGGGGGGTGATGTTGCCGGAGGTGGGTGGCCAGAAGGGGAGACCGCCGGTAAAAAACAATTGCCTGTGAGTAGGTGAGAGACAGAGAGAAACGGGGAGGGAGAGAGAGAAAGACGAACATGTTATATGTAAAGACTTTTAGCGACGGAAAAATACCATCGCTAAAAGTCCGTCGCAGAAAGTGTTATTTTTAAAACTTTTATCTATGGATATTTTAGCGACGGTGTTTTTCCGTCGCTAAATTATTTTAAAAAACTCCTCGAATATTAGATATTTTCTAAAAAAACATTCTAGCGACGGTGACACCGTCGCTAATATTCTATCGGCAAAAACTATTATCGACGGTATATTACATTGGTAAAGGTTTTTACCGACGGACTTTTACAGACGATGTTTTCCGTCGCGGAAAAGGTCTTTTAGCGACGGATTCTCCTCCGTCACTAAAAGTCCGTCGTAAAAAATAGTTTTTCTTGTAGTGTATTGACGAGCATGCTAGTTCTGATAAATAGATTGATGAAACTCTAGAACTACGAAGAAGCAATAAAATGAGAACTAAAATCAATTTTGGTAATGAATATTATGTATATCTTGTCAACGATGAATTATTGTCATATCATGATGCTATAGTTTCCATAGATGCACCTTTTTGGAGAGAAATGATTAATAATGAATTAGATTCTATTGTCTCTAATCATACTTGAAAACTTGTAGATTTGCCTTATAAGACTAGACCAATTGGCTGGAAGTGGGTGTTTAAGAAAAAGTTGAAATCGGATGGTTCCATTGAAAAATATAAGGCATGACTGGTAACTAAGGGTTTTAAGCAAAAACAGAATGTTGATTATATTGATACATACTCTCCAATTACTAGAATTGCATCTATTAGAATATATTCCCTATTGCATCCATATATAAACTTCTTGTGCATCAAATAGATGTTAAGATTACTTTTCTAAATGGTGATTTGGAAGAAGAAATATACATGGAGCAGCCTGAGGGATATGTGGTTCCCGAACAAGAAAATAAAGTGTGTAAATTGGTTTAATTCTTGTATGGACTAAAACAAGCTCCTAAACAATGGCATCAAAAATTTGATGTGTGATGATATCTGATGGAAAATGTTGATAAGTGCATATACCACAAATGTGTTAATGATAATGTTATCATTA
This sequence comes from Escallonia herrerae, assembly GCA_033070095.1. Classification (NCBI taxonomy): domain Eukaryota; kingdom Viridiplantae; phylum Streptophyta; class Magnoliopsida; order Escalloniales; family Escalloniaceae; genus Escallonia; species Escallonia herrerae. Next base: position 194,724 of record JAVXUP010000877.1, read on the forward strand.
TATGCTTGTAAGTTGATAATTTGCTTATATTTGGAACGAGCATTAACATTGTGCATGCTACTAAGAGATTTTTAGCATCTAAATTTGACATGAAAAATATGGGTGAAGCTAATATGATTTCAGGAATCAAGATCTTGAGGCGTGATGATTCCATCATATTATCACAATCACACTTTGTTGAGAGCATGCTGAGAAAGTATAAGCATTATGACCGTTCGGCCTTCACCTTATGATGCAAAAATTCACCTTGTGTATTATGCTGATAACGTGTCACAAAATGAGTATGCACAAATAATTGGTAGCCTAATATTTTTAATGAATCATACTCATCCTGATATTGCATAAGCGGTTGGCAGATTGAGTAATTATACTCATAATCCTAGTAAGGAACATTGGAATGCAATATCTAGGTTGTTGAGATATTTGAGAGACACCATTGATTATGGACTACAACATTGTGGTCATCCGTTTGTACTTGAAGATTATTGTGATGCCAACTGGATTTCAGATTCAGATGAGATGAAGCCCACTAGTGGATATGTGTTCCTACTAGCTGGAGAAGCGATCTCTTAGAAATCATCCAAACAAACAGTTATCGCTAAATCCACAATGGAATTAGAGTTGATTGCCTTAGAGAAGGCATGTTCTGAAGTAGTGTGGCTCAAAAGTTTCTTTATGGAATAAACCCAGTCCATCTGTGGTGATGCATTGTGATTGCCAAGTTGCCATTCCTCGAGCCAAAAGAAAAATATCTAATGGGAAGAGTCTTCACATCCGGATTCGGCATGCTACTGTGAGACAACTAATTGAGAATGGTATCATATCAATGAACTTTGTGAAGTCAAAAAGGAACTTTGTCGATCCTCTGACTGAGCCCCTAAGGAGAAGACTAATGATGGAAGCGTCGAGGGGGATAGGATTGTACCAAATTTCAGAGACGAAGTGACGGATACCTAACCTACTGTGATCGGCGATCTTGTGAATGCGGTTCAATAGGTAATGACAAAGCCCTAGAGTCCAATGGGCACTATCGCTTCGTGTATGTCCTTTAAGGTGAGAGGTCCTTAAAGAAGAGTCTATCCATATGGTGTATGACAGTGACCGCTGCAATGTGTGGGGATGAGCATATAGCTCTTAATGGGTCAATAGTTTCTAATTATTGGGATGGGGTGTTCAGTTGCAACATATTCCCTGATGCATACCACCTATATGTGTGTGATGTTGAGCTATATTTATGGGACTTGGGTATGTCGCTAGAGCACACAAGAAAATCCAGGCAAGACGCATGGCCATTTAGCATCAACCGGCAAGAACAACCTTGAGTAGACATATTATGTGGGTGGTGAGTAAACACAATTTACATCGTGGAATCTGGTTAAAAGAGTACTCTCTCTACCATTGTATTTCAGTGAGTTCCTACTTATTTATCCTACGAAAGGTTCAATCCACGTGACACCTCGCCGATGCATAATTTTTCGTTTCCTCTTCCTTTATCGAGTCTTTGTTTTGAAACATGTAGGGGATTGTTGTATTCTTTGTATGTGTTTCAAAACACACACAGACACATCCATGTGGGCCCCCTTGCTTTTTCGGACTATCGGAAGGATTTATCTATATGTAGCCTTTGTTGACAATTGGAAGAATTCATCTTCCCAAGTTTTGCTGTTGTTGACAAATATGGATATTCTTCTCCGTTATCTTCTTTACCTTTCTTTTCCTTCAAGACTTTTATCCCACTTCTCCATATAAAAGGGCCAACACTTAAACATCCAACCAAAAATTGCTTTGCAAACCAAAGCACATAAACACTTGCCCCAAAATTCCCTCATACACTTTTGATGATTTTAGTACACATATTTTGATATTGTGTGAGTTGTGGAAGAGGAAACTCGAGAGGGTCGTTTCACAGTCTTTGTTGCAAATGCGTGCAAACAGAGATAATAGTATAGACTAATCTAAGAGGTTGCGTGCCGTGAGGCCAATCGCATCGAGCCACTAGTTCCGGGGGCGCGAATCACTTTTTAGAACAAAGTTTCGGCTTGATTCTATAAATTAGTGAGATCATTCATATTCATCTTGTAACAAGCTATTATTTATAATTGAATTGTAATTTTTTTGTTTTGTATGAGAAAGTATGGTTCATTCCAAAGATTTTGCAAATAGGATTTATATCCAACAAAACCTACAACCTCTAAGCTTGAATTGAGGAGCAACTTTTAGCTATAATCTAGAATAAACATTTCTAAACATGGCAAGTTTTTGAGTAGTAGTTAGTCATGTTTAGGAGCCACTGCTAAGACAGGCGGGTAAAAGAAATGAAATTATCACAGTTACTTTAAAAGCATTAGCCAAATCCTGTTAGTCATGTGAGATACTTCTAATAGTTGTTTCAGTTCTTCACATATACAGCCTCAAACTGTGAAAAGAATAAAAGACACATGTATATAACAGAAGATTAACGGGCCGGGCAAGCCAAATGAACCTCGTTACAGGATGATTGGGAGTAATTTACCCTTTGCAATCTCCAATGCTGGCTGGCGAACGTTTTTGCTATCTAGATTTAAATAGAGGTCACATATACCTCCTTAATTATAACTAGGTTAAATCAACGGAAAAAAAGTTCAGTAAACTGAACTGGACCATAAAAAAAAAACCCTTCACCTAAGCGGATCCGAGAAACTTGATTGTCATCTAGATACGAGGACGAATCGTAAACAATCGATGTGCTTGCTACACATTTTCTCAAATCAACTACTGATGTAATAAATTGATTGTTTCGGCCTTGACTTGTAGATGGGGGGCTGGGCGACCGGGACTGCTACTTAGCGTTGGGTAAGGTTACTTGTGCACATATGTGTATTTATCTTTTTTAGGAATCGACCATTTCTGAAAACATGACAACCCCTTTAAGATTATATAATCTTTTTTCTTTTTGGCTTGAAACTTGAAATTGTTGCCTGCTTCATCTTTTCTCATTTAATTTGTGGTGAAAAAATTTGTTCAGAAAACCGATATATAACAATCACAAAGTATAGGGACTAGTTCGGAAGGAAGGAGGCCACTTTTTTACCGTCATCACAAACATGCTAAAGCAATTTGGACATCACAATATGATGGAATAAACCTTTTATTAGCGAGAATATAGGGCATCTATAGTTAGTAATAGTATAATACCATTTCAACTAAATATACCGAAATCAGTAATACGACAACGGACCATATCACTCTTTTGCCATACGCATAAGGTGAATATTCAGATTTTCAACTCCAGGCACGTTGACTTTTGAAAGATAGGGTAATATTATTAGTGATCATAGAAGGAGCCAAGAAAGTGTTGGTCGTCTCGGTTGCCTGTGTGGCTTAAAAGGACAGAGGCGTAGATGAAAAAGTTAGGGTCAAACAAGGAAAAATAAGAGGGCTGATCATGGAAGTTGATGGCTTACTTTTAAAGATAATTTTGGATATTTTTTTCAATTTCAAACTCTTTCATATCACGTGGGAGGTAATTTAGGAATCAAATAAGTTTAGCTTTGACTTGAAAAATTAATTATTTGACTTTCAAATTGCTAAACTTTTGGTTTTCATTTTTTGAAAAAAAAGTCCTACAAAATGACAAGTAAGATTCGTTTTTTTTCCTCCAGATTACGAGAAAATGACACATGTTCTTTTTTTTTTTGGGATAAAGTTCTCTGGTTCACTTTTAAGGATTCCTACATTGGCTTAATGTAGTAACCTTATATGTACATGTATGTAAGTTTTTGTGTTCTTTCTCATTTTTTCTCCTCCACTGCGTAACTAGAGTACAACAAGACACAATCAAATGCAGCTTTCAGATACCCTCGCGGGCACAATCCTGGATTCACCCCAGTTGTAAACAAAGCTCAAATGTCAACCACTAGTACTATAGTCCTTGAGAAGAGACTGGTAATCACTGGGAACCCATTCCAATTATAGACCTCGGTTACGACATTGTACCATCTAGGACCAAATCTGGAGCTAAGCATAATGTTTGTAACAACACTGTAGAACTCCCCAAAGGATACGAGCAAACTTACGAAGGCAGCACATTGTATGCTAATCCGGTACGTACTACTAAAGTATTAATTCGAGCAAATAGATACAAAAGGAGGAGACTAATAACAACGAGAAACTAGAGAACCGTCAAATTTAAAAAATACCCAAAAAACCCTTTCACAAGTTTTGATGCTAAGGCAGGGAGAACGCAACCCACCAAAACTCACAGCATACAGCCAACCTCACCCCCCCAACTCACGTGCTCGAAGAAGAAAACCCAACGTCTTGGTACCTTTTTTTGCCATTCACAATGAAAATAGCCCCCGGCCCCCAATGCCAAGAGCCCCAACTCGTATTCTACCTCTTAGGCAAAAAGGCAAAGGCTTTGGCAAAAACTGCTTCCACAAAGAAGGAAAACACCAAGTTAGAGAAAACCACAGACGGAGCCCTAAGTCTGGAGTTGAACAAAGACACCCTCGCGCACTCTCGAGAGCGCACCCTACTTTTCTAACTGTTTAAGGCACACTCTCATATTTTTTTTTTCAATTTTAGTCATATATTTTTTGTCTTTTATTCCAGCAATTTATTGATTAGTTATACATTTTACGGCAGTTATACAATATTGACCTGCAGAAGTTGACAAACATTAAATTCTACAAATTCTGAGATCTTAAAATACATGAATTTTAAAAGATGGTTTAAAGTTCGTGTGTTTCACTATTCTTTATCGATATAGACTCTTGCAACAATAAGACAAAGTACCGAGCGTTGTCTTTAAGAGCAAAGCCCGCTCTAAAATTTGCAATAGAATTTGTCCTTCAAGATTAACATCTTAGTTGTGCTTCTCTTATTCTAACGGATATGTATATATTACAAGTACTGCCTAACATGTGGTTAGAAAAGGAGTTTGATATGTATACATCTAGGAAAGATACATTTGGCTTTTTCTTGACTTTTACAAACTTTAGATGGATGTAACTAGTTGCTGTGAGGGAATGAGAATCTATTCATTCTTTCGCTTCCAATTTCACTTTGCATCTCTCTCTCTCTCTCTCTCTAAGACAAGAAACATAATGGAGAATGGATTTGAATATGATGCAAGAATGAGTGTGCACTAGCTTGTTGCATCCAACATGTTTCTCACCCGAAAAAGATTAATTACAAAATAACCAATCATGAAAGGTACGTTCTTGTGAAGCAAAACTAAGCTAAGAAGTCGTTGATGTAACAAAAGGTACACAAAACACCATACAGTGCCCACATCTAGCAATTACATGGCATTTATACAATAATAACATAATTATTTTATCGTAGGACTACAACTTGAATAGGTTGAAGGGATTTAAAGGATGAACCATGCCTAACCTACTCTCAAAAACTCGTGTCCATGCCACACCAAATTACGGGTTGAATAATATCTGTCCAAACTCAACTCATAAAAATTTTGGTGGACACGGGCTAGACACGATTTGTCTTTGGTAACAAATTAATTTTTGCTTTCTTAAAATTTTTTAGCATATGAATTACCATAAGTCTACTAAATTTTTCTTTTCTTTATTTTTAAGTATATCTATTCTACTAATTACTATATAATGAAAACAAGTATAATGAAGTCGTAAAATGAGATTTAAATATGAGCATAGAAACAATGATTTATGCCAAAATAAAGAAAAAAGACAAAGACGAGTTTCAAAACAATCAACTTTGGACCCCGTTTACGAAAAATCTAGCCTCCGAGAGAGAGGCAAAAAAATCGCGATAACCTTCTCTTCCAAACCTTTCAGTTTCATCCCTCCGTTTCCGTCACCATTGCTGATTTTCTCGGCTGGTGGTGATATGGTAGCACAGATCGATGGCTATCTATTATAGGGCTTTTCGTGGGGATTCTTGGTGGCTACGGTGAGCTGGATGGGCCTCGTCGTCACTGCGGCTTACCATCGATCAGGTGAGTTTCTCCATGTCTTCTGGTTGAAGATTGAAGAGGGGTTAAGCTGGCGGGTTCTTTGGATGCTTCTTGATTGAGTTGGAGTAGGCTTCAGGTGCATTGATTTGCCGTCAGGGTGGTGGGTTTCAGATGAAGTCTAACTTTGTCGATGGGGTCTTGTAGATGTTGCGCTGCCACCGGCTTGAGAAGCCCTGGTGAGTCTAGGGTGAGGTTCTTTCTCCTAGGATTTTTTTTATCCCCCTTCCCCTAGTGGATCGCCCTCCCCTTAGCCCTAGAAAGGTTATTGATTGCGAATTGCCGGTGGTGAAAATGCACCACTTGTAGGTTGTTTCTGTTAGGTTGGGATGGCAGATGTTGGGTCATGGTGTTCGGTTGGTGGTTTGATGGTGGTCATGTGGGAATCTTCGTTGGTCCTATTATTGTGTTTGTTTTGGGGCTCTCTAGAGTCAAGCAGTAGGATGATGTCCGAGAAAGTGTTGGTTCCGGTGCCGAAGTGGTGGACCGGCAATCGAGGACAGGTTGCAGTGGCGAGGACGCGTGTCTGGAGTTGGGCTTGTGGCTGACAATGATTTGGTGTTTTTTGATTGGTTGTTTAATTTAGTTTTTATCCTGTATTAAGCTATAGTTATCCTGTTTATAAGTTTTATCTGTTTTTAGTTGTTAGTGATCTTGTAATTAGGTTTTCTTTTATTTGTAGCTAATTATTGTTTGTTTATAGTAGGGAAAAAAAGCAAAAATATCTTGTTTTTCTTTTGGTTGCTCATTTGAATGGGGATGTCATCCATTTAGTTTGTTTTTTTACCTTTTGGCTACTCCATGTATATTCGGTCTCAAAGCTTATCCTGGTATGTATTCCTGACTTTTATCAAAAAAAAAAACTCCTTACAAAGTCTACTCCTATAGTAAGAACAAAGAAGAAGAAAAAAGTCTTCAAAGTTCTCCTAACCCAGATTTTAAAAACTAAAGACAAAAAACACGTCTTGTTCATATAATACATAATATAGGTTGTACAAAAACTGGATGGACTAATTTTGCACAGGCTAGGTAGACCTCTAGAATCTTCACCCATGTCCAATTCATATCTTTGACGAGCTCAAAATTTTGTGTCCACGTGCACCACGTGTTCTGTAAAAGTAAGTAGACACCCATACTTTTACGGGCTGAAAGCCGAAGTTGAGAGAAAATGTTAACGTTATCGCCTATGTGAACACCCTCTTCTTTTGCAAGATGGATAATTTTTTTTAATGTTTTTCGTTTTTCCTTTTTTGTCACATGTTTCTCTCACCCATAGTTATGAATACCGTACCGAAGTGTGTACCATTTTTTTTTTCTATAAAATGGTACGTTCTGGTACCGGTACCGTCTCAAAATTTTCATCAATATTGTACATATGTAATATTTATTTATTGGCGAATTAACTATATATACATATATTTTCTTACTCACAACTCCTCTAGAATAAAATGTTTGTCCCATATAGCTTGAATTATCTTAATTTTTAAATAAACTATTGGTTCCCAAATAAGTTGTTTATTTGACTGTTTGTTTAATAATAACATGTTTTTCTGGATAAGAATAAGTTGTTTGTTCAATAATATCATCTTTGGGTTCAAGAATAAGATGTTTTTCTGGGTGTGTGCGCGCGCATGCAGTTGAAAGAATATGATCAAAGCTTTCAGGTTGAAGTATATCAAAGCCAAGTGAATATTAAAAACTTATCAGGAAAGATTTTACAAATTGTATTGATATTTATGAATAAGAGACTACAGAAGCTTTGATTAGTATAATAGAATTTAGAGTGTTTTTCTATTTAGTCTTTATATGGTCAATTAAAAAAAAATTTAACAAAATTTGTCTTTTTAATATTTTCTAAGGGACCGGTACAGAACACACTATTTCGGCCGACAGTTCTCGGCCGGTATCACCTGTACCGGCAGGTACAACCAGTACAGAGTGGTATTTTGACCGGTACAAAATATGAAGGATACCGTATCAGTAAAAGGCAAAACTGGTACCTGTACGGTATTGATAACTATGCTCTCACGTATTTAACTAATTTGAATTTGAATGCCTTTTTTATTGCAAAATCATCTATCTTTGTTGCATAATTACCTCTTTATATGCTATCTAGATCTTTGACTATCAAAATTTAACTAATTTGAATTTGGTGACTTGCATCAACCTTGAAACTTGAATTTGATCAAGATCGTAATTTGATTACCATACGGTGATGACTTGCATATCGCAGGATTTATCTGGTGATCACTATATCTCATGATTTATATGGCCACATGTTTATTGACCTTTTCTATCCCATTTTTTATACATAGAAAAAATAAACATAACTAGACAAAGTAGAAAATAATTAGACCTCAAATAAGATAAGATATTGATTGAGGTCTATTGATTGAGGTCTACTATTACATAACTAGACCTCAACACTCGGGATACTGATTGAAGCTTAAATTCGACAAATCTTCTTCTTTCTCCCCCTCTCTCTTTCTCTCAAATAGGAAGACCTAAATCTCTAACCATCAATTTTAGAATTGCATGACCCAATTTCTTCCTCTTTCTAAGCCTCAATCCCTTAAATCTTGCTTTTTCCCTTAATTTTCTCACATATCCCCTTTCAAAATTTTCATATAAACATGATAATTATGAAATCCTCCATTATTATCATATTACTTATTCATAATTTTTGCCTCATCATTTATCTCTTTCGGTAGAAAGGAACTCTCCTATTGTTACCAACCTATTCTGGTATCACCAAAAGGCCCACTGAGGGTCCCATTTTGCATGACACGTCGGCACAAATATTAAACACTTCCAACCGGTCAAAATATGCACGCTCAAGTCATGTGCACTTCTCACTTTTTCTATGTGACTTCGTCACCAAGAAACTCATCCTTGTGCGACTGCTCATCACGCACCGACAGTCGCACATCGCCCGTCGGCTCACCTTGACGCTTGCCAAAGAGGTGGGCCTTGGCCTTCCCCATGGGGTCGGCTTGGGGGAGGCCTCGGCCTCCCCTCAACGTTGGCCTTGGCCTTTCCCCAAGGGTTGGCCTTTGGCCTATCTCCTTAGCATCTGCACTACTCTTCAAGGGACCGGACGTCACTCCCCGACACCCGTCGTGCCGGACGTCACTCCACGACCCCCATCGCACCGAACGTCACTCAGTGACCCCCGTCCCCAGGACGTCACTCTGCGACCCCTGTCGCCTTGGACGTCACGCCGGACGTCACTCTGCGACCCTCGTCGCCCTGACTTTAGTCCGCGACCCCCCGTCGCCCAGACGTCACTCCGCGACCTCTGTTGCCAGCGTCCGGGAACTTCATTTCAACACTCTGTCGTGCCATGCACCGCGCCACTGATACAGTAGCGCCCCCTGGCTCTTTGTCACACTATAGTGCTCCCAGCACCTTACATACTCCATCGCGCCCATGCGCCACAATCATGTTCTTTGCCCCCCGGGCGTCACACTCATTCACCACACCATGCGCCCCCGCCATGGACGTGAAACATGCTTCGACCCACTCTCTGGAGTGTGCAGCATCCTGCGGGGATAGGCAACTCCTCCCGGACACTATCTTCGCCAGGGAGCTCTTCAACTCCCCTTTTGCCAGGTGGACGGCTCTTTCGAGATGCTACCTCGGCCAGTCGGGTAGACGGCTCCTCCGGGATGCAACCTTGACGTGCTCCGAGTGCTCAGATACAAGGACTCACCCTCGGGGGTAGCGACTCCACCGAGACACTATCTCCGCTAGGGAGCTCTTTAACTCCCCTTCTACCAGGTAGACGGCTCCTCTGGAGGAGTTGCCTATCCCGCAGGTGAGTCCTTGTGTCGGAGCACTCAGAGCGCGTCAAGGTAGCATCCCGGAGGAGCCGTCTACCTGACGGGCCAAGTAGCATTTCGGAGGAGCCGTTTACCTAGCGGAAGGGAGTTGAAGAGCTCTATGAGGGAGATAGTGTCCTGGAGGAGTCGCCTATTTCGTAGGCCAAGGTAGCATCCGGAGGAGCCGTCTACCTGGCAGAAGGGGAGTTGAAGAGCTCCCTAGCAAAGATAGTGTCCCGGAGGAGTCGACTACCCCCGCGGTGAGTCCTTGTGTCGAAGCTCTCGGATCTAGTCAAGGTAGCATCCTGAAGGAGCCGTCTACCCGACTGGCCGAGGTAGCATCTCGGAGGAGCCGTCTACCTGGCGAAAGGGGAATTGAAGAGCTCCTTGACGGAGATAGTGTCCCGGAGGAGTCGCCTATTCCATAGGCCGAGGAATAGGTCGAGGTAGCATTCCAGAGGAGACGTCTACCGGGCCGGCTGAGGTAGCATCCCGAAGGAGCCATCTACCTGGCGGAAGGGGAGTTGAAGAGCTCCCTGGCGGAGATAGTGTCCCAGAAGAGTCGCCTATCCCCGCGGTGAGTCCTTGTGTCGGAGCACTCGGAGCGAGTCAAGGTAGCGTCCCAGAGGAGCTGTCTACCCTACTGGTCGAGGTAGCATCCTGGAGGAGCCGTCTACCTGGCAGAAAGGGAGTTGAAGAGCTCCCTGGCAGAGATAGTGTCCCGGAGGAATCGCCTATCCCCGCGGTGAGTCCTTGTGCCGGAGCACTCGGAGCGAGTCAAGGTAGCATCCTGGAGGAGCCGTCTACCCGACTGGCCGAGGTAGCATCCTGGAGGATCCGTGTACCTGGTGGAAGGGGAGTTGAAGAGCTCCATGACGGAGATAGTGTTCCGGAGGAGTCGCCTATTCCGTAGGCCGAGGTAGCATCCTGGAGGAGCCGTCTACCTGGCCAGTCGAGGTAGCATCCTGGAGGAGCTGTCTACCTGGCGAAAGGGGAGTTGAAGAGCTCCCTGGTAGAGATAGTGTCCCGTAGGAGTCGCCTATCCCCGCGGTGAGTCTTTGTGCCAGAGCACTCGCAGCGAGTCAAGATAGCATCCCAGAGAACCGTCTATCCGACTGGCCGAGGTAGCATCCCGGAGGAGCTCTACCTGGCGGAAGGGGAGTTGAAGAGCTCCCTAATTGACATAGTGTCTCAGAGGAGTCGCCTATTCCTTAGGTCGAGGTAGCATCCCAGAGGATCCGTTTACCTGGCGGAAGGGGAGTTAAAGAGCTCCCTGGCATAGGATATAGTGTCCCAGAGGAGTTGCCTATCCCCGCGGTGAGACCTTGTGCTGGAGCACTTGGAGCGAGTCAAGGTAGCATCCCGGAGGAGCCGTCTACCTGACTGGCCGAGGTAGCATTCCGGAGGAGCCGTCTACCTGGCAGAAGGGGAGTTGAAGAGCTCCCTGGCGGAGATGGTGTCCCGGAGGAGTCGCCTATCCCCGCAGCGAGTCCTTACGCCGGAGCACTCGGAGCGAGTCAAGGTAGCATCTCGGAGGAGCCGTCTACCCAACTGGCCGAGGTAGCATCACGGAGGAGCTGTCTACCTTGCGGAAGGGGATTTGAAGAGCACCCTGGCAGAGATAGTGTCCCGGAGGAGTCGCCTATCCCCGCATGATGCTCCACACTCCGGAGCGTGGGTTGAAGTATGTTCCCCGACCAAGGCAAGGTGCGCATGGTGTGGTGAAAGGATGGACCAATGCAAGGAGCATGGTAGTGTGACAGAGAGCCACGAGGCGTGACTGTGTCAGTGGCGTGGCGCATTGGCGCGGTGGAGTTAGTAAGGTGCCTGGGGCACGTCAATGTTAGTGGCGCGGCGCATGGGCGCGACGAAGTACGTATGGTGCCAAGGGCACTGTAATGTGATAGGGAGCAAGGGGGCACGACTGTGTTAGTGGCGCGGCGGAGTAAGTATGGTGTCTGGGGCACAGTGTGACGTCCGGGCGACGGGGTCGCGGAGTGAGTTCCGGGCACGGGGGTCGCGGAGTGACGTCCGGGCGACGGGGGTTGCGCAGTGAGTTCCGGGCGACGGGAGTCGCGGTGTGACGTCCGGGCAACGGGGGTCGCGGAGTGACGTCCGGGCGATGGGGGTCGCGGAGTGAGTTTCGGGCGATGGGGGTCGCGGAGTGACGTCCGGGCGACGGGAGTCGCGGAGTGAGTTTTGGGCGACGGGGGTCGTAGAGTGACGTCTGGGCCCTTGAAGTGTAGTGAAGATGCTAAGTATGGAAGCCAAAGGCCAACCCTTTGGGGGAAGGCCAAGGCCAACCATTGGGGGAGGCCAAGGCCAACCCCAGAGGAAGGCCGAGGCTGACCCCAAGGGGGAGGCCAAGGCCTACTTCCTTTTGTTGATGCCAAGGTGCGCCGACGGGCGAAGGATGAAGTGCGACGGTCGGAGCGTGATGAGCAGTCCCGCAAGTATCAGTTTCTTGGTGACGAAGTCACGTAGAAAAAGTGAGAAATGCACGTGACTTGAGCGTGTACGTATTGACCGGTTGGAGGCGTTGAATGTTGCCTGTTACTTTTGCGGATGTGTTATGCGAAATGGGACCCCAAGTAGGCCTTTGGGTGCGACCAGAATATGTTGGGAACAATATGTTATATTATTTTGTTTTGTACAATGTTATTTTCAATAAGCACTCTAACTTGACTATGTGCTATATTCGTAGCATTGGAGCATCAAAGTGAATGTTGCTGATTGGAAACTCCGTCAATTATTTTGCATTCTAAATTTTCTTTTTTTTATTGTTACTAATATTCATATATGATCTTCTTTAATTAACATTTCATCAATTATTAAAAATATTTATGTGCGCAACGCACGGATTCAAAACTAATTTATCATTAATGTTATTTTTACCACCTCATTTTCGTTAGGAAAAATTCATCGCCACCACAAAAAATAAAAGTGAAGAAAAAGAACACGTTGAATGCAGAAAATGATATAAAAAGAAATGAGAACCGAAACAACACGTATAGTCTCACATTTTTATATGGAGATTGTTGCTTAACTTTGGTTATCATTAAACTTTTAGAGAGTTAGCCAAGAACTTCAATTAACTTGTAGTCTCCAAAAATTAAACTGAGTAAGTAGCAATATCAGGATTGAGCTTCAGACTCGAGCAGAGATAAAAGAATTAAACCTTGCAATTATGTGACTTTAACAGGCTTAAAATTACACTCCTGCTTAAGGTTTTTTCGTTTGAGAAACCCGTTCTTTCTCCCCTTCTCTCCTTTAGCTAACCATTAACCATTGCCCACCATGCCCTCTACTGAATATACCCCAGCTGATCCCCCCTCTCCACAACATCCCCTCTACCCCAATCAGTCTTTCTTCCTTATCGTCAAAGTGCAGTCATTAATCCCAACATGGAAGACCTCACGGAAGCAAGGCAACGGCTCTCATGTTTCATTGTTAGAAGGGTCTTCGACCGGAAAGTCTTCTCCAAAACAGAGCTCCAATCATTCGTCAATAACCACTGGATTTGTGGAGGACGAACTCAAGTAATAATTCTCAAAGAGGTAATCCTTTTCTGCTTTGTTTCTGCTAATATTGCGCGCTTAGTATACTGTAACAGACCTTGGAATATCATGGGCACCCTATTGGTTCTAAAACCATGGCATCCTGGCATGATCTTCGGCAATCTCTCCTTACAGACGACTGACCTGTGGGTTAGAACTAGCCCTATCCTTGTAATTACAAAAGCCCACAACTAGCAGAAGCCCTCATTGGAATCATTGGCCAAACTTTGACTATCCCATAGACTGGGAGAATGAAACACATTACAGATTTCTTTCGTGTTCTCATCAGGGTCAATCTTAACTATCCCCTCATCCCTGGCATTTTCTTAAAGCACTCTACTAGTAAAGTTTTTTGGATCAAATTCCAATACGAAAAGATTTATTGTGTTTGCTACCAGTACGGTGTTGACGGTCATTTGTATCATAGATGCCAAGGAGATATTAGGATCATGGTCGAAAGTCTCAAGCGGAGACGACAAGACAATTTTAGTGCTCAAACCTTTATCAACCGTGGGACTCCTTTATAGACATCAGGGGCCTCTCAAATACCCACCATAATCGATGCTCCAAGTTTGAAAGTTTTAACTCCCCTTTTGGGGCAAAAATCTGTCTGGACAAACCTCCAGCCCCTGCTTAAGCAAACTCTGCTAGTTCAATCTTTTTCACAGGACATCTGCTCAAAAAATGCTCTCATCTAACGTCCGAAAATGGTGATGAAGCTTCCTGTTATGGCCCGAGAGGATCTAACTTTGCTGACGGTGAAACTTCTGCTTACAAACATAAGAAAAAACGAAAGCACAAGAGAAGAAAATTCAATACAAAAGATGACTCCCTTCTGGAACAAACAGACAGCATAGTGCATGGGAAGAATACTGTTCCGACAAACTATTTTGGTGAGCATGCTTTTGGATCTGCATGTACTTTGCACACACGAAAATAATGTGACTGCCGCCATGATGGCTCGCACCAATACTGTGACGTAATCATTATAGATAAATATGTATAGAACACGATAACCAAATATGAAAACACAAGAAATATGAGAGAACTCAAATCCACTTTGCACAAGTCAGATTTACAACGCCCCCTCACGTGTTTTCTCAACTGTTTTTCTACTTAAAGAAGGACTATTCTTTCTTTCTTTCCTACTCAAAGAAAGACTCTCCTCTCTTGCCCTTAAACACAATATAAGACACCTTACTTATACTTGGAGAAAGCTATCTAACCAATGTGGACAAGATGTCTTATATACTAAGAGACAAGTTACAACTTTCTTTGATCAACCGATGTGGGACATAAATACAATATATATATATATCAATAATCTCCATCTTGATTTGTATTAACAAACCACTGCATGAGAAAAGTGTAATATGCCTTCAGTACCTTCTTCAAGTACTCCACCTTGCATCCCCTTAAAGGCAGGGATGCACTCCACCTTGAAGTCAACAAGAGAGAAGATGAATCAAGCTCCAGCAATGCTTGAACTTCTCTGTCGTGACTAACTTCGTGAGCATATCAGCTGCGTTATCATTCATGTGAGCCTTGTACACTATGATTTGTCTGGAATTAATCTATTCATGGACCCTATGATAACGTACATCAATATGATTGGTCCTTGCATGGAAAACCCGATTCTTTGCTAAATCCATTGCACTCTGACTGTCACACTGTAACAAAACACCACGCTGCTTGAAGCCAAGCTCCTCTACCAGTCCCTTTAACCATAATGCCTCCTTAGCTGCCTTTGTCAATGCCATGTTCCTCTGTAATAGACTGGAACACTGATTTCCAACATGTCGACCCTCCATAAAATGTAAAAATATATCCAGTCGTAGACCTCCTGGAATCCAAGTTCCCAGCATAATCAGAATTCACAAAACCAGAAACCTCACTTTTTGCCCCATCACGATCAACACATGATACAGAAGTTGGTCGAACCTGCTAGGTAACGGAAGATCCACTTTACTGCACCCCAATGCTTCTTTTCTGGATTTCCCATATACCTGCTAACCATACTAACTGCATGTGAGATACCAGGTCAGGTACACACCATGGCATACATTAGACAACAAACCGTATTTGCGTACGGTACTCGAGACATATACTCAACATCTTTTTCTGTACTGGGACAAAGTTGTGAGGATAACTGAAAATGAGCTCCCAATGGTGTACTAACTGGTTTAGCGTTGAGCACACTAAACCTCTCCAGTACTTTTTCAACATAACTTTTCTGAGTTACCCATAACTTTCCTGCCTTCATATCTCTATAAATCTCCATACCAAGGATCTTTTTGGCAGAACCAAGATCCTTATTATCAAACTCTCTACTCAACAATTTTTTCAAGTGCAGAATATGATACTTACTCTTCGCAGCAATCAACCTATCATCCACATATAATGTAAGCAACAACAGTGAACCATCATCAAGGCCTCGATAATACACATAACAATCGTACTCACAGCGAGAGTAACCATGAGTTACCATGAATATGTCAAATCGCTTATACCACTGCCGAGGAGACTGCTTCAAACCATATAAGGACTTTTTCAGCTTGCATACATAGTCCTTCTTCCTAGGATTAATAAATCCCTCAGGTTGCTGCATGTAGATCCTCTCCTCCAAATTACCATGGAGGAAAGCTGTCTTCACATCAAACTGCTCCAACTCCATATTCTGCGCTGCTACAATAGACATTATTAATCTGGTAGAAGTATGCTTCACCACTGGCGAAAAGATCTCACTATAATCAATTCCCTCCTTTTGAGAATACCCTTTTTGCAACCAGTCTTACCTTGTACTTCTAATCTTCCTTTTTCCTCTAAATCCACTTGCATCCAATAGCCTTCACACCCTTTAGGAGTTTAACTAATTCCCAAGTCTGATTCTTCTATAGAGATTCCATTTCCTCATCCATTGCTGTCAACCACAAATTACCATCCTCTGCCTTGACAACCTCGTTGTAACTGGTAGGATCTTCACTTCCCACGATTAGTGCAAATGAGACCAAGTCCTCAAAACCATACCTTTGAGTTGGTTTCTTGGTACGTGGCTCTCTATCTCTGACTAAATTTCAAGAATCACTAGGATGCTCCTTTAGATCCTCTAAAGACTGCTCATTTGTAGATCCATCTGTAGACTCATCAGTTGATTTTGTCCTCTACTCATGAAACTTTATTTCTATTGTGTGACCCTGCCTCTCGCTAAAAGTTGCATCCTTATCCAACATCTGTGCTTCATTAAATACCACATCTCTACTAATCACCCTTTTCTTGGCCACTGGATCCCATAACCTGTATCCTTTTACTCCTTCCTCATACTCAATGAATATACATTCTTTTGACTTAGGATCAAGTTTGGATCGTTCTTTATTTTGAAGGTCAACATACGCAGGACAACAAAAAATTCTTATTGCAGAAAAATTAACTTGTTTACCAGACCATACCTCTTCGAGAACTCGGTGATTAATGGCAGATGGTGGAGAACAATTGATCAAGTAACAAGCTATGTTAACAGCTTCAGCCCAAAAAATCTTAGGCAAATCTGCATTCAACCTTATACATCTAGCTCGCTCTAGCAAGGTTCTATTCATCCTTTCGGCAACCCCATTCTGCTCTGGAGTCCTCTTCACAGAAAAGTGTCTGATGATACCTTTATCCTTACAGAACTGCAGAAACTCCTCATCCTTGTATTCCATACCATTGTCTGTTTTGAGGTACTTAAGCTTCTTACCCGTCTGATTTTCAACTCTAGCCTTCCACTGCTTAAACACATTGAAACTTCAGACTTATGCTTCAAAAGTACACCCATACCTTTTTTGAGAAATCATCTATAAATGTAACAAAGTAACAAGCTCCTCTATTTGAGATATACTTGATTGGTCCCCAAACATCTGAATGTACATAGTCCAGAACCCCCTTTACTAGTATGAGAAGCAGCTTTAAAACTAACTCATTTTTGCTTCCCAAAAACACAAATTTGCAGAAGTCCAGCTTGCATGATTTCACTCCCTACAGCAGCTTGCGTTTGTGAAGTTCCAGCATACCTCCCTCGCTCAAATGTCCCAGTCGTTTATGCCATAACTCAGAGTTATCATTGTTAGAACCTGTATGAGTTGATACTGAAGTTCTACCTATAACTGTGTTCCCTATCAGTTTATACAAATTTCCAGTTTTCTGACCTTTCATTATTATCATGGCACCTTTGCTGACTTTCATGACTCCACCTTTTATAGATATACTGCAATTTATAGAATCGAGCGTACCCAAGGAAATCAAATTCTTCTTTAAGTCAGGTATGTACCTTACATCACCTAGGTTCTCACAATCCCATCAAACATTTTAATTTTAATGGTACATATCCCCATGACTTCATAAACGGCGTCATTACCCATTAACACAGTATCACTGTTACATGGAGTAAGACAATCAAACCATTCCTTGTGTGGGCACATATGAAACGAACATGCATAGTCAAGAAACCATTCCGTAGAAAAATTATTTTCTCTAACTGATAAGAGATTACCTTCTTGCTGCTCAACTGAGGAAACCAAGTAGAGATCACAATCACTACTTTTGTCATCTTCTTCAACAACATTAGCATTGTTCACATGTTTCTTTCCATTATTCTTCTCCTTCCTTTCTAGACACTTCCCTGCAATGTGACCAATCTCTTTACAGTACCAGCATTCAATACTGGACTTGTCTTGCTTTCCACGAGACTTAGACCTATCTTTTCCACGTCCTGGATTCCTACTTCTAGATCGACCTCTGCCTCTTCCATGACTATTTTTATTTTTAGACCTTACCACCAGACCTTCGCCTTGACTGTTTGAACTCGTCCCACTAACTCTGCTCGAGTCCATAAGAGCCGACTTAACATCATTAACAACCAATGTCTTCTTCCCAATAAGCAATGTAGTCTTCAAGGTCTCATATGATTTTGGAAGCGAAGATAACAACAAAATTGCCTAATCTTCCTCCTCGAGTTTAACATCTATACTTGACAATTGGGATACTAACCGATTATGATATATGGTCACCCAGATCTAAACCTTCATCCATCCATAACTGGTATAAATCTTTCTTCAGATATAACTGATTCGACAAAGATTTTGACATATATATCTTCTCTAATTTTTGCCACAGAACTGTTGGAAAAGTCATTGTCAAAACCTGGTACTTAACCTTCACGGCTAGATTCATCCGTATCGTAGATACAGCCTTAGCCTGTAATTCCTCCCAATCGTCCTAATCCATTGACTCAGGCTTATTCCCGAGCAAAGGCTTTAGCAATCCTTGCTGCACAAGGATATCCTTCAGTGTGCTTTGCCATATGCCAAAATTCGTCTTCCCATCGAATTGTTCACAGGCATATTTCATCATCGTGTTGTTCGACATATTTATCCTCTCAAATAGATTTTAATTTTGGCCCAAAAAATAAACCTGAAAGCTCTTGATACCACTTGTAACGTAATCGCTCTAGATAAATATATGTATAGAACACGATAACCAAATAAGAAAACACAAGAAATATGAGAGAACTCAAATCCACTTTGCACAAGTCAGATTTACAACGCTCCCTCACGTGTATCTCTCAACTATTTTCCTACTCAAAGAAGGACTCTTCTTTCTTTCTTTCCTACTCAAAGAAAGACTCTCCTCTCTTGCCCTTAAACACAGTACAAGACACCTTACTTATACTTGGAGAAAGCAGCGATCTTCCTTATCTAACCAATCTTATATACTAAGGGACAAGTTATAACTTTCTTTGAGTAACCGATGTGGGACATAAATACAAGACATATATCAACAAATACCGCCCTGGAAAATTCTAAGAGTCTGCTTCGTACACTCCACTACAAGTTGACATTTCATCTGGGAAAGCGAGGCCTTTGTCATTGTCATCTAGCATATTTATGGGGTTACCTTTAAGCATTCCATGCGGCAAGGCAGAGAATTCAATTTACAGGCCCCTATCGCCATGTTGAACAAGAATACTGATGGTAAAGTCCTCTGCCTACCGCCACCTCCCTTTGTCAAATTTGTACATGCTTCGTCTTCTCATATATTGTCGACTAAAAAGATTCCTCCACTAAGCTTCCATGTGACTGCTATGGACAAATTTGCACCTGGTTTACTATCTGAGGCCACCAAACCCTCTGGTACACATCTATCTAGAACCTCACTTAATGCTTTTCACTTTATAGCTCCCTCTCCCTTCTCCCCACGTGATGCTAGCTTTCATCTTTACTTTAACCCATGTTTTTATCTTCAAGCAATAGATTTATATTTAGTTCAATATTTTTTCTCTTCCCTTAGTCTCTTAGGAAACCCTTTATCCTTGTCTTACCCCTTACTTGGGCCCCCCTCCTACCACACCTTACCCATTCTTTTAGTGTAGAGTCTGACATTAACTCTAGCAACGTACTACCATGTACCTTTTAACAAGTGCACTCAACTTATTTCCATTACACACTGCATGGCTTCCATTTATTTACTGAATAAATACCTTGAAGACAAAGCTATATGCATTGAGCGGGAAAAGCTTCCACGGCACATAAAACAGATGTCCACTCGGCATAACAATCCCTGTTCACGCCCCTCTTTGGACTCTTCCATCAAACCTTGGAAACATCTTCTTCAATTAGATACGTTTTTTTTGGCATCCCGCCACTTGAATATCAATTCTTTCCGATTTAATTTCTTCATTGATAATGTCTCATTTCTCTCCTCTTTTCTCTTCAAAGCACCAGACTTTAATGGAACGGATGAGGACCCAGTTACCATCCCTTTATTTATCAAGAGTGATTTTCATTAGACTAGTTTAACTCCTTTTGTAGTGAAGCTAATATATCTAAGGATTCTATCCTTAAAAAAAGAAATATTTCTTGTAGCAATAGAGAAACTAATAATTCAGTTTCAAATACAAGAAGAAAAAAAATCTTACCTTTCCTCATACTTCTCCATGGCTCCCTCGCATCCGAATTTGCAGTATGCTCCCGAGGACTTTCCAGGTTCTTCCAACCTTTACTTTTTGTCCTTGCTTTACTATTTTTTGCTACATGCTCCCTCAGTTTGTTTAATGTGGCTATCGATATCCCTTTTTACTTCCTGCTTATATCGTAATCCCTAAAAAAGAAAGTTTCCTCATACATGCCTCCCCAGAAAACAAAACCGGTTAGCTTTGATTCCTTCTCTCTCTCTTACCCCTCTCTTCTTTAGGGTTTCGGGTGCTGTCCCCCAACAACCCCTTAACCCTATATGAAAATTTTTAGCTGGAACCCTCAGGGTTTTGGTTATTCCCGTAACGTTTGCATAGCTAAAAGCTCAATAAAAAAGTTTAATCCTGACGTTATTTTCTTCCAAGAAATCCTTCTCCCCTCCTCCGATGTAAATTACCTTTTCTTTTGCTCTAGTTTTATTTCCTCCTTCGGCATTGACCCGATCCAGTATCTGGGATCTCGAAGCCTTAGTGGTGGGCTTTGGGTTGGCTGGTGTCCTTACTGGAAAATCTCTATAATGCTCTCAAATAAGAATCTTATTCTCCCAGTTCTAGTAAGATTTGTAATGTGAATACCTTTTACGCTTTGCAGAGATATAAGGTGCCATTTTAGGATTCCATTTCCTAGTACCATGGCCAAAATGAACTCCAGCCTCCATCATCTCTTCCAAATTGATGTTCCAATTCTTTTTGTCATTTCCCCCTACATCCCCCCCCTTTTTTTTGAAAAAAAAAAGACGCGCCCCATTCGTTCTGCTCGCAACAATCCAATTAGTTCTCCGGGTGAAAACCCCCTCATCCTCAGAATGGTAGGGAGCATTTATTTATGGTAACCAAAAAGAGACTGAGAGAAGCTTCTCTACCATCTTAAGTCAGATCCCAGGCCCTCTTGTCGCCCTTGGTGATTTCATTCAAGCCAAATATATGTTAGAAAAGGCTAACCCTAGTGCTCACATCATCCTGGGTAGACCGGCCTTTCTTGACTTCATTTTTAATCTAGGCCTCATATACTTTCCATGTGTGGGACCCACCTTTACTTGGACTATAATAGGTCAGGGGGTGCCTGTACATTCGAAAAGCTGGATAAAGGAATGGCAAATGCTGGTTGGATTTAACTTTTCCCCCAAGCTATTGTCCGTAACCTTTGTATTCACGTCTCAGATCATGCACCAATTCTTCTAGTTCTCTCACACCCTTGATCTCTTGCAAGAATTTCTAGCGGTTTTTAAGCCTTTTGGTTTATGCACCAAGACTATCGTAATCAAATCGACTCCTGATGGAAGTGTCAAGCTTTGGGTTTTCCTCTTTTCTTGCTCATGCTCAAATGAAAAAATATATTGAAGACAATGAAGCTTTAGAGTACTCAAATTTTGGGCACATTCCTATAAGGATTCAAATTACCCGCCAAAAGCTCTGCTCTACTCAAGCTCTTCTTCCTAATCAGTCAGCTGAAAAGTCATTTTCTTCTTTCTCAACATCTTGATTGGCTCTTAGACTGCGAAGAACTTTTCTGGGCACTGAAAAATGAAATTGAATCGAAATACAAAATCATTCCATACCACTACTAGAATTCATAGAGCTCATAATCGGATTTCTGGTATTTTAAATGCTTATAACAACTGGTGTACTAAGGAGGAACACATTATAAAATCCTTTGAAAATTACTTTTCTTCCTTATTCAAATGTGGTTCCTCTGAGCCTTATTTGGATTTTAACGCGTCTCTTTTAAATGCCCTCGATATGTCTCTCTCTGAAGACCATAACTTTCTCCTTAATTCACCGTCCAAAGGTTTCTAAGTCAAAGATGCTCTTTTTGATCTTGCATCGCTAAAAGCTCCGAGACCTAACAAAATTCCACCTCTTGTTTACCAAGATTGTTGGGACTTCCTAAAGCAAGATATTACAACTGCAGTTCTCTCCTTCATTTGCTCTGGCGATCTCCTTTCAGAAGCTAACTTCTCCTACGTCACTGTTATTTCAAAAGGCAAGGATCCTAAACACCCACTGATTTTTGATCTAGTAGTCTATGCAACAATATCTATAAGATTACCTCCAAAGTTCTTGCTAATTGACTCTAGAAAGTCTTGCCTTCGATCATTTCTCCCTTCCAAAATGCTTTCATTAAGGATCAATCCATTTTGGAGAACATTCTTATTGCCTAAGAACTAACCAATATGATTCGCACAAAAAAATATGGGAAATCAGGTTTGGCTGCTTTTAAAATTGATATGAGCAAAGCCGTTGATCGCTTGAATTGAGATTTTATCAAAGCTGTTCATATAAAGCCTAAATTTCTGCCTCATTGGATACAACTCATCATGCAATTTGTGACCTTTATCTCTTATGCAATCATCATCAATGGATCCCCTTCTGAAAAAATTAACCCTTTATGTGGTATAAGATAGGGCGACCTGATCTCTCCCTACCTCTTTGTTCTCTGCTCTGAAGTCCTTTCAGCGGCACTTGTGAAAGCTGAATCTCTCAAAGGCATCTCTGGGCTCAGAGCTTGTAAATCAGCATCCCCAATCAACCACCTAATGTTTGCAGATGATACCATTTTATTCTTCCATATGACCATCCTCAACTGCGAAACTATCAAGCTCCTTTTGGATCTTTATTGTCACATTTCAGGTCAACTCATCAACTTTAGCAAATTGTCACTTTATTGTAGTCCTAACACTTCAGACGATCTTTAGACTTGCGCCTCTCTATGCTTCAACATAAAGAAATAAGTTTCTTTTGGACTGTATCTGGTACCTATCTTGACGTGGTCACGAACAGAAATTTTTTTTCCTCTCTCTAATTCAAAAAGTTCAATCTCGCTGCGCTAGTTAGAAAGGCATTCTCCTAGACAAAGCTGGACATGCTACTCTAATTTCTTTAGTCCTAAATAGCCTCAGTGTCTATCACATGCAGTCTTTTTCTATTTCCGGTTTAGATGAGTAATAAACTCAAATCCATCTAAAGCTCCTTCTTATGATCTGGTGATTTTTTCTTGCATAGTATTTATCCCATAAATTGGCTCAGCCTCTGTGCTCTTAAATTCTCCGGGGGGGGGGGGGGGGGGGTCTTGGCTTTCGGGATCCTAGAGTTTTTAACCTAGCCCTTCTTGCAAAAGCTAGTTGGAAAATCCTGCCCACCCTGATTGTCTCTTAGCTAAAGTTTTTCAATCCAAATATTACAAAAATAAATAAATTCTTCACTCTACCAATTCCTCCTCATCTTCTTGGGCTTGGAAAGGCATAAAAGCTGGTATTAAAGTTTTAAACTTGGGGGATTTTTTTGGCAAATTGGTTCTAGGTTTTCAATTAATATTTGGAATGACCATTCGATTCCATATTACCCTCCCACATACTTAATACCTTTAAAAGTTACCTCTTTATGGCTTTCAATTAACATGACCATCCCTATTTGTCCCGACACTGATACCTTTAAGGAATGGCTCTTTGCTTGGGTGTCAACACCAACCTCCTCACGCTTATCTTGTCTTCGTAATATAACTATTGTTTCCCTTTGACTTATTTAAAAATCCAGTAGTAAGGTGATTTTTGGAAGTACAAATTGGAATTCGGAAGACATTTTGGTCCAGCGAAAACTTCTAAGTCGATCTTTCTGGATTGCTTACAAAAAAACCTAATAGATCTTCGAACTTTACAATCGATTCTCAGATCTCAAGAAGAATTGAATACATTCCTATCCAATTCAACTTCCTCTGCAGTTGCCTGGAACCAACCATGACTTCCACCTTTTTGGTTATCATGATGATTCAACAAGACATCAGTTCGGCATTTACATTTTCCTTTTCAATACATGAGTTACTTCACCTCACCATTTTCAAAGGATTATTTACGCCAACTCTCGTAAAGAAGCTTTTCTAAAAGGCGTTCTCACCAGTTTATCATGGTTCAGTAAATTATCATTTATACATGTTTCCCTATATACTCACAATAAACTCATTCTTTTCCAGATGCATCACTTGAAGTTTTTGCTTCTATTGCACGAGAATCGTTCAACACCGAGTTGGTGGCTGACTGGGCTTTTTATTTGATCTTTCTTTGTTGACTGTCCTTGATTTATGCTTAAATTGGATAGCATCTGGGTGGTCAATCCTGCACAATAAGAAAGAGAGAGGCCGACCGTTGACTCACTGAAAAGATCTTCTTTTGAACAGGAAAATTTGACCGTGTAAGATTTTTGAGTTAAAAGGCCGAGGCGCGTAGAACTTGGGTTTCCTTGAATTGAATCTAATCTTTCTGACCTACCCTGCACCAATCATTGATGAGTTGTTTCGCTCGAAAGCTATAACCTGGCCCCCCCGAACTCGGTATCAAATTCTTCAATCATTGGGCTGATATGGTTGAATTTGTTTGATTCGTAGCGTAATGCAATCCATTCTTATTGCATTCCCAGTTTCTTTTCTCTAGTTCTTCCAGTTCCATTAAAAAAGTTGTTTTAGGTCGAACAATAGAAATAGGGGAAAGGAAGGTAAGTATCCAGCTCTCAATCCATCCGATTGTGACGTCATTCAAGTCCGCGTATAAGCACAAAGGATCAAGAAGTCAAGGATCTCTACTTTAATAGGCTCAGTAGATTGTCAAATGTTGACAATGCTCA
This sequence comes from Escallonia herrerae, assembly GCA_033070095.1. NCBI lineage: Eukaryota > Viridiplantae > Streptophyta > Magnoliopsida > Escalloniales > Escalloniaceae > Escallonia > Escallonia herrerae. Next base: position 219,693 of record JAVXUP010000877.1, read on the forward strand.
ATTAATGAAAGATATTCAACCTAAAAAATAGAAAAAAAAAACCATATTGACCTGGTGTTACTGAACACTCTAAACAACGCTTTATATCCTCTTAAGCCCAAGAACCACACAACAAACTTGAATTTCTATTCAGTTCATCTTTTTTTTTCTTTTGTCTTTTGTCTTTTTTTTTTTAATGAGAAAGTAGCATTAATAGAAAATGTTCATTACATAGTTTGTCTCCTTGTCATAGACATCACCATGACTATCAATCTTACATTACATCACCTTACATCACAAATAACACTGTGCTAATACCATAAAACCATACAAAAGACATGTAATACTTTTTAACAAGGCTGTGATTACATAAGGGTTTCACTGATTCAGTCTTGATATACCTTTGTTCGCAGGCATGGCGCGCAAAAGCTGACAAAAGAGAAGCTTCTTTAAGTAACATAGGTCCACTTTATCTACACAAAAGGAGTGAAACTCTGGAATGAGGTTGCAAAAGTCATAAGTTAGTGCCACGGTTCCATAACATCTTCAGATTAGTGGAAGGTAGAGAAGGAGATCGCTGTCATTTGCCAAGAGAATCCCCCAAAATTTTCTCCTTCCACTGTTGAGATTTGGTTCTCCTCTCCATCAGTTCCATCAACGATTGCATTGGAGTAGATATTTCCAATAAAGGAAGGTGACTGATTTGTGATAGAAATAGAATTATTAGTATGCTCAGTAATTTCATCATCACTTTCACTTGGAAACCGAGGAGCTCTGAAAATAGTTCCAGATACCTGCAGAATCTGCATATTTGGTCTCTCTTTATAAGTAACCACAAAAGATATGGGATCCAATTCCGGTACTGATTCAGTTGTCTGTGTAGGTAAGAAAGGAGATGATAGATGAAGAATCAGACCCTTTTGGGCAATTTTAATATACTGGTGTAAGTTCTTTGCATTGAGGAAATAGGGATCTGCACCAACACAAAATTTCCGAGAAGATGATGTTTGGGCAAAGGTAGTTAAAGTGCTCATTGCCAGAGATGAAGTCATTATATTTGAGTGGGGTTGTGAACCTTGATCAATATTAGTAATTGGTGGATTGCCGTTGTTCAGTTCATTTTGTAAACTTATGTCATTGTTATTCATAGTGCCTTCTGGCCTTGTAACTCATCTTCCCCTTTGCAAGCAGATTCACTCTCTATTGCGAGGTTTGCAATTACTTGCAGAGGCAAACGTGTAATTTTTCTGTTTACACATTTCGTGGAACCTCTGAAAAAGGGAATAAGTAAAAACTATCATTAATTGACGTAAGACTGGGGATCGGGGTCCTTTGCTACACCGGTGCTGTAACAAAGTGTCACTGAATTTCTAGCGACAAAAATGTTGTTGCGACAAAACAATAGTGACAAAACGAATAACTTTAAGAATTGTTACCTTCTGTGCAGCAGGGATCCTTTCCATAAGATTAGGAGCAACGAGTAGTAGCAGCAAATGATTTTTTAAGTAAAAAATGAAACACATTCCCCCAACCCCACCTAAAGGCAGGCTCATAGATCCTTACTATTGGACTCTAGCAACATCTATATCTTCCTCAAATCTCCAACAAGAACTTTTTGTTTCTTATGTTACTTCTGTGCTCGGGAAAGGTCCATCCATTGAAAGCAAGTATCATGCATAAACATAAAGAATGCAGCAAACAACTTATATTTCCTTGAGACATGCCAAAATACCACTATTTTCAAGTTTTCGTTTTCATAGTTCAAAGGACTTCCAGACCTCAGATTATGCACAACACAAGCTTCTTAAAAACTATAAACATAAAGAATGCAGCAAACAACTTATATTTCCTAGTTGAGACATGCCAAAACACCGATACTTTCAAGTTCTAGATTTCATAGTCCAAAGAACATCCAGACCTCAGATTATGCACAACACAAGCTTCCTAAAAACTATCATCTTTTCTATCATTTTTGGTTAAAATCTCACTACATACCAGTTGCTACGAAACAATAGGGCTGGCAAAGGCAGTCGAGAGCATGCATCAGCTTTCTCCGTGGCCCAACAGCATCTGCACCCATATCCTTTAGCTTATTCATGGTCATATTCACCAACTGAAATTTACCAACCCTTTTCCCCCGAAATATCTTTACAAACTGGTCAAGTCCCAGCGATGCCAGCCAGCTGCTCAATCCACCAGCTCTGTGGAGCTTTTTCTCAAGATTCAAAGCTCTTAAGCTTTGATTTAGCAACACTTCTCGATTAAGAAAGCTTTTGGGTCGCTTTATCACTTTTGAAGTGCTACAAACGCCAAGCGATCTGAAACGTCCAGCCCTTTTATCAACTTGTGGAAATTCAGACTGTGATAAGTTCATAAATGTTGAAATGGGTCGTGAACAAGGATCCTTTCTAGCAGTTGGAATAGACTTCTCTAGAGTCGTTGACGAGAATTTCTCTCTTTCAAAAGCTGAATGTGTCTTGACTGGACTAGGTGATGTGGTATTGATAAATTTTTCGGGTCTTCCTTGAGGCTGACTGGCCCCAGGTTTGCACATTGAAGCTTGGTTGGTGACAGGTGCTTGGGGGATCAGAATGGTGACTTTCTGCATCTTAACCATCACCCAACTATCATCTAGGTCCTCGGGCCCATTAAGAGCATTATTCTTTGTGTGTTTCACCAGCAGCTGCCTCTGTTTTAGTTTTGCCATTAAGTACAAACCTGGCCAATACAAACATATACCATAATGCATTAACGCTCATAAAGCACAAGACCAAACATAAAGTACCCATTGGCCATGTTTAAAATACGATTGATATAGATACTTATCAAGTGAAAACAAAAACGAATTCAGGGTGCCAAATTTCTCTTAGTTTGACTCCTTATCTCTTGGTTGTTACGAATGTGTGTATACTCGTGCATGTATGTGCATATACGCACACATATAGGGTCCTGATCAACAGCTAGTGCTGGCAGGGAACTTGCCAAGGCATCTGTGGCCTTCCACGTTGACGAAGCACATGGCCGAGATCTACTTTTTTTAGCAAACTTGCACAAGCCACAAGCCGCCAATTGTAGGAAGGACGCCCTTCTCTCTTTTGGTTCCTTCTCAAATAGACCAACGAACCGATGTGAAGTGACAAACTGAGGGAAAGCAAAGAAGCGGGAGGGAGCACAGGCAAATATGGGGAAGGGTAGTTTAAATTCCAAGTACTGTTCATGGAGTCATTCTGGCAGCAGAGGCAAAATGATAAACTTAACTATCCTCCCTAATAGGGCAGACGGTGAGAGTTTGCTAAACAAAAAAGTGATATGAGCCTTCAGCGTCGCCAACATGGACGGCTAGATTTGCGTTGGCAAGTTAGATAACTTGCCAGCGATCAGCTCCACCGGAAGGGAGCACTGGAAGTACCTCCTTCAATCCTAATTATCTATGGTCCAATATCAATGCCAACTCTAGTTACTTGCTTACTGTTCAAGAAAACAAGCCTCATAAGACCCATAAACTTCTTTACGGCTACTGGGTATGTAGTTGGTTTGCAGTGAGGAGCTACATAGTATTTAATCTCAGGCACACATGTAAAAGAATGAGCTCATATTGGCAATTACCAAATTGAGACCTGAGCTTGAGCGTTTGACTGCAGTGGGAGAACTAAAATCTTGTCATGCACTAGCTTTGACAAGATTTTATCAAGCATCGACCAAGCATCAAAAACTTGTCTTAATTATAGTTATTATTAGTCAACTGACCCTCGATTTCATACTTCAATGAACCTCGCAAGACTGCTCAATGCCCCATGATCCATACAGAAACCTTAAAACTTAAAATTTTTATTTAACGTCTATTCCCATTATCATGATGACGAGTAACGTTGGCAAACAACTAGTATCTAAACCATAGGAGTTTCTTATCGTACCAATTGGATGATGTAATATAGGTAGCGTATCAAATCTCACACAATTAAAGGGGTTGGGTTAAGATTTTCGATACGACACAGAACTCCATAAACAGAGGCAATTATAATAAAAAAAAACTATGCTAATTGCAAAAGGTCGTATGAAGTTTCTCAGAAATAGAAGGGAGAGAGAGAGAGAGACAATGAAAAAACAAAAGGAGAATAATAGAAAATGAACAGCAACTAAGCAGACTTGACCTGACGTCAATATTCTACTCTTGCATACAGATGTCTTCGCTCTTTCGAAAAATGTAGGTTTCTACTTAGCAGCAAAAAACTTGTCATATGGTGACGCTTCTTTCTCAGAAGTTAGCATTTGCGATCCTAAGTTAGAAGCTCAATGGGGTCGCATCAAAAGCTAACATATATGGAAGTTTGATCCTATAAGCTGAAGAGAGACGTATGGAACAGGTGAGAGAGTATCTGAAAATCAAGTCCTTGTCAACTCAATCTCTTGTTTCCCTCTTCCTTCACCTCAAAGCCTCCTTGTTCGTTGTTGACTACCCCATCAACAGAACAGAACTTGTCAATCCGCCCGCCCGCCCAAATTCACTTTTGGCCCCATCTCTAACACTATTAGATGGGAGAGGTGCCGCCTAGAAATGTCTTTAGAAGTGAAACAGCAGCAACAAAACTACTTTTACCTAAGTTATTTTCAAAAGCAAGTAGCTGGTAGCTACTTGATGTAACAAGAACAAAATAACAATACACTATCCCATATGGTATTTTCAAGGAAAAAATTATGTACACCGTAAAAACATGTATGATATATTAGATAAATAGTAATACTCTTTATGCGTTTATTTATTCAAGCCATTCCCAATCTCAGATTCTTCGAGATACTTACCATCCACCGCCCTGTTCCCGTTTCCGCCCCCACCCGGCCACCACTTCCTGCAATAATAAGGTTCATACATCCTTTATGATATGTATACGTCCTTTATCTCAACATGCATATATGTATGGAACAACACATACAACTTCCCAACACTCAAATCAAATTATTATTATATACTAATTAAGGTAAGGAAAGGGAAAAATCGTCATGTTATATTGACATCAATATCCTAACTATGTCAAGTCACTTGCACAAAGCATGGAAAAGGGAGAGAATGCAAGGTTCAAGGTTCTGGGCATGCAGCGTCAGTAGAACTGGAAATCCTGAAACTCAGGTGCATATTTTGTAACAAGACGATTTTTTACAATGCTGAAAGATCATTAAAGTTCCTAGCAATTGCATGCATGTATATCACATTGTCAAAGAAAACCATAACTGAAGCAGAAAAGTGTGTGAGGAGGTGGGGGTTAGGGGGAAAACTGTAGGCCGCTAGCTGTCATGAGTAGTTCACTAATCCTAATATAGATGTACCGTGGTTAGTGGGGTATGATAAGGTTCGTCACTGGTGGTGGGTATCCTATCTCAGGTCGACTGAGCTGGGGTTTGGCCAAGAAGCTCAGGCTTCTTAAACTGGATCTCAAAAGGTGGTAATAAATAACGTGGTTGCATTGTCCACATGCGACTTGACAGAAAACTAGTAGAGCATATTCTGTCTTAGACGAGGAAAAGATCAGCTGGAGTCTTATAAAGAGATGTAGATCGGCTCTCTCTAGCCCTAGCGACCAGCTGGAGACAGAAGTCGAGGGCTCTATATGACCAGAGGGTAATGGAAATACATAATATTTTCATGGGATTGCGAATTCTAGCAGGCAAGCAAGAAAGTTGATGGCTAATATTGAGGATGCGACTACAGGAGGAAGGTAATGAACTATGGTATCGTGAAGCTTTACAACAGTAGTATGTGTACATGACATGGAAGCTTGTGGTGCATCGAAACCAGTTACTTCAATGGGGGACGAGGACAGATAATCATTGCAATGGAAATCGGGGCTGGATGATCTCACAATGGCATTCTATCAACATTGCTGGCTGGAGCTCGGAGGTGAAAGGGGGTATAATGCCAGTCTTTTAGGAGGAGTTCAATAATCAGAGCTTTGAACAAGACTTAAAGCCACATTCATTACTCTTATTCCATAAAAGAGTGGGGCCAAGGATATCCAGGACTTAGACCTATTAGCTTGGTGAGAAGAGAGCATAAATTGCTACCTAAGGTTCTTGGGGTGAGACTTCGGAAGGTGCTTGACAGTTTCTTTTCAGAGATGCTGGATGCAATTGCTGAGGGGAGGCAAATTATAGATGCTATCTGAGTGCTAATGAATGTCTTGCAGACACGGAGTTCAAGGGCGTGACTAGTCTAGTGTGCAAGCTAGAACTAGGAAAGCTTACGACCTCGTAAACCGAATTTTTTTTTTCTTTTTTTTCGATAAATAAAAATATATATCAACCGATGAAACAAAAGTACAACATCTGCAAGGGGCATACCCCAGGAAAACAACAACGAAACACGAGTCTTGCTAAGCAAGAGCGAATAAAAAACCTATGCTAGGCAGAAACATGCCACACTGGCCACAAAAGAAAAAGTTAATACATAACAACGAAGCTAGATCAGCAAAAGAAATGCAAAGGACCCAGTAGTGACCACACGAGAAGCCATGCGGAATCTAGAAGTCCTGGTGGAAAGAGCATCACACAAAAACTGCGATAGAGCATGCCAAAAGCTGCATCGGTCTGTCTGTACACAAGCCAATCACCCAAAGTCGAACTGACCAAAAGATGACGGAATCAGCCAAAAATGGAGTCGGGGAGTTGCCATTCACCCTGGAACCATCGGTTAGTCGGGGTATTGGCCACTTTTCTGCAAGAGAATAACCTCCACCGGATGATCTGCACAAGATCTGCAGAACAAGAAACCACATCAGTGTACTTATTTTGGAAAGAACGAGAATTCCGCTCTCGCCAGATATAGTACACCAACGCCGCAAACGCTATCCGACAGACAGATGCCGGGAATCCAGGGCCTTGCCATTCAGAGGAAGCTCTATCAACCATACCCTGCCACCTCAACATAGGCCAGTTAAAATTGCATTTCTTTTGAATAATAGACCATAATCTGAACGTGAAAGGGCAATTAAAAAATAGATGATCATGAGACTCAAGAGGAATGCGACAGAAAACACAGCTCATGCTAGGAATAACATGAAAAGCAAAAAGCCTATCCTGCGTACTTAACCTCTCCCTAATGGCCAGCCATAAGATGAAGTTATGACGTGGAACACGCCACTTACACGACAGTAAGCAAGCCCAGCAAGCTAACGGCCGCTTATGACGAAGGGCTTCCCACGTACTCGCAATGGAGAAATCCCCAGAACCACTAACCGTCCAGACGATCCTATCAGGCGTATTCGGGGCAGGACGAAAAGAGCTAGGGGTACTCTCGCGCAACTCCATGAGCTCAAGGGTATTGGACACAGGCCAACACCACGATGAGCCAAAGATCACAGCAGAAACCCTCGTTCGCCTATCCAGACCCGAGTCAGAAATAATCCTACCAGAAAGGGTAGGAATGATAGGGCCTATCGGATGCCACCAATCAAACCACAGAGAGATCCTACTACCATCCCCAACTATATACCGAGGGAAAGAACGAATCATATCCCTAACCATGAGAATCTTACGCCAAGACCAGCTACAATCCCTAGGGCAAGAGACTTCCCAAAAACTCTGACCTATCAGAATATTGGACTTGACCCATCGCGGCCAAAGGGAGTCCGACCTAAAGGATATGATAGACCAAATATGCCTAGAGATGGCAGCAATATTCCACACCTCAATCTGCTTAATACCCAGGCCACCCTCTACCTCAGGACAACATACATCAGCCCAAGCCACCTTGGCTCCTGTGGTACAAAGGCCCGTACCCTTCCAAAGGAAGGCTCGAAAAATCCTCTCCATATCAAGAATCACTTTCTTTGGAAGGATAAAAACTGAAGCCCAGTACACTTGGATAGAGAACAAAACTGATCTAATCAATTGGACCCTACCAGCATACGACAAGTAATTGCAAATCCAATGCTTGACTTTCTTCACGATGCGGTCCAGAAGAGGGTGACAATCTTCTTTCCGCAAACAAGTGGAAATCAGAGGGACACCTAGATATCGCATAGGGAGCTTTCCCTCAAGAAAGCCAAGACAAGAAGTGATCAAAGCCTTGGTAGAAGGCTCAACACCAGAGAAAAAAACATGGCTCTTATTCGGATTGGGGACAAGTCCCGAGAACTGCTGGAAGACAGAGAGCCCATGTTTCAAGATCTGAACCGAAGGAAGGTCACCCCGACAAAAAAGCATGAGATCATCAGCAAAGGCAAGCTGGAAGATACCATCCTTTTGGCACCTCCAGTGGTAACGAAACTGACTACCAACTACTAATCTCTGCAACATCCCTGCAAGAACATCCATGCAAATAACAAAAAGGTAGGGGGACATCGGATCCCCCTGCCTGATACCTCGCCTACCCTGAAAGAAACCATTAGACTCCCCGTTTATGATGATCGAAAAGCTCGTGCTAGAGACACAGACTTTGATCCATCTAATAACCGTGGGGGGAAATCTAAGGCAAATCAACACATCAAAGAGAAAATCCCAATGCAAACAATCATAGGCCTTCATCAAATCCACCTTCATAGCACATCTAGGTACCCTGAAGTCCTCCCGATGATAGTTCCGCATGAGCTCCTGAGATAAGATGATATTATCTGCAATACTCCGAGAGGCAACAAAGGCCGTCTGGGAAGGATCAATGAGGTCCCCAAGCACCACCTTAACACGATTAGCAATGATCTTGGCTATGCATTTATAAATCGTGTTACAACAAGAAATAGGCCTGTAATCATTGAGACTCGAAGGATTAGTCACTTTGGGAATTAAGACAAGAAAAGTATGGTTAACTTCTTTAAGAAGCTGACCATTACCAAAAAAATCTTGAATCGCTTCCACAATCTCTTCCCCCACAATATGACATGCCCTCTTAAAAAAGAGGGCGTTATACCCATCAGGACCAGGGGATTTACCATCCTTGAGAGAGAAGAAAACCTTTTGAATCTCATCCTCAGAAACCTCTCGAGCCATCTCACACTGCTGAGAATCAGAAAGGGATTTTGACATCCAGTTCCTCAGTTCAAACAAACCCGGATAGTGACCCGGCCCACTAGTTCCCAACAAACTCTGAAAATGGTCAACAATCGAAGCCTTAATCAAATCCGAGTCTTCAAGGATAGACCCGTCAGATCGAAGAATAGAACTGATTTTATTAAAATTCCTTCTCTTATTAACTGACTTAAAGAAAAATTTGTTATTTTTATCTCCCACATCAAGCCAGTGAATCCCAGATTTTTGCTTGAGAAAACTCTCCTCCTCAGCACTCACTCTAGCAAAAAGTTCAAGCTTCTCCTTTTCAATCCAACGCCACACTGGGTCAAGAGGGTTCAACGCTAACATGCTCTGGGCATACTCCAAAGAAATCCTAGCCTCATTAAGTCTACCTGATATGTTACTAAAGTGTTCCTTATTGAAGTCCTTAAGCTGTAGCTTAAGCAGCTTTAGCTTCCTGACAACCTTGAACATAGCACAGCCCGCAAGGGGCGTGCCCCACACTTTAGCAACTAGAGGCAAAAATTTATGGTGATTGGCCCACATATCAAAAAATTTAAACGGCTTAGGCACCTTGTCAACTTTGACAAGAGAGTGGACGACGATAGGTGAATGATCAGAGATACCTCTAGGACGAAAAACCGCTTCAGATTTAGGAAAATTAGAGATCCAAGTATCATTAATAAGGACACGGTCAAGCTTCCTACAAATATTATCACCATTATCTTGACAGTTAGTCCAAGTATAAAAGCAACCAGAATACTTCAAATCTGAAAGTTCTGAAGTAATTAAACAGTCATGGAACTCCTGGTAGTAGAGAGGCCATCTATTGCTACCCCCTAACTTCTCACTCGAACTCTGGATAGCATTAAAGTCACCAAGAATCAACCAGGGATCATTCGAAAAAGGAGAGACCTATATTCCAACTCCTGCCAAAGCACAGATCTCTCACCAGAATCATTAGAACCATACACAAAGGAAACAAAAAAAGGAGGCAACCTATCTATTAATTTCACTTGACAGTGAATTATTTGATCTGACATACCAATACAAGTAACATTAGCAACTTTGGGATTCCATAAAACCCAAATTCTACCATTCACAGAAAATTGGTAGTTATTTATAAAGGACCAACCAGGAAATCTACGGTTATTTATAACCGAGGCATTAGGGGCGGCTACTCTGGTTTCCAAGATCCTAAAAAGCATAACACCTAAGGAGGCAATCATATGTTGAGCCTCCACTTGCTTACCACTAGTGTTGAATCCTCGAGAATTCCAGCAGAGGATGTTATGCATGATACCAAAAACCAAAAGGATGCTACAAGCCAAGAAGTAAAAGTCAGGTGAAATTTCCCCTACGGGGAGACTTCTTCTTTTTCTTATTATTAAAACTAGAGTCAAGATTTATATTACTACCAAAAAGAGAAGACATGTTATTATTAGGAATAAGAGAGCAGGGAACTAAGTCAGAATCAGAGTCTGGATCAGAGCCCGAAACAGAGTGCACAATTATGCCAGAATCTAAAAGCAAATCAGAGTGCAAAGCAGGATCATCACAAGGCAAAATAGGAAAATGACAAGGTACCTCAGGAACAGAAGACTGCTGAGAACTGACCTCCTGCAGAGAAGAAACATGCTGGGCACTAACCTGAATATGGCTATCAATCACATGTTGGTGCCTAGTCTCCAACTGACTATGGCTCGGCTGAACACGATCATGAGCTAAAGAAGACGAAGCATCCCTACTAACTTTGTTCTTGCCTTTACTTTTCACGGTTGACCACTCTGCTTCTTTCGCCAGAACAGCAACAGAGGCAGGAGGGGTCGTGGCAGATCGCTTTGGAACAGATAGTGAAGGAGAACGAGGCCTAATACTCTCAGGCCGAGTACATGACTGGGTAGTATGTCCGAAGCACTTGCACACCGTGCAAACTGGAGGTCGCCACTGATAATCTGCCCGAACAATCACAGGATCAGAGGGGGCATCCTGGCAGGTACTCAAGTCTGGCACAATAACAAGTTCATCAACGAGGTCCCTGGCTGCAGAAACCTCAACACACACTCTAGCAAAGCTTATCCGCTCACAGCTCTCAGTAAGCGAATCCGCATATAGAGGCTTCCCAATACCACTCGCTACGTAGCTCAACCCACTAGCTGTCAAGTACTCAACAGCAATATTGTAAAGTCTAACCCATAACGGTAGAACATCAAGGGATTCCTTGCACAGATTCATACCCATTCTCCAACGCTGCAAAATAATTAATTTGTTCGCAAAATGCCACGGACCCGAATCCAGAATCTTGTCAATCGGATCCACAGAAGAGAATTTGAAGAAGTAAAAACCCTTGTCATTAACTAAAACTTTTTGTAACCCATCTTTCAACCATAGCTTACGGGCAATGTTGTTAACAGTGAAATAAGGCAGTTTTTTATCGACAAAGTACCCCACAACACAGTTATCCCACAATTCAATACCCTCTTCAGCAATAACTTGAGGAGGAGAAACTTGTACCTTACCTTCAGAAATCGTCGGCGGGAAGTAAGATAATTTCATCTTACCTTTAGAACTAGAAGGCCCCAGCTTCACCTTGTCAGCCCAGGATGGATGAGGTGAAGAAGCAAGAAAGCGCTGAGCGTCTGCCCCAATAGCTCCTCCCTTTTCCACACCAAAAGCAACCCCTCCCCTGGATCTAGAAACACCCCGATTACCCCTCCCTCCTCGGGCACCCCGATCAATACCACCTCTATCTCGAGAAAGGGACCGATAAGCCAGCTGTCGCCGAAGTGAGTCCACCTCCGCTTGCAACACACCTTTCTCATCACCGACCTGTCGCCGGTATTCAAGTTCCTCCATAAGCAGACCAAACTGACGGGCCGATAACGCACCACTCAAGAAACGATCGTGTAACCCTTTAGTTTCCGCTAAAGCAACTGCTTCCTCATCAGAACATTCTGAACCATCAATACTCTTCAAAATAGATCCGTCACTCTTTGACATGCCCGAGGGGCCAGGGGTAGCCTCCCGATGCTTGATCGGCGGTGAAGGAGAATCTAACAAATTAGGAACACAAGAGATATTATCATGAGAAGCCAGAGAATTCTGTTTCATAAAATCGGCTAATCGAGAGCCAACAGGCATAGAAAAAGATCGATCGCCACGAAAGCCAGACACGGCCAAAGAAGGATCAGAAGACGCCATAAAAAATAAATAAAAAGAAAACACAAAAACAAAAACAAAAACAAAAAAAACAAAAACAAAAACAAAAAACAACAAATCAAAAGAACAAAAGAACAAAAAAAAAAAAACACACAGAAAGGAAAAAAGGGGGGGCGCAACCCTAATTAGGGCTGGCGCAGCCAACCCACATTAGGGAGCAGGGGAACGGGAGGGGAACGGAAGGGGAGGGGAGGGGAGGGGAGGGCGGGAGGAGGGAAGGGAAGGGGGAGGGGAAAGGGCGCGGGAAAGGAGGGGAAGGGGACCGACGGCCGCCGAGCACCACAGCCGGAGCAACCCGCCGCCGGCCAAACTGAAGAAGAAGCCGGAAAGAGAAAACGACCGGCCAAACGACCGGCTACATCTTCTGCCGGCAGATCCAAGAAAGAGACGACGCCGCGAAACCTTCGAAGCCCGTCGCAGCCGCAGAAGGAGTCGGCAAGGGCCTCGGTAGCGCCGCAGAAAGCACAACAGCGGGAGAAGAAGACAAACCCGGCGAAGACAAGCTCCGACCAAACACTCCAAACCCAGCCGCTCAAGCCGCGACTAGCAGGGACCAAAACTCCGGCGATAAATCTGAAGAAACCGAAGCGCCGAACAAAAACGCCCCGGCGAGAAACTGAAACGCCGGTCACTGCTACTCCACGGCCAAACCAAGGAACTCCGTCCAAATCCAAACACCAGCTGCTGGAAAGGAGGAAACCGGCCGCCGGAAACAGGCAACGGCGCCGGAAGAAACTCACAGGGCTCTCTAACGGCTATATTTTGAAACTAACGGCTAGTTCCATACCTTTTCGGCCGAGAGAGAAAACCATTCAAGTCCCACTCCACTGTGACTTTAGTTATATAAACCGAAAATTTTAATTGACTTGTTATTACATATAGGATTTGGTGTTTGGTGGAGAGGGTGGATTTGGGTTTGCATTTACATGGGACACCTGAAGGATAATAGAAAAGAGGACCTACATTCACCCTTCCTCTTTCTTGCGATCATGGAGGCGTTAAGGAAGACGATTAGTAGAGTGGTAACGGTGGTTGCGTGCAGAGTTATTAGCAGGAGGTCTGTAAGACCTTAACTGAAGATGCATGCTATGTCTCATGTAATGTTTGCAGCTTGTACCATCTTGTTTTGCAGGGGCAGACGAGATCTAGCTAAGGTACGTGAGGGCCACAATTCTGTGTTTTGAAACCGTCTTTGGGTTGAGAACCATTTTGTGAAAGTTTCAAATGCTCGCAGTAGGGGTGCCCATTATGGGCACTTTGGCCGTCATTATGCGTGTATCTACTAAGTCTGTTTACAACATTTGCTATGCGAGCTCTAGTACCATTCATCAAGTACACGAGACTACCAACTATTTAAGCATATTCAGACTTAGATATACCAATCATATGGAATGCTAACAATGCTACAATCAAAATGACCAAATTTCCTTAGCACTTTCTCCACAAAATGTTCTTGAGAAATTTTATAGCCATTACTTATTCTATTCAATTTAATTCCAAGAATAAGGTTTGCCTCACCTAAGTCTTTCATGTCAAATATAGAAGAAAGAAAGTTTTTGGTTTCATTGATTACCTCAATGCTTGTTCCTATAATGAGCATGTCATCCCCGTACAAGCATATAATAACTCCAGAGTTTTTATCAGAAAATTTGTAATAAATGCATTTATTAGCTTCATTCACAGAAAAACCAATTGAGGTCATCACACTATCAAATTTATCATCCCACTGCTGAAGGGCTTATTTAAGACCATACAGAGATTTAACAAGTCTACAGACTTTATTTCCATTACGTGGGGTCACAAACCCTTCTGGTTGATGCATGTAAATTGTTTCCTCAAGTTCTTCATTGGGAACTGCAGTTTTAATATCCATTTGATCACTACAAGAAAATATGTATTTTGCGACGGAAGGTATTCCGTCACTAAAAAAGTCTTTAAGCGACGGAAGATCTCGTTGTTAAAAGTCTGTCGTTTAATACTATTACCGACGGAAGACACCGTCAGTAAAAGTATTTGCAGACGGACTTTAAACGACGGACTTTTAGCGACAGAATTACCGTCGCTAAATACTTTTTAGAAAATTAGTACTTTTTGAGGGTTTTTTAAAATTATTTAAGCGACGGAATAAAATCGTCGGTAAAAGTCTTTATAATAAGACCTTCACCGACGGATTTTTAGCGACGGTGTTATTCCGTTGCTAAAGATCTAATTTATAACCAGATCTGGTTTCTTTCGCTCTCCCTATTTCTCTCTCTGAAATTCTTCTCTCATCCACCCACCGTCTTTCTCACCTGCGGCGACCCCTCTCGACGGCGACCTATCTCCAGCAACACCCCTGTCCGCCACCCAACGTCGCGCCACCAACTTTTCCACTACTGCCGTGCCACAAAGCCCTCCACTGTCGCCGCACCATGAAGCCCACCACTGCCGCCGCACCACCAACGCCGCCGTCGTCGTAGCCACCTCGAGATATGTATGTCAATTGCCCTAAATTAATCTTGTTGTTTATTTTTCAAAGTTGATTATCAAGCATTTGGCCATAATCACACTTCTGCTTGTATAAGCTCTTCTGAATTTCAATGTACGTACATAAAACATTCAAATTTGTCTTCTATGTCATGTATAATATGAATTTGTTGTTAATTTGGACGTTTGATCATTATTTTGTCTTCTGAATTTGTTGATTATGAAGCATTTGGCCATAATCTGAATTTGTTGTTAATTTGTCTTCTTTGCCATATATAATATGAATTTGTTGAATAATTTGAACCTTCTAATTGAACCCCAAATTGAATGCCCCAATTCAACCGCACCCTAAATTGAACTAATTAAATCCTAAATTGAAGTAATTGAACCATAATTAAATCCTAAATTGAATGCCCTAATCGAATTGAATCGAACCCTAAAATAAACTAATTGAACCCTAAATTGAATGTCCTGATCCAACCGAACCCTAAATTGAAATAATTGAACCCTAAATTGAATGCCTTAATCGAATCGAACCCTGAATTAAACTAATTGAACCCCTAATTGGACCCTAAATTGAATGCCCTTATCCAACCGAACCCTAAATTGAAGTAATTAGACCATAATTAAATCCTAAATTGAATGCCCTAATTGAATCAAACCCTAAATTAAACTAATTGAACCTTAAATTGAATGCCCTGATCCAACCGAACCCTAAATTGAAATAATTAAACCCCTAATTGAATCCTAAATTGAATGCCCCAAATCAACCGAACCTTAAATTGAATCAATAAAATCCCCTAATTGAACCCTATTTAAACCCTAAATTGAATGCCCCAAATCAATAGAACCCCCTAATTGAACCCTAAATTGAATGCCCTAATCGAACCAAACCCTAAATTAAATTACTTGGACCCCTCATTGAACCTTAAATTGAATGCCCTAATACAATCGAACCCTAAATTGAAATAATTCAAGCGCATCAGATGTGTGCATTTTGAACAATTTTTTCTCATTTGAACATTGATCATTTGTTTGATAATTTTAGGTTGTTATTTGTGCTTTGAGAATTGTGATTATTGATAGATGATTTTAGGTGGTTAATTAATGATTTAGGTTATTAGATGTGCATTTGAAGTAAATGAGATTATTAATTGATAATTTTAGGTCGTGTAATTGATGATTTTAGATTGTTAATTGTGCATTGAGCATTTGAGATATTGAGATTGTTGACGGAGGATGGGACCTAATTGAATTGAATGTGTGATTTTTATTGCATTGAGCATTAGAGAATTGGGATTATTGACGGAGGATGGGACCCAATTTGATTGAATGTGTGATTTTTATTGCATTGAGCATTTGAGAATTGAGATTGTACTCATTACAAACACTTAGTTCCGGTTCAAAGGTACTCATTACACAATTTTCTGAACGCATGCATGCATAAAAACCCTTAGTTCCAATTCAAAGGTACTCATTACAAAGTAATGCTTTGTAATGAGCCTTTGGATGTCCAGTTTAGACAAATTAGAAAAGTTACGTGTTTATAAAACAGTGTTTCAACTCATGCTCTGTGTTCTATGTCGTGGATATTTGGTACACGTTCTCACGTGTTTCTCCGGGTGCATACAGATCTGGTGTTCGAACATCCGTCAAACCTTACAAGGCAAGGTTTGATGAATGTTAGAACACCTAATCGATGTCGTGTACTTAGAGAAATGCGGGGAGGTGCTGCCAATTTTTCGCAGACATAGGACTAAGCATGAGTACTTCACTATTTTATAAACATGTGCTTTTTTGAATGGGATATGACCACTACCTATTAGAGAATGGAGGGACATAGACAATGAGATGTTGTCATACTCATGCATTTATATTTACATCGACCTTACCTAATGATTGGTCATAATTGAAGGTGGTATACAGTACGTTATCTTAGTCGCCATGCCGGTCGATTAAAGTTGGATGAAAAGGAAGAATGTTGACAATTTTGAGGATCACGTTGATCAATTTCTGGACTTCGCTTACGTGCATCCTGAACATGTTGACTTTGATAAGATAAGGTGTCCGTACAGTAAATGTGAGTTGTTGCATTAGAGAAAAAGAATTGAAATAAAATGGCATATTCGTCGGTACGGTTTTATGGGTGGATACACAAGGTGGACGCAGCACAGGAAAATGATAGTATATCGTCCAACCCGGCTAGTCAAACTGAAGTTAGGGAGGAGGCACAATATGATTACCGAGATATGATTATGGATGCTGTGCAAGCTAATGTTGACTGGGATAACGACAGTGGTGAGGACAGTGCCCAACCGCCAAACGAGGGGGCTCATCAGTTTTATGAGTTGTTGAGAGCTGCGAAAGAGCCGCAGTGGGATGGAACTCCAAAACACACACGGCTGTCTGCGGTTAGTAGGTTATTACAGTTGAAATTAGACCACGGGCTGAGTGAGAAAGGTTTTAACGAGTTTGTTACCTTAATCAAAGAAATTCTGCCTGAAAGTGAAAAGCTACAGCCGTTGTACTATGATGCAGGCCTCGTATGAACAACTTAGGGGGTCCGAGCAGCAGTCCAGATAGCCATCAGCGTCCACTAGTACGGGTGTGAGTACTGGAGCGTTGAAGTGATGGTTGGATATGCCGGAGGTCGTCAATCGGCTGAAAGGCCGCATCCGTGGCCTGCCTAGCACGACTGCTTGTGTAGTGATAGGTGCGTCCTCACCCCCTGCTGCCCTCCACAGACACTGGCTCCTCGGCACCCGTTGTACAAGGAGGAGAACCAGCGCATTGCTATGGTGGTGTTAAGGATGATCAGGGAGCATGATCAGTAGGGTACCCCTGCTGGACATGCCGAGTCGGCCCCGGATCAGCAGGATCCAGATCCGGGACTCGGCAACCCCTGATGAGCCCCATCTCGTGCCAGGCCCCAGCTTGTCCCCCCCGCCCGACTTGTACTCTTCTCCCCTCCCCTAACCGGCTGTATTCGGTTCCCGACTTGTTCATCATGATTTTTTTTTATAATAAATATTTTTTAGGATTGATTATATATATTTCTTTGTGTATTGATTATTGTGCATTGTTGTTAAGGATTGAAATATTTATTACAGGTTTGGGTAATAGAAAAATAAAAAACAAATTTTAAAAAAAATTGACTTTTGGCGACGGATTAATTCCGTCGCTAAAAGTGTCTTACTATCAGCTTTTTAGTGACGGCATATTCTGTCGCCAAAATGCTTATTTAGCGACGGAATGTTCCGTCTCTAAAAATAATTAGCGACAGATATTCCGTCGCTAATTTCACAAAACAGAAAATAAATTAAAATACATAAAACATAATTAGCGACGGATATTCCGTCGCTAATTAGTAAATAACTCCGTCACTAAAAATGCAATATTAGACGACGGATTTGAAAATTCCGCGCCAAACTTTTAGTTACGGGCTTTTACACGAGGGACTTTTAGCGACGGTAAATCCGTCATAAAAACTATTAGAGATGGATTTTGGGCTTTTAGCGACGGATTATCCCGTCGCCAAAAGCCTTTTTTCTTGTAGTGGATGTATGATTAGCTTATGTACCACTGCTAAAGCCATTACTACTCGAATGGACGAAGTTCTAGCAGCAGGTGGTATGTGTCAAAGTAATCTTGGTCTTTCTTTTGAGTATAGCCCTTCGCAACAAATCTGGCCTTGAATTTCTTTACTGTACCATCACGTTTCATTTTCTTTTTGAAAATCCATTTGCACCCGATTGGTTTAGCACCTGGTGGTAGATCTACCAATTCCCAGGTGTGATTTGACATTATAGATTTGATTTCACTCTTTATAGCTTCCAAAAAGAAACATCAGGAGAGGTTATAGCCTATCATCCTCCAAGAAGAAGGTGTAAAAGTCCTCTCCTAGGTTCTGTTTCCTTTCATTGTCTTTTACTTCTCTTGATTTTAATCTCTGTACCTTCACCGGTTTCAAGCTCAGGTTCTTTTCTTTAGAGATTTGTTTATCAACTTTTGTTTTAAGAGGAAATACAATTCAAAGAACTCTGCCTCTTTAGATTCGATTATGGTGTTTGAATCTAAGACGTCACTTTTGAGGAATATAAACCTAAATGCAGCACTATGGAAAGCATAGCCAATAAATATGCAATCCAAAGTTCTAGATCCTAATTTCTTCCTTTTGGGTTCAGGGAGTGTAACCTATGCTAAACACGCCCACACTTTCAGGTATTTGAGATTTGGAATTCTATTTTTCCAGAACTCATCGGGTGTCTTGCCAGTTTTTTTTGAATATTATTCTATTTTGGATATGACAAGCTGACAAGATTGCTTCCCCCACAGGTTGTGGGGTGCACCAGCACTAATACTAATGCATTCAACATTTCCTTTAGTGTTCGATTTTTGCTTTCAGCTACACCATTAGATTCTGGTGAATAAGGAGGTGTTACTCGTGTATGATTCCTTGGTTTTCACAATGACGACAAAGAGGACCAAAACCATATCACCCCCTCTATCAGACCTTAACAACTTGATTTTTCTACTAAATTTATTTTCAACTTCGGCTTTGTATATTAGGAATTTTTCCTCAACTTCGTCTTTGTTCTAAAGTAGGTATACTTGGGTATATCAGGAAAATCGTCTATAAAGGTAACATAATATCGTTTGCCAACCCCAAACATTGAGTTTTTAAAATTTGCCAAGTCTGAGTGAATAAAACTAAGGAGTTTTGATTCTCTTTTTAACACGGGTTTGTAAGGTTTTTTAGTTATTTTTGCTTCAGCACATATTTGACATTTTTCGTGTTTGGAAATTGTTATGTTAGTTAGAATTCCCAATTCTTTCATTTTCTTGATATAAGGATAGTTCACATGTCCAAGCCTAGCATGCCGTAAATCAACCCAATCAAGTAAGTAGAAGAAGCATTTTCATTCATAATATGAAGAACATTCAATAGAAACATACCCTTGTCAAAGTACTCTTTCCCCACAAATATCCGATTCTTAGTCATCACAACTTTATTTGATTCGAGGATGACTTTCACTCCTACTTTCCCAAGCAGAGAGACAGACACAAGGTTCCAATGAATTTCTGGTACACGTCAGACATCAGAAAGAGAGAGGATATTCCCAGAGGTAAGCTTCAAATTAACTTTCCTTTTGCCAATCGCTGGCGCAGGACTAAAGTCACCCACAAACACTTATTCCTATCCTTCCCTTATTGGTGTGTAGGAGGTAAAGGCACTTCTGTTGCCACAGATATGCTTGGTAGCACTAGAGTCTACCACCCAAGCTTTTTCCCCTGCCACAATATTTGCCTCGGAAATGACTACAACAATTGACATATGTCGCCTCAGCTAGGTGAGCTCTTGGAGGGACACGATTGCCGCTTCTTTTTATAAACCTGCACTATGCGGCATAATGGCCTGATTTGCCACAAACAAAGCAATCACCTTTCTTTTTAATATTACTACTTTGGGGCTTAAGGTGATTAGGTTTGGATCTTTATCTGTGGGTGGGCCTAGAACCAAATCTATTGTTCTGCCTATTGTGGTTTCCATGTAGTTTGTCATGCCTTCCTTCAGTCAAGTTGGTCTTCGAAGTAAATTCCCAAATCTTAGCAGCTTTCTTGCAACTCCTATTTTTCTCTTCAATTTGTATTTGCACTATCACATCTTCTAGGGTGATGTCCTTCCTCTTGTGCTTCATCATGCTTTTGTAGTCCGACCAGGACTCGGGAAGCTTTTCAAACAAGAAGCTAGTTACAAAGGGTTCGGGCTGGGGCATCCCTTCTTTGGTGAGTTCGGCTACAACTAGGTGAAACTCATGGACTTGGGAGGACACGTCTTTCTCCTCCAAGATTTAGAATTGCAAAAAGTTGCTTATTGCGTACTTTTTGGTACTAGCATCCTCAATCACATACTTCTTATTCAACGCATCCCAAATATCAAAGGCATGAACGTAACCACAATAAAAATCATACAAAGGGAATTCAAAATCATGCCCTTGCATATTTTCTCTGAGGTTTCCAAAATGGAAATTTCCTTTTCAAAATCTTTGGGATCGGTATCTTTCTTTAACGTGGGTTTAGATTTGGTAAGGACAAAGTCCACTTTGGCAATGTCTAAAACTAAGAGAAGTTTGCTTTGCCAGCGTTTAAAGTTTAAGCCATTGAATGTCTTTACTCTCGTAAGGTCGGGAATGGCTCTAGAAGCGGTTTACATAGCAGCATCCATATCTACTCTTAAGATTGTAAGAAAAACTGGAAACTACTATGTTAAAAACTAAAAATTAACGTAGCAAACCTATTGAAAATTCAAGCAGACTAAGGCGTGTGTTGCACTGTCTTTAAGAGTAGTTTTGGCCCCTCGGAGATTATATCTCCGTGTTCAAGGTCTCGGACTGCTACCCTCCTGAATTCAACAGTCTCTTCTTTGCTAACGAGCACTCGAATAGCGAAGGCTATCAAGAACAGCTCTTTGCTTGCTTTTATCACTGAAAATACAAGAGAACAGAAACGTGTATAGCTCAAAAGCAGAGAGCTTTGATTTCTTTCAGTGTGTCTAAAATGAGAGAAGAGCTTGTCCTTTTATCGCAAGAAAATAGGCAGCATAAATATGGTAATTAGAAAAAGTCAACTACATAAATAAGGTAAATAGCAAAAGTCAACTGCTTAAATAAGGTAAATGACTTTGTAACGAAATGAGAAGTTAATTCTGGAATGTGTATCAAGACATTAGATAGACAAAGAATCAATTCCGGATTTGTCTATTAATAAAAACATTTCATTTTTGATCAACGAATCCCAAAGAAGATTTAAAAAAATTTGGCTTTGAAATACTTTGTAATTTCTTTACCAAATACAACAGTGCTTGACCTTTGGCATTTTGGGGCTACTTTGGGTTTAGCCAAGGTCAGGTTATTGGGGGAGGTATTGCAAGGATGGTTTTGGGTTAAGCCGTGTAAAAGAATGAAGAGAAGGTGGAAGTTGGCCATGGTTTACGTTATGAGGTCTATTTGGAAGGAGGATAGCAGACGAATATTTGGAGGGAGAGACAGAGCTTCAAATTCTTCAATTGCATGCACTATTCTCGAGCCTTCTCTTTGTTCTGGCTCAAATAGGATTTCCCGAATCCCGCTTTTGCTTTCCCAGATTTCTTTGATGAGTTTGGCCTCAAAGTTGTGGACCCCAAGGTTGTAGCGGTGAGAAGAAAATGAAAGAGGAAAGACACCCATGCATACGTGCGCGCACACAAAAACATAAATGTGAAGGGGGCTGACCCCATATAGTGTGAGATAAATTGCACTTTGTCTAGCTGATGTGGGGCTGTCCGCGTGACAATCGCAGACAATCCAGATGGACATTTTCTTTTCTTGTTTGCCAAACCACCCCGGCAACAAGCGGTCTACGCGAAGTAACCCAAATGCACTTATACATGTGTGAAGTCCCTAATAGCTAATGGAATAAGCATGAACCTTTCTACCCTCATAAGTTTTAGCCCCATGACCTCCTTCGTTTTAGCCAAAACTACATCTAAAGGTTTTTTTATTTCTTTTAATTGACTAGCTCACTACTCTCAATTGCTTTCAACTTCTGTTTCTTATCAACAGAACTAAAAGATGTGCTCTTCCTTTCATCCCTTCAGTATCAGAGCAATATCAGAGCAATCATGATCAGGTACAATACTAATTATAATTTTCTTTCCATTTAATCTGCCAATCATTTGTTCCCTATGATTCTGCTTTAAGCACTTATATATCCCACTCTATTCTTACCAGCGGTAGTGTGAGTAGGGATTGGTGACTATCGGACCAAAGGATGCCGTCTGTGATGGCCTGTAGTACTTGAAGCGGTGGTGGAAACTTTTATAGGCAAGGCTGGGTGGGGATTTTGGCAGATCTGGGGGGTGGGGTTGTGGGGAGTGGTGAAGAGGTAGGTGTTGTTGTGCCTTGAGATCCTAACTATCGACCACCAATCGCCATCAAACTCGATGACACAGGATTTTGGGGGTTATGATGAGGGGAGGGGGATAGGGGGACAAATAAATTAAATATGAAAATTTTGTTCTTAGATAAAAATATTGACCTAAAGCCATGGGCCCTCTCCCGTTTAGAGTTGTCATCCAACGGTTCCAAATTTCCTATAGCCGGTGCTCACTCAGACTCAGCCACGCTCAATCAATTGCCTTTCAACCACTTCTTTCGATGTCTCTCAAATTTGGTCGATATCTACCTTATACTACCTTGCCATCAATTGGTTGATGCATTTTCTCCACGATTCAAGTGAGCTCTCATATAAAACTTCTAACCTTTGTTGGCAATCCTTTACTCCGAAAGCATCTAGGAATTCCCTTCATCTCCCTATCGCCCACCCAAAACATGGAAACATAGAGTAGCATTGTGCATCTATATAACTGTTTTTTTTGTTGGGTTGTCTATTGAACTCATTGGTCATGACAATAAAATTCTCTTGATTTTAGTAAGTTAGAAGATTTAAATATAGTACATGTTTTAAATATCCAAGAAAATTAAAATAAAGTGTAACTAGATAGACATTGACCTCTTTGTTATTCCATAAACAATTCAAGTTAATTCTATATGTCAATGATCCAACTCCCATGAGACTCGAACCCGTGACCTCCCACCGGATAACCTTGGTCTTTGGGTTCAATTTAACCGATTGTTTTAATTAAGTTTTTCAGGTGGGATTTTCATTAGCATTGGTTTAATTATTATTAAATCTATATACAGTAACCCCTTAAAAGGATTCACCAATTCCTCAACCTATTATTTCTAGAATATATACATTATATAATAGGATACGACTCATAGCCTCTTTACTCACCAATGCCCCAACCTATTTTTCTAGAATACTGAATATTTCTTAATACACTTAAGTATGTATGTGTCTCTGACTAAAGGAATCAGAATAAATCATTCTACCCGCCTAAGTTTTAGCCTCGTGAATTCCTATGTTTTAACAAAACTGCATCTTAGGGTTTTTCTGTTCCTCTCGGAGAACGAGCTCACTACTCTCAATTAATTTGAACTTCTGCTAACAATCAAGAGAATGAACAGAAGTTAAAGGAATAATTTGGTCATGTAAGCAAAAGTTAAAGGAATAATATACAAATAATATCAGAGCAATCACGATCAGGAATAATGCCAATCATAATTTTGTTTCTAACTATTCCACTGATCATTTGTTCCCTAAGATTTTGTTTTAAGGAGTTACATATCCTTTCTATCTTACAAGCAGTGGTCTGAGGAGGTCATCGTCGGACTAGAGGACGCCGCCTGTGATGGCCCCATAATAATTGGAGCGATGATGGAAGCTTTTTAAAAGGATTCACCAATGCCCCAACCCATATTTTCTTGAATTCTGAATTTTTCTTAGTACAATTAAGTATTGTGAGTCTCTATTGACTAAAGGAATAAGCATAAAGTGTACTACCCTCCTAAGTTTTAGTCCCATGAACTCATTAATATTTGCAAAAACTGCATATTGTGATTTTCTATTCCTTTTGAAAAACTAGCTTACTACTCTAAATTGCTTTCAACTTATGTTCCTTGCCAAGAGAACGAAAAGAATTTTACTCGTGTTCATCATAAGCTCAAGGAATATATGAACAATATAAGAGCAACATGATCAGGTAGAATGGTAATCATAGTTTTGCATCTATTTAATTCACCAATTATTTGTTCCACTGATTTGGTTTTGAGCAATTAGATATCCCTCTCTATTCTTACAAGCACTAGTTTGAGGAGGGATTGGTGGCTGTTGGACTGGAGGACACCGTCTGTGATGGCCCTGTAGTGCTTAAAGCAGTGATGGAAGCTTTTTAAAAGGATTCACCAATGCCCTAACCTATTATTCTAGAGTTCTGAATATATCACTTAAGTATGTGAGAGCCTCTATTAGCTAAAGGAGTAAGCATAACCACCCATTTTACCATCATAAGTTTTAGTCCAACAAACTCCTTTGTTTAAGCCAAAACTGCATCTTACAGTTTTCTATTCCTTTCGAAAAACTAGCTCATTACTCCCGGTCGCTTTCAACTTATGTTCCTTATCAAGAGGACCCACCTCTGACGTTCATACGTTCCCTTACTTTAGGTCATTTAAGGAAAAGCTGAAGGGATGTAAGAACAATACTAGAGCAATCAAGATAAGGTACAATGCTAATCATAATTTTGTTTCTATCTAATCCACCAATCATTTGTTTCTCGTGACTCTGTTTTAAGCAATTACATTAGATACCCTTCTCTATTCTTACGATCATTAGTTTGAGGAGGAATTGGTCATCGTCAGACTGGAGGACACCTTCTATGACGGCCCCGTAGTATTTGGAGCGGTGATAGAATATTTTTAAAAGGATTTTCCATAGCCCAACTTATTTTTTCTAGAATCTATACACAATATATAAGAGGATTTGACACAGCCTCTACACTCAACAATGCCCCAAACTATTTTTGCTAGAATTCTGAATTTTTTTAGTACATTATGTAAGAGTCTCTGTTGGCTAAAGGAATAAGCATAAACAGTTCTATAAAATGTTTTAGCCCCGTAAGCCCCATGAACTCCCTTTTTTAAGCCAAAATTACATCTTACAAATCTTTGTTCCTTTTGAAAACTAGCTCACTACTCTTAGTTGCTTTTAATTTCTATTCCTTATCAAGAGAACGAAAAAGAACTCTTTACTCATTCATCTGCTCCTTTACTATGGTCATGTGAGGAAAAGCTGAAGGAGTATATACGAACAAGATCAGAGCAATAATGATCAGGTATAATCATAATTTTGTTTTCATTTAATTCACCTATCTTTTGTTCCCAATGATTCTGTTTTAAGCAGTTAGATATCCCTGTCTATTCTTACCAGCAGCAACTTGAGGAGGAATTGGTCGCCGTCGGACTGGAGGACGCCGTCTGCGATAGCCCCGTAGTACTTGGATCGGTGGTGGAAGATTTTGAAGGACGGGCGGAGAGGGGATTTTGGGGGATGTGGGGGGTTGGCAGTGGGAGGTAGGAGTGGGGTTGTGCTGAGGGGGTGTTAAGAGGTACATATTGTTGCCCCTTGAGATCCTAGTCGCCGTCGGACTGTCTGGCTCTGTGTGTGTTGCGGGGTGGGGGTGGGGTGGAAGGGTGAAAGGGGGAGTGTATCCGTGTTTGTGAGTGGGTGGGTGTCGTCTGGGTCGCATTGCGTCTCCTTCATAAATTTTGCATCAGAAGCCACTACAGAGCTCCAAGTTCGCGCTACAACTAGAAATTGGCTTCCCCCAGCTGTGAGCCTTGGGAAATTGACCCTAGAATGTAGCATAGGCGATAGCCTTGAGTGTGAGCAAACAGCGTCAGTTCGTCCTTATGAGTCCATTTAACCATAGTGAGCAACGAGCTCTCCCATATGGGAACTTTTTCCTCGTCCCTCGTCTCCCGCTAATGGAACTAACCACCTTCTCAACTTCTCAATCCTCATTCGACGGTAGATCGCTTCACTCCCTTATTATGAGATCATGTCTGATGCCCCGAGAAGAGTTAATCAGGCAAAATTAGCATAGAACAAGAGAAGAGAAAGAGAGAGGTTGACTCGATGGGCATATCTGGATCTTTTGGAATCAGGATGTTCAGGTTTCTCTCTTTCACATACATGAGCTCTGTAATGGCTCCTGATGCGGAATTCACGAAGGAGACACACAACGCGACCTAGAAGACACCCACCCACTCACAGACATGAATACACACCCTTTTTCACCCTTTCATCAGCCTCCACCCACCCCTCCACACAAAGAGAGCAAGACAGTCGATGGCGACTAGGATCTCAAGGGGCAGCAGGACGTACGTCTTAACACCCCTCGCCACAACCCCACTCCCACCGCCAACACCCCATATCCCCCAAATTCTCTTCTCTGCCCGATTTTCAAAAGCTTCTGCCACCAGTCCAAGTACTACGGGCTATCGCAGACGGTGTACTCCAGTCCAACGACGACTAATTCCTCCTCAGGTTGTTGTTGGTAAGAATAGACATGGATATCGCACTGCTTAAAACAGAATCATTGGGAAAGATTGGTGGATTAAATGAAAACAAAATTATGATTATACCTGATCATTTTTGCTCTAATCTTGTTCGTATACACTCCTTCAGCTTTTCCTCACATGACCATAGTAAAGGAGCGGATGAATGCGTAAAGAGTTCTTTTTCATTCTCTTGATAAGGAATAGAAATTAAAAGCAACTGAGAGTACTGAGCTAGTTTTCAAAAGGAACAGAGATCTGTAAGATGTAATTTTGGCTTAAAAAAAGAGTTCATTGGGCTTATGGGGCTAAAACATATTATAGAACTGTTTATGCTTATTCCTTTAGCCAATAGAGACTCTTACATAATGTACTAAAAAATTCAGAATTCTAGCAAAAATAGTTTGGGGCATTGGTGAGTATAGAGGCTATGTGTCAAATCCTCTTATATATTGTGTACAGATTCTAGAAAAGATAAGTTGGGCCATGGAAAATCCTTTTAAAAATATTCTCAGTCCACTACAAGTTATGTGCAAACTTTGGAAGCACAAACTTTCTAGGATACCTGCAACTTCCTCAAGTTGGCATGCAGCTTGTTTTATGCCATTTTCGAGGTACTCAATTCCTGCAACCAAAGGTGAAACAGGTTACAATGTCGTAACAACTATAGTAGCTCATGCAGCAGAACTATAAACTGTTGTCAAAATATCTAAAGCAATGTTTGTAAACCATATCTACTGAACTTATTGATAGAGGCATTTATCATTGTAAGTGCCATAAGTCAGAACGGTTATTTACAAATGATAAGTGCTAAGAAATGACAGCAAATACAAAAAGGAGTTCTCTAAGAGCAAAAAAAACAAAACAAAATAGCTGTGCAGTTAAATTACCTTGGTTACTCAAGCAATAACAATAGACGCATCACTTAAACTACTTGTATTTGATCCCATTGCTTTCTCTGAAATGAAAAGATTAGGAAATTCAACAAAAGAATTCATTAAAAGTAATTTCACTAATAAGAAAAAATTACCTGAAGTAATGCCTTCAAATTTTTCAACCTCGTCCATAGCTTGTCGAACATCAATAGGAGCCGAAGGACATTTCAACCAATTTTGAGTACAGATAAGAGCTTCTACCATCTTTGGATTCAAAGAACTCCTAAATGGATCAAGTATACGACCTCCCGTGCTAAAAGCCGATTCAGAAGCAACGGTAGAAACCCGAATAGCTAAAATATGCCTTGCTACCTGAGATAGGAGAAGACACTTGTAGCCATTCACTTTCCACCACCCTAATATGTCAAGAGATTTTCTAGGGTCTTCACAACTCTCTGCCAAATACCTTTCCACCTCATATTTTCTCTCTATACTCTCTTCTGCCTCTAAAAGCTTTTGATATCGTTCCGCCAAAGATTCTTCTCCCTCAACCTCATTTTCTTTGGAAACTTGACTTCTTCCACTATTTCCACTAAACCCCTGCTCAAAGTGCTCAAACAAGCGAACCAAGTTTTCCTTCACCTTATCAACAACATCTTTAACCACCCCATCATCATTCACTTGACGTAAGCAAAACTTAACATACTTCAACTTGTGACGAGGGTCCAACACAACAGTAATATACACCAACTTATTCAATTTATTCACATTTCCTCAATACTTTTCGAACTTTTTCAGCATGTTAGAAGCCATTGAATACAAGATACAATCAGCACTTTTACACAATTGTACCATTTTCAATCACACATCCATAATTTCGTTAAAATAGACATTAAATGTAACATGTAAAGAACCAGAAAACCGTAAAGTCACCTCATAGAAGATTTTTAGAAACTGAACAAACACTCTAGCATTTTCCCAATCTCTCAACGAAGGAGCCCCTATATTTGTTGACCTTTTTCTCCCACCATCGTCCTCATCTTCACTTAAAGACACTGAAAAGTACTTACGGAAGCCCGAATCATCTTCTTCCAATCTCTCAAAGGCTTTTTGAAAATTTTGGGCAGCTTCTAGCATCAAGAATGTAGAATTCCACCTAGTTGGAATATCTAGACAAACAAGACTCTAACTTTCAATTTTCTCCTTCTCTGCACACTTTTTGAAGCTTAAAAACCAAGAAGGAGAAGACCTCACAAACCTTACCGCATTCCGAATCTTCAAATAGACTCGTGAACTTCTTTCATACCATCACTGACTATAAGGTTGGTAATGTGAGCACCACACCTCATGTGAATGAACTTGTTATCCATGATAGTACTTTTCCATCCATTAGTTTTACTCTTTTGATAATTAATGGTACCATCATTAGAACTAGCATTATCAACCGTCACAGTAAGAAGACTATCTATCTTCCAATTCAATAAGCAAGTCTTAATAACTTTACCAATTGTTTTACCCTTGTGATTTTCAACTTGACAAAATGCTATGATTCTCTTTTTGGAAATTCCAGTCACAATCAATCCAATGGGCTGTAAGACACATGTAGTTTATATTTTGTAGTGAAGTCCAAGTGTCGGTGGTGAGACAAACCCTTTCACATTTTAAAAGCTTCTGTAACAGCTCTCCCTCTTTACGAAACAACTTAAGAATACCTCTAGCAACACTAAAACGAGATGGAACATTATATTGGTTCCATGACTCCACAGAACTTTTTCAATCCCTGCCCTTCCACAAGATTAAAAGGTAATTCATCAATAATAATCATCTCAGTAAGTGTCTGCACTCCTCAACGCTAACCGAAGCCACCTTTAGCTCATTCACACCACTTTTTTGTCTTTTAGGTTCAAACCTAATCTTTGTTTGATTCTTACTATTACCAGCTTGTTCATAACTGTATTTCTTACATCTATACCTAATATGGCTGCAAAAACTACTTGTACCATTTGCCCCAGTATAGCCGTAACACTTAGAACAATACTTACAAATTACGATTAATGCACCTAGAGAAGCTAAACACCTATACTCGTACTGCCAGACAGCCAAAAGAAGTCTTTTCATTTGGAATTTGCTGGATCAAGGAGCTAACAAAAACAACAAAATGATACAATACACTTCAACCATAACAAATCAAGTAAAGCTGAAAAATTGATTCACCAATTTATTCAAAGGAAACATCATGTTATCAGTTACTCTATATTCTCTAGATACCCTTTGGTCTATTTGGTCAGATCATGTGGTGAAGAGAAAAGATTCAAGAAACAAAAGAAAAGAAAAGAAACAGAAGAGTAGAGGAGAAAGGGAGACATAACTTCGTACTTGGAGACTTAAGGAGATTGGAGGCACTGGCGGGAGGAGAGACGTCAGAGATGGAGGCACAGCCGTGGGAGGTGGAGACGGCGGCTAGAGGAGAGACGTTGCTTAGGGAGGCGCTGCCCTGAAGGCGTGGAGCAATCGGCAGAATGGCAGATCTTGATTCAAGATCTGGAGGTTGAGGCTCGGTAGAATCGACAGAGTGGAGGCTGAGGGCTTGAGGCTGTGGAGCAATCCAGATCGTCGGGTGTGAAAACTGGAAAGTAGGAAAAAGTGTAAATATATTAATGGGTTAAGTTTAACTAAGGCAGTTAGTAAAATTAACTAGGTTTGTTAAAAAACATATATATATATATATATATATATATATATATATATATATATATATATATATATATATATATATATATATATATATATATATATATATATATATATATGGGAGCTGATCATTTGAGAGCGCTAACAACTTGGGTTAAGTTGCTAGCGCGATCTGGCCGTCCATCTGGCACGATGGACGGGCCAGATCTAATTTTTTAAAACACTTTTTTGCTGTCCGCTACATAATATAGTGGACAATACTTTTTACCATAATACCCTCGTCCACCTCGGGTATTTGGTTGGTGCAGCTAAAGTTGTCTGCTACATAATGTAGCGGACATAATATAAAAAATAGCATCTCTGCAAAGTAAACCAGAGACACATTCATTTCACTTTCAGTTGGTTTCTCTCTCTTCTCTCTGGCGTAGACGCTCTCTCTCTCTCTCTCTCTTTTCTTTGGTCACCGCCTCCACGAGACCAAGCACCAGATCTGATGGGTTTGAATGGGTTGAAACTGTCCTTCCACAGTTTTGATTGAAAATCTTCACCAGGAAGACACATGGGAATCATTTCACCACAAATCAAAATAGTAGGCACATCACTAATTGCCACAAACGCTCCTTAGAGCAGAAGAAAAAAGATTGATAGGCCACAATATTAGGAAATTACGGATTTTTACAAGCAGGTAACTCAAGAAATCCAGACTGTCAGTACCCAGAATCATTTTCTCTGCCCATATGAAAAGAGAAACTAGCAGACTGCAAATAAAGGCCTAGTAAGACTAATAATGGCCTTGAAAATAAATCAAGGAAACAAAAATATTAATAGGGGTAACATCGGTAGACTGGAGAAGTGGAAGAGGAAGAGAATCAGTGCATAGTTCTCTTCTCCAAGCCCGCACTTCTCTTCAGAAGCTTTACCTTTTCCCTCACCTGCTCTTCTTTCTCCACTTCTTCCGCTCTTTCAGCGCATAGTTCTCGCCGTCAGAAGTGGAAACAGCTGGTTGTTTTGGCTCTTGATCTTGGTGGAGTCAAAATCGCCAAAGATGATAAAATCAAATCTAAAAGTGAAAAGTCTCTATGTTTTTTATTATGTCCGCTACATTATGTAGCGGACAACTTTAGCTGCACCAACCAATTACGCGAGGGCAGATGAGGGTATTATGGTAAAAAGTACCGTCCGCTATATTATGTAACGGACGGCGAAAAAGTGTTTTAAAAAGTTAGATCTGGCCCGTCCATCGTGCCAGATGGACGGCCAGATTGCGCTAGCAACTTAACCCAAGTTGCTAACGCTCTCAACGGATCAGCTCCCTATATATATATATATATATATATATATATATATATATATATGATAACCCTACGGTTATTTAATCTAAGATTATATTTGATTTTGATGATAACCAACATTGATGTTTATGTTGTCTAACATGCATCGAGTTGATGAAGCAATATGAACGAATGCAAACGGACTATTAGATGAGCAACACGGTCAAAGACTCTCAACGGAACGCATCAAAGAAGGAATTTGTCGATTGAATTTTACAATGCTTTTATTTCCTTCTTTGTAAACTAGAAAAAGAGAGATGATCGCATCGATGACTATAACCTAGAACTTGCCCATAGGTTTCCCTTGCATGCATAAAAGTTTTTCATTCTTTGAAAACAAGGAAACTGCATTTTCTGGAATGCAGTCGACTGCATTGGAATACAGTCGACTGCATGTTGGGCAGTGAGATATTACAGTCGACTTCATTCCAATGCAGTCGACTGCAATACTTCCAGTAGTCTATTATAGTCGACTGTATTGGAATGCAGTCAACTGCAAGTTGGAAATTTGAATTTTCAACGGCTACTTTTGGGATTACAGTCGACTGCAATGGCACATTACAGTCGACTGTATTTATCGTTTGGGGCATTTAATGCTTACCTAACTCCAAATGGTCATATTCATTCCCACCTCTATAAATACTCATCTTGGGCATAATTTTGATTCATCAATTGCATTCAAAGCTCTCTTATCTTTCATATACTCAAAGATCAAAGCAATTGTTCAATTTCTCTTGTTTTTCATTGAATTCTCATCCATTTCAAGACATCATTTATTGTGAGCTTACATTTGAGAGATATACACTTTCATAAGTCATCATACAATCATCTCTCTTGTTCTAGTGCTTAAACTTGTACTCATTTACTTCTTGAGAGTGAAATCTTGTACACAATTCTTCATCTAAAGTTTCTTGTATCAAAGCTTGGGGTTGTCAAGCTTTGGAGCTTTAAGATTCTCAAAGCTTGTTCTTGGTGTGGGCATAGCATCAAGGGATTGTAAGAGGTTCGATCTTGACCTGTAAGAAAGATCATACTAGTGGATTCTAGGGCCTTTGAAGGGACTTCCTTGGAAGGGTGGACGTAGGATTGAGGGTATATCAAGCCGAACCATTTAAATCTCCTTGTCAAGTATCTCTAAATCCTTCTTTCCTTACATTATAGTTTTACATTTGTGTTGAGATTGGCTTGTTTGCTTACTTGAGATATTGTGTTTGAGGTTTGTTGATTGTAGCTTTTCAAGTGTTATTCTTATCCTTTCTAAGTTTATAGTATTTACTTGTTAATTTTTAAAGTAGTCTTAAAACCCTATTCACCCCCCCTCTAGGGTTATCTTTTTGGTTTCAAGTGGTATCAGAGCCTCGGCTCTTGTTATATTGGGTAACGCCAAGAGAGTTAATTGATCATGGCTTAAATTGGGGGAATGGAGGGTAGTTCTACCACTAAGCCTCCATTGTTTAATGGGACCAATTATAGTGTGTGGAAAGTTAAGATGAAAATCTACTTAGAATCTCAAGACTATGAGATGTGGGATATTGTTGAGAATGGCCCATTCGTTTCGATAAAGGTGGTTGACAAGGTTGAAGAGCCTAAATCCAAATCGGAGTATAGTGATCATGATAAGAAGATGATTTGTATGAATGCTAGAGCGAAAAATTGTCTTGTGTGTGCTTTAGACACTAATGAACTCAATAGAGTCATTATGTGTAATTCTGCTAAGAGTATTTGGGATACTCTTCAAGTCACTCATGAAGGGACTTCTCTTCTTAGAGATTCCAAGATGAACTTATTGTTTAGAGATTATGAGTTATTCCATATGCTTCTAAATGAATCCGTTACGGATATGAATATTCGTTTTACTAACATTGTGAACCCTTTGAGGCAATTGAGCAAGGAATTCACTGATGATGATCTCGTAAAAAAATGATTAGGTCCTTACAAAGAGCTTGGGATGCAAACATCACCGCCATCCAAGCAAGAATCAAAGAATCTTAATATCTTTCCTCTTGATGAATTGATGTGCTCACTCATGACATACGGAATGCAACTCAAGACCTTTGATTAAGAGGACGTCAAAAAGAAGCCTACATCAATTGATCTTAACGAATATGATGAGAGAAGGCAATAAAATGATGAGGCTTGAGAAGAAGCCTACATCAATTGCTCACTCATCTTCAAACCTTGAGTCAAGTGATGATGATGAAGAATATGATGAAGAGGATATTGCAATGGTTGCAAAGAACTTCAAGAAGTTCTTAAGATTTAGAAGGAATGATGGGAGAAGGCAATAAAATGCTAGCAACGAAGAGAAGCTTTGCTACAAATGCCACAAGCCGGGACACATGAAGATGGATTGTCCTATCTACAAAAAGGAGAAGAAGGAAAGAAGAGATGTATGGGAAAGAGTTAAAAGAAGACAACTCTCTAAGAAAGAGAACAAAGAGAAGGAAAGAGCAATGAATGCCGAATATACTCCAACATGGAGTGACTTTGATTCAAGTGATGAAGACAATGAGAAGAATGATCAAGCAAATGTATGCTTCATGGCAAATGATGAGGCTTGCTCTTCTTCCGGTAGTGATAGTGATAATGAAAGCTTTGAAGATGCTTAGCTTATATGAGGAATCCATGAAAATTTTTAAGAAAAATATTATTTTGTCAAAGAAATTCCTTGAAGCTAATAAGCAAATTGAGAAGTTGATAATGGAAAATAAAAAGTTGCATGCCAAGAATGAATGCATTTCCAACCATTTATATATGAAATATGTGAATAACGATTTGGTTGAATTATTTGTTAACACTCCTAGCTCAAAGCAAATCTCTTCCAAAACACTGGTTTTAGAAAAACAAAATGAAGATTTAAAAGTTGAGATTTGTGATTTGAAAAAATGTCTTGAAAAATTTGTTGATGGTCAAAACAATTTGGATGTCATGCTTGGACGCCAAAGAATTGGCCTAAACAAAGGTGGTCTTAGATTAGATCCCTTGGCCTTACCTCCTAAAATCCTTCAACAACAAGCTAGGTTGAACATTCATTCAAAAGAACCAAAGAACAATACCATTTACACATTGCGCTTGGTGCAACAATAAAGGGCATACGACTAATTATTGTCCTTGTAGAATTATTTATATAAGAGGTAAAAAGAAAATTTGGATTGTGAAAGGTCAAGAATACAAATGCAAGACTAACACCCAAGGACCCAAGAAAATTTGGGTACCAAAAGTCACTACTTGATTTGTGTTTATAAGTATGTCTCAAAGCAAAATCTAGTAGCAAGAAGTGGATTCTTGATAGTGGATGCTCAAGGCATATGACCGGCAACATATCTCTTTTCACCTCAATTGATCTTAAAGAAGGAGGAAATGTGACCTTTGGTGACAATTCTCAAGGAAAAATCAAAGGTAAATGAACTATTGGTAAGGAACTATTGGAAAGGAACCAATACATGATCATATAAGCCTTTGAAAGCACAAGTGTCACAACCTATTTAGTGTTGTCTCCTATCAGATCTCCGAAAGAAACTTTTATGAGCCTTTAATATCCTCAGCACCACCGTTTTTGGAATCAAGGAAACGAACGTGTATAAGGACTTCCCTGAAAAACCACGATCATGGAACTCTTCAAAGAAGGCCAAAATGTCTACCTCCGCAACTGAGCTGTAGTGCTAAAGGAAGGCCCTATAAAACCCATCGAGGCCAGGTGCTTTACACTGGTCATGACCTTTACGGCAGAAATAATTTCCTCTGTGAAAGTGCGCTCATGCCATAAGTTGCTACTACAAGAAATTCGACCTTCCACGATGAACATGGTTCATCGAGCAAGGCATATTCATCAAGAAAGGCATACAACAACGAAAAAAAATTCGTCACTAAGTTCGTCAAGGACGCATCGTCAAGAAAGGTTTTTCCCGACGAACATACGTGTTCGTCATTGAAAGTATTTTTTTCTTGACAATTTTAAACTTCATAAATAAGTGTCTTTCATTTAACGACAAATAATTTCGTCAATATAGTTCTATTCTCTTAAATTTGTCGCTACATGTTCAAGTCTGTCAAGAATGGTTTGATTTGTTGACGTTCTTGAGTTGGACACCAGATTATTGACCGTCACAATTTTTTGTTGTTGGCTTCGTTTGGAATGGTGGAATTTGTTGATAAACCTAGGTTCGTCACCAACCATTGATCATCACAATTTTTTTCTTGGCATCTTGGCTTCATCGATAATGGTGGCATTTTTTAACAAACGTCAACAAAGCCTTGCCCATCACATTTTTCCTTAACAGGTTGGCTTCATCAATAATGGTGACATTTGTTGATGAACTTATGTTTGCCTAGCAAAACCTTACTCGTCATAATTTCTCCTTGATATCTTGTTTTCGTCATTGAATACTACAATCAACGACGAAAAGGTTCATCATTACTTGTTGCCCTCTAATGACGAATCCGTTGGTCTTTGAGCATCAAATTCTATCGATATTTTGCTTATATATTTAGCGACGAATAATAGAAAAAAGTCATCATATAATACATAAAACTAATTCTATTACAAAGATTTAGTTGATCACAAAGTCAGAAAATAACTACGTAGCAAAACAGCTTGACATATATCCTAAGTACATATTAGCACTATACAGGATACACTAAGTAGATGCAAATGCAACCATCCTAGTGGTCAGTGATGCAAAATTATCGACTGTGTGCTTCATATTATTTCTGGAGATGATCCATATCTTACATCCAAGAACACCGCAGCTAAGGTAACAATGATTACAAGCCTGCATTGAAAATAAAAAGAGGATTAGAAGTAGTCATGTTAAGATGCTGCTCAAACCTCTTCATACTCCACCGCAATCCACCACGATCAATTACATATTTCTTTACCACAAATGCACAATCAAATTACTCGATCATGTTTAGACTCTCAAGAAGCAAGTGGAAAACACAATCGTATCCTTACTCAATCATATTTAGCATCTAAAGAAACTTGTCTGGTGCACCCTAAAATGCAAGTTTACAAACGAAATCTCTATCTAAAAATCAACAATCCACCGGCAAGGCAATTGTATCCTTAGAACTAAAATGTAAGATGCACTTCTATTAGTCAAGGCCTCGACCATGAATAAGCCGGTGAAAGAGAGCAACTGTGGGGAAAAAGATTGGATGTAAAGTGGATGCTAGGTAGAACGAATTCAAAGGCTAATCTGACTCTATGATAATCCCAGGAGAGGGATGAATGTAGTTCTAGCTTGAGTCTCAAACTCTAATTTGTAAGGGGGAAGTGCAACTCCTCTTGAAAATGTACCAATGGAAAAAGATCAAAGGTGGTAATGTCCCCATGTAGCATCGAGGGAGTAGTGAAGGACTTTGACCCTAATATAAACCGATAAGGGAATGTCCCCACTGTTTTATATCAGCATTATGGATTTACCAAAACTCTTCAATCCTGCTTTCTTTTTATATATCTCAGTTTTAGACATGTAACTATTAATAAGTTTTTTTACTGGCACATGCCAAAATAAAGACCAAACACCCTCTTCCGGGCCAATTTCTGTAGCATTAGTAAGGCTTGTAAAGAAATACCCCACATCTTAACGTATATATACCATCAAGACCAGTTTATCTCTCCTGTGGAAATTGTTATAAAGGTTCCAACTTAGACAGCGTAGAGATGGGGGATTGAAAACTCAAACAAGATGATAAATCCAAGGGTAAGGTCATGGATAAATAGCTATGTACCTAAGGAAGTCGAAGGTACAACCATATAAAAACATATGACCCAAATTCATCAAGAGCAGCAACGAAACACTACAGAGAGAACGCCTCTACTATATAACTCACGGCAGTAAAAAAAATGACAAATGCATCGACAATCTACTTCAAAGTACATACATCTACTCTGCCGCCCTTTTTCTACTTCTAATAATGGCAATCCCCATCATCATCCTTTTTCTATGCTTCGATTGTTGATCAGTTTTTCTATAAGTGTCTTAGTGTATTCTTTGAGAAAAATCATGTCACGTTTAGGACAAAACTAATGCATCTCAGTATCAAGATTTAGTACTTAGTATGTTTCAAGAGAGAAAGCCTAGCCATGGGTCTTCCTTAACAGACAATGAATTGGTTGAGTAACAACCAATCATGTCCCCTAATAAAGTAACGATTATTAATCAGTTTGATCAATACCAATTGGAGGATATTATGGTTGATGGTGGGTGAACCTTACATTTAATCATTTGCTGCTATATATAAATAGAAATGTAGAAAGATTGTATGCATCAGGGGAGAAAAGCCAAATGCTTTCATCTGGTTGACAATCGACTATGCATAGCAATCCAAGCAAGAAGCTGTGCTTAGGAACATGCTTTGGGAACCATATCAGTCAATGAGAATTTATTAGAAATACTTCATATCACCAAAGAGGATATACAAGTTGTTTCCAACCTATCTTGGTCGTACCCAAGGGCTCACTAGGGGTCCCTCTTTGCATGAACACATCGACACGGTCAACGTCAATTCTTTTCAACGCATCGAACCGGTCAAAGTGCGTACGCTCATGTCACGTGCGTTTCTTGCTTTGCATGCCTTAGTCACCAATTATTTCATGTTAATGTGACTCACGGTACCACGTTCGTCACGACGCGACCACCCGAGAGCTTTTTCACCAAAAACATCGATCGACGGCGCAATCGGAGCAATGGGGTCAAGGGGCAAAGGCCTTGGCCAACCCCATGAGGTCGGCCTCGGCTTCACCCAAGGCCATGGGGTTGGCCTCGGCCTCCCATGGGGGGTTGGCCTTGGCCTTCCCCCCCGGTTCTTCACTTTTTGCGCAAAGTCCCTTGCGCACTTTTTTCACTTTTGTACACTTCGTATGTGACTTTGGCACCTTATTCGTCACATGGGTACTACTCACGGCAACATGCTCGTTGTAATGCAACTTTCGAATTCGTCATTGCCCATCAAAATACATATCGTCGGCGCGCCCGAAGTTCACTAAAAGGGGGAATGGCCTTGGCCTCCCTTCATGGGAGTTGGCCATTGGCCTTGGCCACCCCATAGGATTAGCCTCGACCTCCCCAAGGGGGTTGGCCTTGGCCTTCCCCTAATTGTTGGCCAATGGCCTCTCCTTTCAAGCACACTTTTTTTCTTGAGTCCTTGCACCCTCGCGATGTTTACGAACGTTCGTACATCAACCTCGCGACTTCCGTCGAGCATGAACCTCATGACGTTCATTGTGCATGATCCTCGTGACGTCCGTCGCGCATCGACCTCGCTGCGTCCGTCGTCTGCGACTGCATACCATCAGTCATAACTTTGTCATTACTACATGTTGCATTCATCATCTTGTTATGACAGGTACACTTAGCTCAAATCCCATCTTCGGGACACCCAACATGTGCCCGTGCACCATCTCCGCGACATTCGTCGCCATGCCGGTGCGCCATTCTCATGATATGTGCCCCGGCACCAAGTATATCCCCGCGACGTTCGTCGCCGCACCCGTGCGCCATTCTCATGATGCGTGCCCCCGGTACCAAGTATTGCTCCGCGACGTTCTTCTTCGCGCCCATGCGCCATTCTCATGATACGTGCCCCCAGCACCAAGTATATCCCCGCGATGTTCGTCGCATGTGCCCTTGCTCCATTCTCATGACATGTGCCCAGGCACCAAGTATTATCTCCGTGACGTTCGTCACAGCACCCATGCGCCACTTCCACGACACGTGCCCACGACACCAGGTATTGTCTCAGCGACGTTCGTAGCCCCCATGCGCCACTTCCATAACATGTGCCCCGACACCAAGTATATATCTGCGACGTTCGTCACCGCACCCATGCGCCACTTCCATGACATGTGTCCACAACACCAAGTATTGTCTCCACGAGATTCATCGTCGCGCCCACGCGCCACTTCTATAACATGTGCCCCGGCACCAAGTATATCTCCGCGACGTTTGTCGCCACGCCTCTGCGCCACTTCCATGACATGTGCCCACTGCACCAAGTATTGTCTCCTCGACGTTCGTCGCCACGCCCATGCGCCACTTCCATAACATGTGCCCCGGCACCAAGTATATCTCCGGGACGTTTGTCACCGAACCCGTACGCCACTTCCATAACATGTGCCTCGGCACCAAGTATATCTCTGCAACGTTCGTCGCTTGCGCCCTTACGCCATTCTCATGATGCGTGCCCCCGGTACCAAGTATTGCTTCGCGACGTTCATCACCGCGCCCATGCGCCACTTCCATGACATGTGCCCACAGCACCAGGTATTGTCTCTGCGACGTTCGTCGCTGCGCCCGTACGGCACTCTCATGATACATACCCCAGCACCAGGTATTATCTCGCGATGGTAGTCGCCACGCCCATGCGCCACAATCATGATGCATGCTTCCGAGGGGCTCCATTAGTAATGCTCTGGCACGAGGACCCCTCGCAGCGGGATGTACTCACAACCTTATAGTCATCGCCGCCACGGGATGGGCTCTCAACGTTAAAGCCATCGCCGGCACAATCAACAGCAGGATGGGCTCACAACCTTAAAGCCATCGCCGACACAATCAACGGCGGGATGGGCTCACAACTTTAAAGCCATCGCCGGCACAATCAACAGCAGGATGGGCTCACAACCTTAAAAGCCATCGCCGGCACAATCAACAACAGAATAGGCTTATTACCATAAAGCTATCACCGTCTTCATTCTGGGGGGCTCCGCTCGTAGTGCTCCAGCATGAGGACCCTTTGCAGCAGCGGGATAGGCGACTCCTTCGGGACACTATCTCCGTCAGGATGTCTTCGTGACTGGCCTACATGCTCTAGCAATGGGGGCTCGCTCGGCACCCCTATGGACTATGACCCTTGGGTCACTCCGAGATGAGAGCAGGTCTTCGGAGGGCATCGCGCCTAGTTTGCCTGGCAGTTGGGCGTCGGGTCTTTCCCACCACTGCCAGGCCTGTAGGACACTGTAAGAGCTTGGATTTAAGGCTAGATCAAGGGGGTTCTCTGGCCACACCGACGCTGTGGGAGCCCTCTTTCCAGACAGACAGAGCGACTTTGTGCAGGGCAGGCCGGGTGAATATGCGATTCGACAGTCCGTGGAGCACCAGTAGCTGTGGACCCCTCGGTGACATGTCACTCCTTGAGAGTGCCACGTGTCGTGTGATGACATCATCATCTCAACCTCTGTAATTAGAGGTCTTGAGAATTCATTTGGAGGGAGAACATTTTCTGGACTTAGACATTTTTAGAACACTTTCACTTTCTCACTCTAGAATCCTAGAGAAAGAAACATATAGGACCCTAACTCTGGACCTAAGCATCGGACTGTGACTGTCGTCGTGTATTCAACCTGCGCCATTACTTTCGTAGCACTGCCACCCTCAGGCTCTGTCTGGGAAGCCCTTGGTCTCTGCCCTTGCTCCACCCTTGCTGTGTCTCACATCAACATACTTGGCATCTAACTCGGACTGCATTCCTTGTGGCACCTCCACGTCGACCGCGAACCCACTTTCCTTGGCATCATTTTGGCAACTCTGTTGGGGAGGTGAGCATCGCAGTGTAGTTTGTCCCGTGCCCGACACATCCAAGCAACCATGCCTCAGCAACGTAAGGCTACCAGGACTACCAATCACAACCTCAACCCAGCCATCCATGAAGTCGCACTTTCCAGACTTAGAAAATTTTCAAGCTACATAGCTCTTGCTCTCAAGTCTACTGACACCACTCTTGATACCATCACCCACTATCTTGGGGGCTTCGCCACTTCCTAACCCCTCTCCGCCTCACATTGCAGCGACTTGGTACGTGGCGCGCGAGGTGGCTCGAGCCACGCTACTACGGTCGCATCATTACCCCTCATCCTTTTTTTGACACTTAGAAAAAAAATTTCATTTTTTTTGCAACCGGTCATCGATGATCACCCTCAGTGGTCTCCCTCGCCATCCTTGACTTAGCCCAACACTTAGAAAAATTTTCATTTTTTTCGCAACCGGTCATCGATGATGACCCTCGACGGTGTCCCTCGGCACCCTTGTCGAGTTCAACACTTAGAAAAATGTTCAACAAAAAATTTTCACCCCCTAGAAAATTTTCAAAAATTTTCTCACCCCCTTTGCCCTCCTCCGTATCACTCTGCTTGCTCGCGGTCTGGTCACCACCCTTTCACCCTCATTCTACACTTAGAAAATTTTTCAAAATTTTCATCTTCCCCACATACTCCCAACATTCATCCTTTCATCACTCTCCCTCTAACATTTTTCTCTCCCCCATCGCCACTCTTGTTTGAGCCCACTCTCCACTTTTTGACACTTAGAAAATATTTTAACAAAATTTTTTCATCCCCCGCCACCCCATGCATTCTCTTTCCATTACTTTGAGAAATTTTCCAACAAAAAATTTCATCTTTCCCTTTCCTCCTTAGAAGGCCAAAAAAAATAATTTTGGGTACCCCCCACCCCTGCGCCTGGGCAGCTCCCAGGCTCGGGCAGCCCCTCTCCCCCTCGTGTGGGTCTTCCCCACTTTCCTCTCAATTTGAATGCTCTCTCTCTCTTTCTTCTCCCCACTTTTTCCTTTTTTCTCTCTCCAATCACTTCCAAGAAAAAACTATTGGATAGCAAATAGGAAAGTAGGTGAATCTACACAAACACTATATATCAAGAGAAAGATTATGGAATTGTAAGAAACCTCTAAGTATTCGTGGATAAGTGAAAAGAAGGTTGAGAATGATGGAGATTCATTATAGGTTCCATCCTGTCAAGTCGGGCATGTTCTTCTTCGATGAGAGACCTCATTGTTGCTACCTCTAGTTTTTGAGAATTGGGCTCCAATTATTGCTCAAGCATAAGAGCCTTGTACTCTTGCAGCTCATCTTCCAAAGCAGCGTGGAATCATGCTTCCTCTAAAATTAATTGTTGAGACAAGGATATGAGCAGTCTAGGCACAAATCTGATACCTTTTATGCAACCTGGCTTTTGCTCTTGTCTAGAACAGTTTGTACAATCTCTGCTGGGTCCATTTTTGGATTCTTGGATAGAATTTCTTCAACTTCTTTCTAAAATTTATAGGGAAATAAATTAAATAATTTCTGGCTTCTAACATGAAAATTTATCTCACATTTGCGCAGTTTGTGTACCAGATTTGACTAAGCTTCATTATGATATACTTATTGTGTTTCTTAGAGAAATATGCATTCTTGCGAAAAACAATCTGATTAGGTTCTTTCTGAGTTTCAGGATCTTTCTGCAAGGAATAACATGATCTTCATTAACATTAAGAGGACTTCAACATTACACCAAAAATCTAAGGCCTAATAAAGTACTATCTCTGAGCGAAACACCACAAAAGACTAGGAACCAATCACATGATGTGTCTTGAGTTTGTCTCTATTCTTTTTATTCTTACAACATATTTCCTGAATTTTAATAAACAATTAGATAACATTTAATAAGACACTCACAGTGAAAATTCAAGCATCATTATAAACAAGAAAAATGCAGCAAAACATATCGCATAATCATCATGTTCCCATAAGTTACGGTACATCTTCCAATCTTTGACTTCCATCCCTTTAGAAGGGTGGAGACGTGCCTGTGCAGGTGTTAAACAGATGTTCAAGGTACCTTTGCCTTTAAGTAAAGCTGTCCACTTTTCCCTTAACGAAAACTTGAGTTTCTCAAGGAAGTCTTCAACAGCGCTTCAGTGTATCTCTTCACATGAGAACCATCATCACTCACTTCAAATTTATCCTGCAAGTTCATGCTCATTTTTCTCATACAAGTTGCATCTACATACT
This sequence comes from Escallonia herrerae, assembly GCA_033070095.1. NCBI lineage: Eukaryota > Viridiplantae > Streptophyta > Magnoliopsida > Escalloniales > Escalloniaceae > Escallonia > Escallonia herrerae. The sequence continues at coordinate 263,038 of JAVXUP010000877.1, forward strand.
ATAAAAGTTTGATTGAACTAGCAGTGACATGAATTTACCCCAAGCCGCTCGTGGATTAAGTTTATCTGAGTTTGTGGAATATATTTCCATGTCTTTACCCCAATAGGGATAAAACTCCAAAAAAACAAGGGTTAATTACTCACGGCACCCCTGAGGTTTATCCAAATTACACACGGACCCCCCTATCTTTGAAAATTACACTCCGCTCCATTTCTTTGACGGTGTTAACGGTGGGACACAAAAAGACATTTTTACCCTTGTATATTAACTACACAGTATCGTCTTGGATTTTGGAGGGACTGAGATGTCTGGCTCTTCACTCTTGGCTACAGACATCAAGTCAAAAAAAAAAATGTTGCAGTCGGGCACCGATCTATAGCCAGCGTCGGTTGACTTTTTGTAGGAAAAAGGGGGAGTGTAGATCGCCATCGCCGATAGGCGAATTTTGTTCTGATCGGAGGGGGAGAGAGAGAGATATGAAGCATTGGGGACCGGTAATCCTTGTTATTTCCTTGATTCATGAAATGGAATGAATCTCAAAGTTTTCTGATTGACCAGTGAATTGTTAGGTGATGACACTGGCCGGAATCGGCCATCGGGGACCGGATACCCTGCCGACAGTAGTGATTCCCTGGCTGTTTTGGAGGTTGTGGCGGGCGGTGCTTCCAATGGAGGGCGACGGTGTCAGGCATGCGGCTTTGGGTTCACCGGTGATGAAGCCGTGCGGTGTTCAGTGTCGCAATGGTGCGCTGGGGTGTTGGGCGGTACTTCCGGTAAGGGGCGTGACCGGAGAATGAGGGGTGGTTGACCACGAGATGGCACCGAAGACTGTGCCGATGATAAATCCCGCGCAGTGGTGGCTGTGGTCGCCACTGTTGTGTCGTGGTGTACACTGTAGGCGACGACGGAGTCTATCGCCGAAGAAGAAGCCGACAGAGGAGAAGAAGCCCACCATCGCCGAGAAAGCCCCCGCCGAGAAGAAGCCCAAGGCCAGCAAGAAGCTCCCCAAGGAGGCCGGCTCCGCGCTGCCGGAGACAAAAAGAAGAAAAGGTCCAAGAAGTCCGTCGAGACCTACAAGATCTACATCTTCAAGGTCTTGAAGCAGGTCCACCGGGAAGGGATCTCGAGCAAGGCCATGGGGATAATGAACAACTTCATCAACAACATCTTCGAGAAGCATCCAGGTTTGCCAGGTACAACAAGAAGCCCACCATCACCTCCCGCGAGATCCAGACCGCTGTTAGGCTTGTGCTTCCTGGTGAATTGGCCAAGCACGCCGTTTCTGAGGGGACCAAGGCGGTGACGGAGTCACTTCTTTCACGCCCAGGTGAGTAAAGGACAAGGGAGGGTATTTTGGGTATGAAAATTGCATAAAGTGATGTGTCAGGGAATCTTTTCACGGAGTTGGGCTTGCCGTTAAATTTGTGTAGTTGTGTGTAACGTGGGTACAAACCTCGGGGGGACGGAGTGTAATTTTTAAAGATAGCGGTAGTGGAGTGTAATTACGTAAAACCTCAAGGGTGTTTAGTGTAATTTACCCAAAAAACAATACCTATCTCAATGGTGTACTTAGTTGATGCAACTCGATCAACAGGTCTTCCCTTCTTAGGATTCACAATGATCTGAATCTTTCCTGTGGCTTTGGCCATCTTTGATATGTCCATCTACCCTTAGTCTTAACCCATACTTTGTTGGTAGGAACAGACCTTGCAGTTACAAAGCCATATGACTTCATTATTAATAAACATATGGGCAATACTATTACCAAATGTAGAATAATAAAGTGGTTGATTCTCTTAACTGCATGTGATCTTACCAATGCTACTAGCAGGAGATTCTCATTGAAGTTGTCTCTTCATTGCATGTGGGACAAGTCATGTACCTTTCGTACTCCATAAAGAAAAATATGAATACGCCGGGAAGTCACTTATATTCTAAAGTACAGCTACATGTATTTGAAATTCTCTTCAGTAGAAGCATCATATGTTTGGAGCCCGTACTCCTACAGCTCTTTTAAATCATCTATGAGTGACTGGACTATAATATCTTAAAAATCCAAAGCTCCATCGCCCCAAATTCCTGGACGTAAACCTACCACGTCACATCAAACCTGTCAAATCCTATTTACTGACACAAGTCTAAGCATCTAACTAAACATTAACTCAAATTCCTCAAAATACAAAATTTACAAAATTGCTTAAACCTAAACTATTAAAATTTAGGTTCTTTACAAATTTGAGTTCTTATAGAATGAGTTAACAGTACCGACCCATGCCGGGGTCTCACTAATCAGAAGTGATGCGCTCACCGGAATCTCACACAGACTCTAAACCCATTTTCGAGCATGCTACAGCTAATCATTACCTACAAAAGGGAGTCAAACAAAGAGTGGGCTCTTGAAAGCTCGGGTAAGGTCGTCCAAGGACAACGGAAAAAAATTATAAAATGTCTGAAGTGTTCATCCGAGGATAATTTCTCAAAACATTCCAACAATCATGAATAGTTTGTTAATTTTCAAATGATCATAATCAGTTATAAGTAAATACCAAAAATGACCAAGGACAATCTCAGATAGACATCAAAACAAACAATAATAATCATCCCAATTTCCAAAATGAACATTAATAATTATAACCAAATACCAAAACGATCATTTGAAGTTCCTTTTCAAAGCCATCATTTCAAAATATGCGATGATGATTTTTCAAAGGGTTCCAAAATGAACGCATATACTTTAAGGGAAATAGGGGAAGGGTTTCAGACAATCACAAAGTTTGATCACAATATGCGGAGGAGTTTCACTCGATCCCCTTCAATCATATAACAACACATTCATTTCAACATCGATCACAATATAGGGAAGAGTTTCCTCAATCCCCTTCAATCTTATAACAAGACATTCATTTGAACATCATTCTCAAAACAATCATTGTATGATACAATGTAAACAAATTCAAAGATGTTGATCCTGGGCAGAACCAATGCCATTCAGGCAATGCACAAATATACACATGCATGATTTATAATGATAACTAGCCCTTTTCCATTGATCAAGGAGTGCCTGCGTTCCCTGTAGGAAGCAGCAACTAACTAGCCTTATAAGGCCTCTCCACTAAACAAACCTCCAGATCAACACAAAAACAACAATGACAATGAGCATTAACATGAACTCAAATAACCAAAATCAATTCGATTTTAATGACAATTATGCGCGTTAATATAATTCATCCCTCAAAATAACAACAACAAATAGCAGGAATGAATACGAACAATTATCGAATACAAAAAATAATTGAAATTGCTCAACATAAAAATTATCACAAACAAATAGCAAGAACGTTTATGAACAATTATCAAATTTAGAAGAATGAATGCAAACGATTATCGAATTTGCTTCGCATGCAATAACAAGATCCTTGGGGATAGCATGATGACATCAATAGATTTCTTACTATTTGACAATAGTCATAGATAAATCGAAAGGATACGTACGAACATAAGTTATCGAAATTAGGGTTCCGATAGCAATCCTTACTCGGGGTTTAGATAGAAACCCTTACCTGGATCCGAAGCTGAGCTAGTCTAACCAGAAAGTTTGTTGCTTTCATCTAAACGGAACAATTCAATTATTAATATGCAGTATATACTATGATATTATAAATTCAATACTGACCATCTGGTATGTAAAATTATCAAAATGCCCCTTATGTATAAAATTACCAAAAACACCCCATTCATACTTAAATCACCAAAACAGCATTCCCGTATATAAAATCACTAAAATATCCTTACCATATGTGAATTAACCCAAAAGTACCTTTCATAAAAGTTACCAAAATATCCCTCATGGGTGACAAATTGCCAAAATACCCTGAAGATTCCCTGTGTAAGAGCCCCTTTTATGCTAATGAAAAAAAATTCTGATGGATTCAGTTGATGAACAGTACTTTTGGTCGAATGAATAGTATTTTCGGTTGAATGAATATTTTCCATCGAATACTTTCGGCTGATGAATTGTAGTTTCGATCGAATGAATAGTTTTTGGTCGAATGAATATTGTTTTTCAGTTGAATGAAAAGTGTTTAAAATCAGGAAAAGAAGCAACTGCTGGATTCGGTCGAATGGAAATGTTTTCGGTGGAATGAAAAAGAATGAGTGCGAAGGAGGCTATTTTACGGCTGAAGGATTCGGTCAAAGGAATAGTTTTCCTTCGAATGAAAGTGTTAGGTTCCCTTTTCGTAAATCTTTGAAAGTTTTGAGAACATTTTGAATAAATTACATAATGTTTAGGGAGTGTTGGTGTAAATTGCCAACTTAGGATTCTTCTTCTAAATGGCTACTTTTCTCTCCAACGCTTCTTTTCCGTTCCCTTACTTCTCTTCTTAAAGGTTGAGAGAGAGAGAGAGAGAGAGGGGGGCATAGGAGACTCTTGAAATACTAAGGCAACACCCTTATGGATTTCGTACCAAGAGCTTGTTAAGGTAAGTGATTTCGTATTTCTTACTGTGGTAAGGATTCGTTAATTAGTATCACTTTACTAGTTGTTATGCAACTTTGGAGAATCGTTCAACTTGCTTCGTATTTGGCTTCATTACTATTTGAATTCGAAATTCGTAATTTGCATATGATCATTAGAGTGAACAACCTTTTGTTGAAAAAGGGGGTCTTTAAGACTTTTGTTGTCACTTAGGTGACTTTTGTAGTTACTTTGTAACTTTTGTTGACACCTTAGTGGCTTTTGTAGTCACTTTCAGTGACTTTCGGATAGTCCTCACAATGACGGCTATTACACTACCGGTATGCATTTTGTACCTTCGGGTTTCGTGTTCGATTTAGGCTTGTAGCCAATAATGATCATTTCATATATTTTATTCGCTTATTTGACATAAATATCAATTTCTATTGTTTGTTCATCAAAGTTATGGATTTATTTCGAAATACAAATTAACGTATTCGTTTCTATTTGATTTTCCCTTACTCGGCTATTTCAACTCACCCCTATTATTTATTTGTCCTTTACGAAAGGTGTTAAGCATGATTAGGAGTTTGGCACGTTCGGAGAATTATAGCTTTTATTTTGTTAGCATGTCAAAAATAATGTATTCCTTTTTGAGAACTTTACCACAACGTGGGTAATTTGATTTGGCAGTAGACTTTTGTAATAGAATTTGAGGATGGATCATTCTTTTGTGATTAATGGTTATATGAGGCAATGTTGTTTTGCTCCTCTACCTTATGGAGATATTTGTTGATAATGGATTAGATTCTCTGTTTATACCTTGGTGTAATTGAGTAACTATATGAATGCATATGATTTAGGACTTGAAGTACATTGGTAATGACTCCCAAGGTCGGGGGTGTTACACCTAGCGCCGAAAAAATCTCAAAAACATCTTAAGACACTATTTTAAGCATCCTGAGGTCATTTTTGGGCTAGAAAGCATTTTAGAAAATTTATGCCTGAAAATTCTGAATCTGTGTTCGGATCGAGCGCTTGGAAGCCAGTTTCGTTAAAAATACCTATCAGCCTAGGAATGGCATGAACTTTTAAATAATGAAACATCTCAGTAAAATAAGGTTTTCCTAAAATTTTCAGATTAAAATAGCTTTGTTTTGCTATGCTAAATAATTCGCTAATTCTTTTTAATCGATGCCCTAATTTAGCATCCTTCGCAGACACAGAAATATCAAGAGCGTACGTCTCATAAAAATAATAGGAGTTACTATTTTGGACTTTGTCAGATTTTGATCCTAGCTGTTTATAAAAAATTTGAATTAAAACTACATAATTAACCCCCCCCCCCCCCCCCCCCGCGTGACAAAAACAAGCACTATTCAAATCATTCACACACACAAAATTACCCCTTGAAACACACAGTGCCATCTTCTTCCTCGCTGCCTTTGTCGAACACCCACTTGCACACACACTCACACAGCTCACAAACACACATTTTACCCATAATTAACCACATAAATTCATGCTAGAACACACTAACACACCTATATACACCTATTACACACATAATGCACACAGTCACTCACCCGAAACACGCACTCAAGAACACGCACTTTAAATACCAAACACGCACGCACACACAATGAGACACACTAAAATATTTTATCCACTTTATACACATATACACACAAATTCACACACATACACACTGATTATCCCCACGGTAGCCATGAACACACACATAGCACACTATTCAGACTTAATAAAACACACTTATAAGCTAGAAAAAACACACACACTTCGCACCCACCTAAGCTGCAAATATCCATAAACCTAAAAACACACACACATAGACAAGATAATTCCATTGCTTGTGACCAAACACACAATGAAAACACACGCGACTCACATTATACTCACACACTGAAATTGCACTCTAAAATTCCTCTCTCTCTCTCTCTCCTCTCTCCTCACTCTTCTTCCTTCCCCTTCCCCGAGCTCCTTGGTATCCTCTCTATTTTTCTTCCCTATTCTATTTCCTGTTGCTTGTTTTTTCTTCTTTCCAAACTTCTTTCTTTTTAATTTCCTTTGTTTCCTTTTAATTTCTTTCCTTAATTTCCATAAGATCCTTATTTACTCATTAGTTTAATATTCAATTTTATTAGTCATCTAATTAAAAGCAAGAGGTGGCAATTATACAAGACATGGGTTCTAAAACCCTAACACGTAATGCCATTTTTCCAAAATTGCAAATTGGCCCCCAAAGTTTTCTAAAATTACAAAATGACCTTAAAGGTTTTCAAAATTATATTTTTGTCCCAAAATTGTTTTAAGCTCCCACACTCTATTAATACCAGAGCATTGTTCAAAATTAATGCCCATTTATTTTTTAGAGCATGGATGGTTATTTTAAACTGCTCCTAAAGTGCGGGATATTACATTCTCCCAACATAATAAAATTTTTGTCCTCGAAATGTGATCTCAGATTCCCTATTACTTACAATGTCTAGGCACTATGCTTCCGCTGTGTTACTCTGATAACTACCATATAGTAGCTGAGCTACCTCTAACCGTCACACCCAAATTCCTATCCCACAAAACCCGAATGCAACTATTTAAATTTTAAATCATAATGCTAATTGAAACCTTGTCAGGCAATCAATATGTTCTAACTGTTCCAGAACTTCACGAGCGATAACTTAGCTACTACAAAACTTATTGAACTAAATCTACGCCACTCCAAATTTGATGCATGTAGAGTGCTTTAAACTAAGTTGTACTCTATAATGTTTCCATTGCATTATATTGATAACATACCTGACTACCCCTTCGCACGACCTACTTAATGATGGCAAGCTTATCTTTGAGCCCAAGGTGTACTAAAGTATTGAGCTATGGTTACACAGGACTTGCACTCTCAAAGCTAACAAGGATAGGATAACCAATTCCCATAAGCACTTACACCTCATAGAACGACGGAAAATTATAACTACTCTGGAGTTTTAGCGAGTACGCTAAGGCATAAGGTGAGGAGATTGTGACATCACACATCAGATGTAGGATGGTTTTGTGATTGGCTTTATAAGACCCTGACTATGATCTTAGAAGTTTCTACTTGGCTAGCCCTTTTGAGGAAGACAAATTGTGACATTCGATATCGGATGTTGGATGATTTGTGATGGGCCTTATAAGACCCTGCCCATGATCTTAGAAGTACCTACTTGGCTAGCCCTTTTGAGGGAGGCATATTTTCACATTCCAAATTATATGTGCGATGATTTGTCATTGGCCTTATAAGACCATGTCCATGATCTTAGAAGTAACTACTTGGCTAGCTTTTTTGAGGGAGGAATTGCCCCTACTTTTCAAAAGTGTCTAAATTAAGTATCTATTTATTGGGAAATTAAAAGGGCGATAATTTTAGAGATGGTCGGGAACTGGAATCGCTAGATTAAAATCATTATGGGGCCAAAGTGCAAATATGTGAAGTTTTCAAGTCAAAGTGTAATTATAGAAAAAGTAAGGGGCCATTTTGTAAATTATGAAAAAATGGGTGATTAATGGCAACATGTGTCATGTTGTGAGGGAGAATTAAGGAGGGTTGGACAACTCCTACTTAAAGGAGGGAACCATTCATTGACGAGGGTGAAGTATCCTCTCTAGTTTGTCCAAATGTCTAAAAAGAACCCTTGCTGCCTCATAGGATTAACTGCATTGATGATGGTTGAGCAGCTATGGACCCAACAGTTTTTATTGTTCCAGCCAGCTAGCAAGTTTAGAAGTCAGTTTAGAATATGATTCTCTATCACAGTTTTGTGATATGATCATATGGGAGGAATTGATGGAAGGCGAGGCCTTAACAATTAAGGAAGAGTATGATGAAAAAATTGATTTCATGTTCTGGCCCAGTGCCGAGGTATCCCACCTAACCCGATCAGGCCGAGTGTACTAGTGCCCGCCCCAACCAACTACTTTTGACCCATTATTTTCCCAAGACCTTCGTGATGATGAAGTCCTTAGATAGTTAAAGAAAACCCAAGCTAACATTTCCATATCTATACACCGCCATGCCCTCATCAAACTATTAAGCAATGCCCAGATATCGATCAAGACCCATCCTGAAGACCTATCCCAAGTGCTAGGGGCTGTACATTATGAATATGTCCCCATCTTTTTGAGTCTGATATGCCAACATTTGGACCAAGCCATAATGACCCGCTTTATATCACTATGCAATCGCTTGATTAGAGAGTTCCTTTAATCCTCATTGAGAAGGGTTCAACCCTAGATGTTTTCCCCTATGCACTATTCATGCCCTCGGCATTGATCCATCGGAGTTCACCCCTTCCAACCAAGCCATTCAAGCCTACGACAACACCTGAATAAAAAATTGATTGGTACAATTAAGCTCCCGATGACTATGGGTACTGCTAGTTTTGATATGGAATTTCAAGTGTTGGATATACCTGCTGCATTTAACCTATTGTTGGGATGACCTTGGATACACTTTGTGGGTGTAATCCACCTCTATGTTACACCAGAAGGTCAATTTTGTGTTCGATAATGCCGTCTTCAGTATAATAGGAGATTCGTAGTTTCCTTAATAGGAAAGGTAAAAAATGACAGTGTTTAGGTGCCACACGATTCGTTGGATGTTCTGCTCTCTAGATTCAAAATGGAGTAACCAGTTCAGTGTCTCGAGTATGAGAAAGTTTTTCACAGTGAAAACTTCCTCACCTTCGCCCTTTATAGTAGTACGAGTGTACTCCTTATGTTGAGGAAATTTAGTTACCTTCCTGGAAAAGGCTTAGGCCAGAATTGTTAGGGAATTTCCAGCTTCCCAGATGTTGAGAATAAGAAGTATTAGGTCGGCTTAGGATACAAGCTGACCAAAAGGAGAAAAAGGAAGCTATCGGAAAGCTTGCTCAGGCCAAGAACAACAAGAAGAGTGAGAAACGCGTGAACATGATCCAGATTCCTACCATGAAAGGATGCTTTATCAAATAAGGAAAGAGTGGGCCCTCTATGGATTCCCAGAGCTAGTTTTCAGTATTGAGATCGGAAGCAAGTTAAAGGATGAGAGATATTCTACGACTATGAGAGTCGGGTACCAAAGGAATTTTAGATTGGATGGATTTGATAGAACCGAAAGTAATGACATCATGCTTCACTGATAAGTTTTCTCGGTGCTTATAAGTGAAGTGGACAACTAAATTATAGACCAAACAAGCCTAATCACTCCAGCATAGGGCGATGCATGGAATTGGATAATTGAGTACAGACCGCTGGCTGTGAGAGAGATTATAGACGGGAGTTCCACTGCCAATGATGCTCTAGAATCGAAAGACTTGAATGCCTATTTCACCTTAGCCAATTTCAATTTGCTTACCTACTATGTTTTTCCAGACTATCTGATTGATAATATGATGATTGATTTTAATTATCCCTTGATTAATGATATATGTTATGATGAATCAATCAACTCGGTTAATAATGAGTCACACCTACTGGACTCAAAAGAGAGAAAATACTAAAAAGAAATGATGAAAGAAATTGAAAACTGAGAATGTATTTGTGCAAGCCAGTGACCGAAGAAATGGTTGAAGTCAACATATGAACCCTCAAAAATGTAAAAGAAATAAAAATAGGGGCTAGTCTAGATAAGAAAGAGAGGCAAGAAATCACTGCACTTCTTAGGGAATTTATGGATGTATTTGCTTGGTCATATAGTGACATGCCCGGTATAGACCCATCGATAGTGGAACACCACTTGTCTATCTTGCCCGAAGCCAACCCCGTCAAGCAAAAACTCTGCAAGCTAAGACCGAAGTGGTCCCTCAAGGTTAAGGGGGAGGTGATAAAATTACTCCATATTGAATTTATTCGAGTAATTGAGTACCCTACCTGGCTAGCCAACATCCTTCCTATTCCTAAATCATTTGGTCAAGTCAAGATGTGTGTTGACAACCGAGACCTAAATCGAGCTTCTCCCAAAGATGGCTATCCTTTGCCCATCGTAGATCTGATCATAGATAATACAATCGAGCATGAGTTGGTATCCTTTTAAGATTGCTTCATGGAGTAAAACCAGATAAATTTGGCTTCTGAGGACCAGGAGAAGATAGCCTTCACCACCCTTTGGGGTACCTTTTATTACGTTGTAATGCCTTTTGGTTTTCAAAATGCCGAGGCTACATACAAGCAAGCCGCTACCACCCTGTTCCATGACATGATTCACAAGGAGGTAAAAGTGTATGTAAACAATATGATCATCAAGCCAAGAAAATGGGAGGATCATTGCACCCTATTGAGAAAATATTTTGAGAGGCTGAGGCAGTACAATGCAAGGTTAAACTAACAAAAGTGTGTGTTCGGGGTTATAGCCAGTAAGTTGCTAGGTTTTATGGTGAGCAAACGAGGGATAGAGGTGGACCCAACAAAATTCAAGCCATGGTCGAGATGCCACCAAACAAAAATAGAGAAGGGAATCCAAGGATTCTTTGGTAAAATTTAGTACATCGGCCAACTTATATCCCAGTGGACTATGATTTGGGAACCTGTGTTTAAACTGTTGAGGAAGGAATCGACCAAAGAATGGAATCCTTTATGCCAACAAGCATTCGACAAAATCAAACAATACCTTAGCAACTCCCGGTCCTAAGCCCGTCGATATCCGGTAGCCCTTTGTTACTATACTTAACCATAATCCCAGAGCCATGTTAGCCTAACTAACATTTGGAGAATTCATGGTTGAGAAAGCCATTTACTATTCAGTAAGAAGTTGACCCAAGGAGAGGTGAACTATTCAGCCTTAGAGAAGACGTGTGTATCTTTGGTTTGGTTAACGCAAAGATTGAGACATTATGTTTTGGCATACCTCATCAGGTTGTTAGCTAGAATGGACCCCATGAAGTACTAGTTTGAGAAGCCTGTCTTGTCTAACCATACAGCCAAATGGCTTTTGCTATGATCCAAATTCAATATCACGTATCGCACACAGAAATCAATTAAGGGAAAGACCGTGACATTTTTTTAGCCGATTACCCAACAGGTAACACCAGCGGGTGGGAGACGGGGTTCCCAGATAAAGGAGTATGCCTTTGTTGAATCAGAAATGAGGTGGCAGTTGTACCTCGATGGAGCAACGATCAATAAAGGTTTTGAAGTAGGAATATTGTTAATCTCACAAGACGGAGCCATAGCAATCAAGTTAACTTTTGATGGTACTAATAACACTACCGAATACAAAGCTTGTATAATTGGTTTAGAGATTGCCTTAGACATAGGAGTTGGGAGATTATGGTATATCAAGACTCAGCATTAATCATTGTTCCCGACCTATTCTGGTCGCACTCAAAGGTCCACTTGGAGTCCCATATGTCAGTAATGACGTATATGACCACTTTCAGAATGGCTCTCTCTAGTGTCTGTCCTCGTACTTAGATATATTTTAGCATTTGAAATTTGGTTTGATGTCCATTCAATTGAAACTTTTGTGCTTTTGAAATCTCGTCTCTCAGACATCTTTGCATTATTTTGATTGGTACTTTGAGCGACCTTACTGGGCATTCCCTTATTGTTTTTCCTTTCAGGTGATCAGTAGGTGGGACTTTGGGATCAAAGACTAGCTGAGTGACCAAGAGTTAGTTGCCTTTGTTTCAGAGTTAGTACTGACATTTTAAGTGTAATGATTAAGACAGATCTATAGTACTTGGGTTTTCTTTTTGGAAACTGTGTGTCGGAGAACTTGAATTATATAAGAGCTTTGGGTCACTGTGTCAGATATTGATGTATTTTGGAATTCATTAGTACATGCTTTGATTTACCATTTGGGAGACTTCTGATAATTTTAAGATTTTCTCTGATTTTTTTTTTGGCATTAACGCTCCGGAGATAATTTGGGGCGTTACATATTATGGAGCACCATGGAACAGTCAAGGGTTTTGATACTATTTGGGTTATCGTTAATAGGTTGACTAAGATTGCACATTTCCTTCTGATCCTATCAACAACACCCTTATCTGAGTTTGTTCGATTATATATTGATGAGATTGCATGGTGTACCATTATCTATAGTGTCAGATCAAGATCCCAATTTCACTTCAAAATTTTGGAGGAGCTTCTAGAATTCTATGCGTACTGACCTTTGTTTCAGCACTGCTTATCACCCACAAACAGATGGACAGTCCAAACGTACCATTCAGACACTAGAGGATTTGCTGAGAGCTTGCACGCTAGACCTTGGTGGTAGTTGGCATAGTCATTTACCTTTGGTGGTTGAATTCACCTATAATAACAGCTATTGGGCGACTATTAAGATGGCACCATTTGAGGTATTGTACAGACAAATTTGTAGGGACACCATTATGTTGGGATGAGGTAGGAGAGAGAGATGGTTACTAGGACCAGAATTGGTGCGATTGACTACTCAAAAAGTTGATTTGATTTTGGAACGTCTCAAAATGGCTCAGGACAGACAGCGTAGTTACATGTCTCACCGTCATCGTGAACTCGAATTTGAAGTAGGTGATCACGTGTTTTTGAGGGTTTCACCTAGGAAGGGGGTGATGCATTTAGGTAAAAAGGGCAAGCTTAGCCCTAGGTTTGTCGGGCCATTCGAGGTTTTAGAAAGGATCATTCCGGTGGCTTACAGACTGGCATTATCGCCAGAGCTTTCACACGTTCATAATGTTTTCCATGTTTTGAATCCGAGGAAGTATGTTCATGATTTGACACACACTGTATCGTGCGAGCCTTTATCAATTCAGGAGGACCTTTCCTACAAAAAGCAACCAATTGAGATTCTTGACCCGTCGCGATCAGGTGTTAAGGACGAAAGTCATTCCTTTAGTTAAGGTTTTGTGGCGGAACCACGAAATTGAGGAAGCCACTTGGGAACTTGAGGAGGCTATTCGGGAAAAGCACCCTCAGCTTTTTAACATTTAAGGTACGTTTTAAATTTCGATGGCAAAATTCTTTTAAAGGGGGGAAATGTTATGCCCCAAAGATGTTCTCTTCCTTGTGCAAAATTATTATTTTGAATAAATAAGTTTGTGGTCTTTTTATTAATAATAAGAAAATGATTTGGAAATAATTTTGAAATTTTTGGTCGAATGAAACGTGGTTTCATTCGAATCAAAACTAGAAGGTGGTAATGTTTTGGAGTGTTTGAAAGATTCAATCGAATGAAAAAAGGTTTGATTCGGCATTAACGCTCCGGAGATAATTTGGGGCATTACATATTATGGAGCACCATGGAACAAAGCTATGTTGAGTATCTTAAAAGGTGTAATGAATGTTAGGTGTATGCCAACTTACAACATCACCCTCCCCAGATGTATACAACATGACCTCCCCTTGGCCATTCTCAGTTTGGGGAATAGATGTGATAAGGAAGATCAGTCTCAAGGCCTCTAATGGATATGAATCCACACTGGTAGCCATATATTACTTTACAAAGGGGGTTGAAGCCTCTTCATATGCCATGCTCAATGCCAGAAAGGTGGCTCAGTTTATCCGAACAAACATCATTTGCTGATATGGAGTACCCTAGGAGTTGATCTCAAACAACGGATTATATTTTGAAGGAGAAGTCACAGATATAGCTGATGAATGGTATCATCCACCATTGCTTGTCGCCGTAATGTCCACAGACCAATGGGGTTGTCGAGGCCACGAACAAGAATATCAAGAGCATGCTAAATAAAATGACGGATTCCTATAAGAGTTGACCGGATAAGCTCCCCTACGCTCTCTCTGGCTATAGGACCTCAATGAGAACGTTGATCGGGGCTACCCCATATTTAATAATCTACGGCATGGAGGCTGTACTCCCAGTGGAATTCAAAGTTGACTCTCTGAGAGTACCGTTGGAAACTAGATAGCCGAGGAAGATTGGGTGAGAGACTGATTTGAAGAGTTGGCGCTAACGGATGAGAATAGGCTGAAAGCGTTATATCACATCTAGGGTTACGAGAAGTGGATTACACGAGCCTTTAACAAGTGAGTGAAAGGATGCGGTCTGAAAAGAGGAGATTTGGTGTTAAAGGAAAATAATGGACAAATTTGGAAGCTGCGAGGAAAGTTTGAACCTAACTGGTCAGGTTCCTATATGATCAAGCAAATTATGACTGGGGGTGCAACATTGTTACTCGATTTGGATAGAATTGAGTTATTCCATTCACTAGAACACTAACTACATTCTTGAGAAAAATAAAAATGCCCACCACGACAAAACCCTGCAAAGGGTGGTCTAGGAAAGTTAGGGCAAGAAGAAAAAAAAATAATGAAAATAAAAAATGCTAAAAAATATGAAAATGCTCGCTAGGACAAAAACCCTACAAGGGGTGGCCGAGGCAAACATTATGGCAAAAGGAAAATTCTAGGTCCTATCAGCAACTATGTGATATCCATTAGTATCTGATATAGCTAGAAATATCCACCTAACGAATGGTGACACATGGCATGGTCAACTTAGCCAATCCTGATTTTGAGGGTTACCATATTGGAGGAGTCCTGGTCTTGACTAGATTCTAAAGTAGTCAGGAGAAAAATGATGTGATCCCCAAGGATCCTAGCATGATCCTAATTAATCTGGTCCAAGGTCTAGTTGTCAAGACTCACAGACCTACTGGGAGTCTTCTACCTATGACTATATATAGGTATGCAAACAACTACACGCACATACACTTTGTTGTACTGCTTTTTCAGAGTTCTACCCTGTTAGTTGTGCTCTAACTTAAGCATCGGAGAGTTCCTCTGTCGGAACCCTACCCAGCGATTATTCCGTGTTCTGTTTTGTTCCCAACCTATTCTGGTCAGACCCAATGGCCCGCTGGGGGTCCCGCTTCGCATAGTCACGTCAACATAGTAAACGGTCTAATTTCCAGCGTATCTAACCGGTCAACATGCGCACGCCCAAGACACGTGTTTTTCTTCTCACTTCACGCGCTTTGTGCGTGATTTAGGAGCAATTTATTTCGCATTAGCGTGACTCATGAGAGCGCGACCGTCACGCCGAGATCATCCGAGCACTTTCTCATTAAATACATCGACCGAAGGCGCAATCGGGGCAATGGGGGTCAAGGGCAAAGGCCTTGGCCAACCCCATGGGGTCAGCCTCGGCCTCACCCAAAGCCATGGGGTCGGCCTTGGCCTCCATGGGGGGGTGGCATTGGCCTTCCCCCCCGGTGGTTCACTTTTTGCGTAGGGTCCTTTTTCGTGTTTTTTCGTCTCGTATGCTTCATATGCGACTTTGGAACCTTGTCCGTCACATGGGTATGATTCACGTCGACACGATCATTGTAATGCAACTTTCGGATTCGTCGTTGCCTATCAAAAACTAACCGTCGGCACGTCCGAAGTTCACCAAAAGGAGAAAGGTGGCCTTCGCCACCCTAGGGTCGGCCTCGGCCTTCCCTTGAAACCCCCGGCTTTGCCCTTTTCTTGCGTACATTGTTCCGAACCACAGTTTGCGCTGACACGAAGCTTACTAATGCATACATAACAACCTCGTGACGTCTATCATCCGATTGTCCGTGATAGTGCGCCGCTCTCATGACGTTCGTAGCTCAAAGTCAAGCGCTACCTGGGAAGCCTTGCTCTCAGCCCTTACTCCGTCCTTGCTGTCTCTCACTTTGTTTACTTGGAAGCTGACGCAGACTGTAGCCTTTGTGGCACCTCCACGTAGGCACGAACCCCCTTTCCTTGGCATCATTTTGGTGACTCTGCTGGGGAGGTGAGCATCGTATTGCAGTTTGCCTGTCTTCCGCACTTAGGCACCATGCCTCCATGACGAAGAGTTACGAGGGCTACTAACCAAGGCCTCATCCGCACCGTGCAAGAAGAGGATCACCTCAGTGAACAAGAAGGGACTAGTGCCATGCATCCCCGAGACCAGCCATTAGCTGTCGCACCTGACATACAAGCGGCAGTCGATGCGGCTATCCAACAATTCACGCCCGCTATAGCCAACCTACAGGACTCGCAGGCTACTCTTATGACAATCATCATGGAAATGCAAAGATCCATGCAGGCGATGGCACCCCAACAAACCCCTGCACCTGTCTAACCTTCTGGACCTAAGCTGGCTCTTGAGGCCGCTCAGGCCCCAGTGTCGTGACCACCGCACAATTATCTAGACCTATGGCGGTAGGAGTTGCGACACCTGCACCTCTTACAGCTGATGTGTTGTATCCTGTCAGGCCATCACGAAGACCACAGGTAGACCTCAGTCCCGTACTGCAACAGATTCACACAGTCGTGGCCCCCCAACCTGCGCCGACACGAAGCTCATCTGAAACCCACGACTCCATTGAGATGGAGCCTAACCCTTACCGAGCTGAACAACACCAAACAACCGGTCAAGTGGTGGACATGCCCCGACCACCCACCCATGCCCATATTCAATTGCCACTACAAGCTCTTGTCATATATCAACCATCTGTTGCACCCGACCACCAACTTGTTCCGTCTGGGGGCTCGGGAGCCCACGGCGTCCCAGCCAACCACCACCCCTTGATCGGCCATGAAGACCTACCTTCTGACTATGTCACTCGTTCAGACTTGGAAGCCCTCATGCGTTGCGTGTCACAAGGCTCCACACTTGACTCCTCTACCAACCTGACAGGCCATGCCCTTACGCCAACGACATTGCCATCACACCCTACCCCCCCAAAGTATAAGCAGCCCACCTTTGTGCTCTTCAACGGATGCGAAGGCAACACCTGTGAGCACTTGACGAGATTTGCAAACTCATTGGAGCAGTATGGTCCGGGAGACAGCTTGAAGTTGAGGGAATTCCACAAGTCCCTTACAGGCTTGGCCTATACTTGGTATCACGAGATCCCTGCGGGGACTGTCCATACATGGAACGACATGGTCTGGCTATTCCTAGACAAATTCCATTATGAGGCTGAACGCGTTACTATCGTTGACATTGCCGGCATCCGCCAGAATCAAGGGGAGGACTTAAACAAGTACGTGAACCGTTTCCATCTTAAATGCCTTGAGTGCACGAACTTCAGCAAGGATGAGACCCTAGTACCCATATACGTCAAGAACATGAGCGATATATATCGGGTACACATTGAGAACCTACAGTTGAGGTCATGGGCACACCTTAAGGAGGCCGTACGCTGCACTTATGAGTCAGTTGGACCAGTCAGGCCATGAAAGCATCACCCGCAGAATGCACTATTGGCCATGGCCGAACCATCTGGAGCTCTACCCCACAACAACCATAACAGCAACACTAGTACCGACAACCGCAACCCCTACAAGCTTCAGTTCACAGAAGGGGGTCGGCGCCCCGACAAAAGGAGACAACGGGAGCCTGCCCCCTAGTACCCATGCGATTTAAACACGGTGAAAGAGCTCTTGGCAGAATGGGTGAACAATGACAAGAATTTCCACCTACCGCCGATGAAGGCCAATGTCACGGAAGCAGACAAAACCCAACCCAACTATTGCCCTTACCACCGCGCCATTGGCCATCATCTCAAAAAATTGTAATGGGCTGCGAGATATCTTTGCAAGGAAGGTCACGGCAGGTGACCTGCAACTTCGAAAGAACAATGACGTATGTCGACAGCCTTACCCACCGCACAACAACTGCAGAGAGCATCAAGTACTTATGGCCATCACCGACCATGTTGAGCCTAGCATCACCGAAGCCTCTACGGAGGCCACCCCAAGGGTCGTGCCGTGTGTGAGGCTAGCTATCCAACCACAGTCCCCAGTGGGCCAAATGACAAAGTTCAAGGGATTTTTTGATGAAATGGGGTTTTCCCCCGCCGCAAGAACTTATTTATCCAGCTGCCTGATTGAGGTCACCATAGGCCTTGGCCTCTAGTGCTTTGCCGCTCAAGCCGAGTTACGACATATCCACTCTTCCGCTTTGCTTTTCTTGAACGAGAACCAACCACCAGTCGAACATCATAATCGGCCTTTGTTTTTGGAATGTACTGTTAATGGCACGGGTTTTTGCCGTGCCTTGGTAGACTACAGAGCTTCAGTCAACATCATGCCCTTTGTTACCTTGCAACGAGTTGGCATCCCCACACGGAAGATCAAACGAGACCCAATCAAAATTTTAGGCTTTGGGAACGGTCACCAATCAACCTTGGGCCATATCACTGTTGACCTGATGGTCAGGTCCGTGCGTCGCAACACCACAGCGAGCCGGCCTTCCACATCCTACTGGGACAACCATGGATTCACATCAACAAGGATGTGTTCCCTCAACGTACCATCAGTGTGTCAACTATTGGCCGGTCCTACAGGACACGAGGTAGCAGTGACAATACCAGCCATGAAGGCCCCGTTCGAGTGCGCGGAATCATACTTTGTCGAGGCCTCCTTCTTCACCGAACTTTCCAGGGATGGTGAGAACGCCGCTCACATCCACTCTACAAGGCTGCCAAATTGGGAGGAGCTATGCGGCAAAAAGCCTCCCAAATCCAAAACAAAGAAGGGTAGCAAGAACGTAGCATCAACCTCAGTCATGCCACCTGCTGCCAAGGCCAACTCCCCTCCTACATCCCCCAAGTCTAAGAAGCACAAGCCTGAGCCAACCTTCCAACGCATCGTCAAGGACGGTAAGGTGATCTACCAGTTATGACGGTGTGCGGGGGCATCAGGTGGTCCCTCATCCGACCCCCTCGACCCCGACCCACTTGAAGAGACTGAATGGTGCTGCACGGCCGAGCATTGCCCACCAGATCTTGACCTCACCCCCAACACAGCTCCACCTTGCTATGAAGACGGCCCTCTGCCCCAAGCTGAAGATCTTGAAGAAATCAACCTGGCCGACCCGGGCGAGGAACCACGGTACACTTACATTGGCACAAAACTTGCTGCCCGGCCGAAGAGAGGAATTGGTTTCCCTTCTGTGCGAATACCGCGATGTCTTGGCATGGAGTTACAATGAGATGCCCGGACTGGATCCTGCCTTAGTCATTCACCATCTTAACATTGCTACCGGATCCATCCCTGTCCGACAACACCCACGGACATTCCGCCCCAAGCTCGAGTTGAAGATCAAACAAGAGATTGAACGCCTTCTCCAGGCAGGTTTCATTGAGCCTATCACTCACCCAATTTGGCTGGCTAATATCGTCCCTGTACAAAAGAAAAATGGCAAAGTCTGCGTTTGTATTGACTTTTAGGACTTGAACAAGGCGTGCCCCAAAGACGAGTTTCCACTACCCAATATCGACATGCTTATAGAGGCCACCACCGGACATGAAACCTTATCTTTCATGGACGGGTTTGCAGGGTATAATAAAATTCGCATGAACCCTGACGATAGCGCCAAAATAGCCTTCCACACTCCTATGGGTAACTTTTGTTGGAAGGTCATGCCCTTCGACCTCAAGAATGTAGGTGCCACCTATCAAAGTGCGATGACGGCCATATTCCATGACATGATACACTGCACAGTGGAAGACTACGTTGACAATCTCATCATCAAATCTAAGAAGGAAAGTGATCATCTCACTGACCTCCGAGCAGTCTTTGATCATTGTCGCCAGTATAATATGCGGATGAACCCGCTGAAATGTGCCTTTGGGGTCTTCTCCGGCAAGTTCCTTGGCTTCTTGGTCAGTCGACAAGGCATCGACGTTGAGCCTTCTAAAGCCGCCTCCATCCAAAAGATGCCCCCCCTACAAGCACCAAACAGTTGAAGAGTTTCTTGGCAAGGTCTCTTACCTCTGTCGGTTCATCCTTGCCTTGGCCGAACTCATCACACCCTTTCAGCACTTGACACGAAAGAGCGCACCATGGAGTTGGGGTGCGCCCCAACAGCAAGCCTTTGACAAGATCAAGTCAGTACTCATGTCACCGCAAACCATGGTGGTACCACAACGAGGTCTGCCCCTCCTACTATACTTGACCTCCACGCCCAGGTCCATAGGGCTTTACTTGCTCAAGAGGTGGATGGGGTGGCGCGTCCTGTCTATTATCTCAGTCGGTCAATCAGGGGGCCCGAAGCCAATTACTCTGAGCTCAAGAAGCACTGCTTAGCTTTGGTAATGCCTCACAGAAATTCAGACATTACTTCTTGGCAGATCAGATCATACTCGTCACCAAAGCTGATCCACTCCGCTACATGCTTACACGTCCCGCCTTGTCTGGTCGACTTGCCCGTTGGTTGTTGCTATTGGCCGAGTTCGGCTTATCTATCAAGAATCCTACAGCTCTACGGAGCCAAGCACTTGCAGACCTCTTAGCCTTTTTCCCACACCAACAATATGAGCCGACCCTGGACCAATTGCCTGGGGAGGAGACGGCCCTAATCACTGACATCCATGAACTGTGGACGCTTGAATTTGACGGTTCATCCACTAGCAAAGGCCCCAATGGAACACCCCTCCGGCAAGGGGGTGCCGTATAGTCCTCCGGAATCCCGATGGTGTTACTACTTCCCTATCCTTCAAGCTCGCATTCCTGGTGTCTAACAACGAAGCTGAGTATGAGGCACTTGTCATTGGCCTCATGCTTGCCGTCAGTATGGGAGCGAAGGCCTTGTGTGTGAAAGGAGACTCAAACTTGATCATGAAGCAGGCTGACGAAGAGTTCGCAGTCAAGGAACCAGCCTTGGCACCTTATCGTGCCTTGGTGCAACACTTGGAAGGAAGACTCGGCCATGTCCAGTATGAACATCACAACAGGTGCCACAACAGACATGCGGACAGCTTGGCCACGATCACCTCAAAGATGGAGGTCGAGGGTGAGCAGCGAATGCTAACCATCATCAAGAGAATAGAACCATGCACAGCATTGCACCTAGTCCCTAAAGACGCTACTGCGAACGACTGGAGGCAGCCAATCATTGACCAACTTAAGACGCCATCTCTGGCTCATGCCTATACTCTTACAGACTTTTTGATGTTGGGAGATGTCTTGTATAGACGATGTCCCGGAGGCACTCTAGCTAGGTGTTTGGCCTCGGAAGAGGCAAAGCTCAAATTACAGCTTGGCCATCAGAAGTGTTGTAGTCTCGACTATCCCCCTCTATACCGTCGCCTCCAGTGTATGGGCCTCTATTGGCCATCCATGGCCAAAGACGCCTCAGATATCCAAAGGGACTATCTCGAGTGCTTGTATGCACCGGACAATGCGGAAGCTCTTGTCATTAACATAGAAGATGACTGGCGTCACCCTTTCATCTGGCTGGTACTTATCCCACGGGGTTTTACCACCTGACCGTAGCTCAGCACGATCCATCAGGCGCAAGTCAGTTAAGTATTTCGTGACGGAAGGCGAGTTGTTTTGCAAGGGATTCTCGGGACGCACCCTGCGATGCTTACAGGGTGCCCAAGTAGTCGAGGTGATCAATGAAGTACACAATGGTGATTGCGGTGAGCATCAAGGCTCTCAGAAGCTGTATGCAGAATTGCTAAGGCTGGGGTACTATTGGCCGACTATGGAATCTGACGCGATCTCTCATGTCCGACACTGTCAACCCTGCCAAAAACACGCTGACAGAATGCACACACCAGCGTCTGACCTCCGTATGATCTTGGCCCCTTGGCCATTTCACTCTTGGGCTCTCGACCTCATAGGCCCCATCCGTCCAACATCACGAGGTCACGCTTGGGTTATGGTGGCAACAAAACGTTTCACAAAATGGGTCGAAGCCATACCTCTACGACGAGCCACGGGAGGCGTCGTTGCCAACTTCTTACGTGACCACATCGTTTGTCTCTTTGGTATCCCTCGGTGTATCATATCTGACAATGGCACACCATTCATCAATAGGGATGTCCGAGCTTTCATGGAAGGATACAACATGAACCATGCTACATCCACGCCTTACTACCCAAAAGGAAATGGTCAAGCTGAAGCTTCTAACAAGACCCTACTACGAGTATTGTCACGAATGGCCCATGATACGAGTGGTTCATGGTCTGAAAAGCTAAGCCTTGCACTTTGGGCTTATTGAACCTCCAAGCACACAGCAACAAAGGCCACGCCCTTTTCCCTTGTTTATGGGGACGAGTGTGTGGTACCAGCCGAGATGGTGGTCGCGTCAGCCAGACTCTCCCTAAGCAATGGCCTTGGGGAGGAAGAAACCAGAATGACTGCTCTTGAAGGACTTGATGAAAAGAGAGCCGATGCCTTGCGCTGTATGAAGAAGTACCACGAACAACTCACTAAGGCATATGGAAAGACTGTGAAGCAACGGACATTCGTCGAGGGAGACCTTATTCTCCAAGCTGCCAAACATATACGCGCCAACATGTCAGCCTCTAAGTTCACACCAAATTGGGAAGGACCACTTCGAGTGCATGAAGCCAGAGACAACGACTCTTACCTCATGGTCAACATGGAAGATGGACACATCCGGCACCTATCAACGGCCGTTATTTGAAGAAGTATCATGCTTAACCAGCTGCGGATCACTCCCCCCGCCCTACCCGCCCAAGGCTTAGAACACCCACACACAACATTTTTTTTTATCTATGCATACCTGTTTATGACTTGTAACTTTTGCTGATTATCATAAGTCCTTACTTTACTCATGTATTGGCATTTTGGCCTAAATGCTATCAATGCAAAGATCCTTTACTAGCCTCAACTACTATATGTCATGCACTCTTTCACTTACACTTTGTTCACTAAGCCGCTTGCTATGGGCGGGGAGGGGGGAACCACAACGGGAAAACACCACATGCGAGACATACAAGCACATCAAAAGCTAAGCATCATCTCACAACAAACATAGGTACAAAATAACCACATGACTACAACATCCATATCAACCAAATGAGTACAAGCCAATGGCTCAGGGGGGGGGCTGCTACTGACCCCATATCTCCTAACAAAAAAAAAGAGAAGAAAAAAAAATGCAAAGTACAAGAGATCTACTACAAAGGGGCAAGCAAGGCACAAATAGGATCGGAAGTGTACGCCTCCAATGTCTGCCGCTGCGCTTGAAGATCTGTCCATCTGCTCTCCAACTCAGCTCGCCGAACCTCTGCTTGGTCAGCCGTCTCTCTGCCTCTACAAGCTGGGCGCACAGCCCCTCCATCGCATTAGTCACTGCAGCCACCTCAGTATCAAGCACACGTCTCTGACCTCGCAGTGCGGCCTCCTGAACACTGATGAGATCCAACTCTGCCGCTACCTCAGCACTTTGGCCTCTCGATCTGATATAGTTCGCTAGCTAGTCCAACTAAAAGCCGAGAGCTATAAAGGATACAAGCTCTGACAGATACTGCGATATAATCCGCTAGCCAGTCCCTGACTGTCCACCAATCCAACCCGTTGAACATGTGGGAACCATCCATTTGACTGCCCAATGGGGACTCGACTGCCTCAACTAGTACAGGTGACGGAGTCGGAAGACTGACCGGCTCTGCCACATACTCGGTCGCCTGCTCTGCTGCCATGGCCCCCTCAACAGCATCAGTCTTCATCGGAAATCATCGACCCCATGGCTCCCCTCAGCAGCACCAACAACCGTCTCACCATACCCATGGAAATCATCAGCTGTCTCGTGCCTATGTCGTCTGCCGCCTCTACGTCCGTATCATAGGTCTCACCAGGTGTCTCAGCATCCAGCCCTTAAACTCGTCAGTCTCTGCCTCAGTATCCTCAGTTGTATCATACGGCTCTGCACCCAAATCATCATCAAGCTCCTGACAAAAAAAATAGGGAAGAACGATCTTAGCACATGACTAACACAGTGATCGGCGACTATGAAATAAAAGCAAAACAAAAAAAATGATGGTACTAACCTCAGAGTCAGAATACTCTAATACCTCCCTCGGCCTTTCGGCCCATGACCGCTGCCCGCTGAAGGACCCGCACCGTCACGATGCACACTCTCCATCATGCCCACTCTCACTGATGAGAGGGGACCCTTGCCGACTCCCGGCATCCTCGGCACAAGGGCTGGCGCGGGCAAATGTGCGGTAATACCCCTACCATCGGCCCCTTGGGGTCTCGTGTCGCCACGTCCGCCACGACTGCCCCTAGCCACATCCGCCTCTGGAACACCTGTGATCAGTACCATCATACCCGACTACTTTGCCACCTACAGCGACACCAAGCCCAATCCTCTGTCACCAACAAAGACGTCGACTAGCTGCCTGTCCGCTGGCCCCTGCACCAACCACTCAGACCACGTAACCCGAACCCTCTCCCACCAACGAGCATACGCAGCTGTGACCACCCCGGTGGACAATGAACTAGGCCTCCTCCACTCATTCATCGGTGTTGGCCACGAACGTGCCTTCCTCAGCAGGGTAAACCGGAAAGCCGCCGCCACATCCCAAGGTCGCGAATAACCGCAAGGAGGTTCCAGATCATAGCCAAAGGTGAGGGACAAGCGGTCAGGACTATAGCGTGCAACATAATACCGACACACAACTGGCTTCCCACCGTCATCAGTCAGTACTGGCAGCCATCCAGAAAAAATGCTACCAACAGAGATATCTCGAGGTCTGTCAGGTCGGCTCTGCTATGTAACTGTGAATCGACATCCCGTAGATGCATCCAAGGCGGAGTCCCGTACGAAGAATGCATGTTGACATACAGATGGCTGAGGCACGCGTCTCGTACGTCAAACACCTGCAATAGCTTGAATGCAGGCCTCTTGCCACAGGCCCACGCATATACTCGTCCTCCTGCATACCACTTCGCTACTACCATCGACTTCCCAGGACGCATCACCGTCCCCTTCCTCAGGCACGGATGTACCTTCGGATACCCCAAAGGCCTATACTCAACATAGCACTCGAACATATACCTCTGTAAGAACATCCAGTTGACGTAGGTCGACACCTGATACCGCCCATACGATCTCTGCATGTCGTTCGCAAACTGGTCTAAACGCGAGTACAGCGTGCCCAAGTATATCGGTGCCAACCCAACACGTTTGTCTGCGGCCATCCGCACTGCTAACGGGAAGACCTTTGGGGCAATACCGTCCTCAGGTGTCCCCTTAAACACAAACCCACAAGTATATACATGTGACACACATCACAATCGCCCACCCTGGCATGATATGCAGCACAATACTTTCCTCTCCGTTCTTAATGTAGATTTTTTTTTCTAAGTATAGAAATCAATAGACTACATGTACAAGAGCAATGCTATGCAGCATACGAGTAATGCAAGGATCAAAGTAATAGGACAGCGTACCTCGATAGAAACATGGCAAGGAAGGCAGCTAGCTCGTATCTCTCATCCCTGTAGTCAGGCCCACTGTGGAAGTCGTCATCCGACATCAACCTCTGCCTGGGCAGCATGACCACCGTGCCGTAGAAATGTTGAACCCACCCGCTATATGTGCACTTACGATTGAACCTCATCTCTTGCAAAAAATCAATCAACACCTTGACAGCCAAGCATTCGGCCGCTGTCAACCTTAGTGCGTGGGCATCCTCTGTCCCTTGCATCGCTAGGCCGATCAACGTCATGACGTCAAGCAGCGTCGGACCAATCTCCCCGAACTGTGTAATGAAGGTATGAGTCTGAGAAATCCATCGCGAAAGTAGTCGTGTGAGGCCGCTAATGTCCCTGCCTGACTCGACACTCTTGTACGTCGCCTCAATCACTGCCACTAGCCCGAGCACCTCTAACCTCTCCCTCCAAGCTTCATGCCCCATCATGTATGCACACCAGAAACTCCAACCTACCGATATGGTATTGTGGCCCTTGAACATCACAGGCGACCACAGAATGTCCTCTCACTCTGCTAACAAACCCGAAACGTACCACGGCGACATCACCGGAGCAACCTCAAAGCTCGACGCACAGACATACGTTGAAGGGACCATGGAGCCATCACGCATCGATGCAGAGCTCCAAGGCATCAAAAACACGTCAGCAGACACCCATCGCGCCAGCTCCCTCCACAGCCCCTCGGGAGGACACCCGGGCACCGCACCCTTCGCGGTCAGTAACACGTTCTTACGGCTCGGCGTCTGATCAAATCTCCTCATACTGTCATCATCGAAACCCAAAGGCACACCCGACGCATCGGCTGACATCGATACATCCTCATCATCATCCTCAAGCCTGTCATCCCGCGGCAACTATGAATGCCCAATTGCCCCGCAACGACGGCGTGCACTTTGCTTTGTCCTTGAATTTTTCTGCAATCCGTCATCCATCCCCCCGTCGGCCTCGGCATGGTCGGCCTTGGCCCTGTCAGCCTCAACCCCCGCGGCCTCGGCCCTGTCACCCACGGCCTCGGCCTCCTTCCTCCTATCTTCTTCTTTCCTTCTTTCTTCTTCCCCTTTTTTTCTTCTTCTTTCTTCCCTCCTCCCTTCTTTTTTCCCTTTCTTCCTCCCTCCTCTTCCTCCTATCCTCCCTCCCTTCCTCTCCCTTCCTCTCCCTTCTCCCTTCCCCCTTCTTCCCCTGTGCCTCGGCCAAGCCCAACGTAAGCCTCGGCCAAGTGGCCTTGGTCAACCTCTGCCTCATGGCCTTGGTCGACCTCTGCCTCACGGCCTTGGTCGGCCTCGGCCACCCGGTCGGCAGGACTTGTGCCCCTCCCCCTTACTCCCTTCCCCCAACCCCCCATCCCTTCCTCCCCTCCCAATGTCGGCCTCGGCCCCTTGGTGTGCCTCGGCCGAGGCTGAGGTTCCCCCTTGGTGTCTTCATCCTCTTCCACTTCTTCCCCCATAGCACTTACCTTCATGCATCTTCGGTGGTCCTCAACCTCATGGATCTTCAAGCCTTCCTCTTCTCCTTCTTCTCCCCTTCTTCTCTTCTTTCTCTCCCTCTCTTCTCTCCTTTTTCTTCAAGACTTCCCAACTTCTCCCCTTCTTCTCCCACAAGTCTTAATCTCTTCCCCCTCTTTTTTCATTCAAAATTCAATTTCAAACTTTCCCCCCAAAACTCCCAACAACTCTTTTTTCAAACCACTACCCATTTTCGCGCTAACTTACGTATTTTTTGTGCTATCTTCGTCGGGATTAACGCTACAACTTTTACGTAATTAAATTTTACCATTAATATTTTTTCGCGGAAATCTGCTTCTGGATAAATTCTATTATTCGCGCTACCATTCTTTTCACGCCAACACTAATGGATACGCATACTCCTTGTTTTCATCGCTCTAGTTTTTTTCTCTCGCTCGATACCGCTATTATTTTATTTGGGCTAATATATATATATATATATATATATATATATATATATATAAATTTTTTATTATTATAATTATTATTATTTTCAAAATCACAAGTTTCACGGAAACCTACGCTCCATCATCTCATGTGTTACAATAACGACCGTTCCTCAAGATTCGAAAATCGGCGCTTATGCGTGCGGCGCCCGCTCGGGTCGACCCTCCGCACACCCCACACGCAGGGGGCTTATGTTCCCAACCTATTCTGGTCAGACCCAATGGCCCGCTGGGGGTCCCGCTTCGCACAGTCACGTCAACACAGTAAACTGTCTAATTTCCAGCGTATCGAACCGGTCAACATGCGCACGCCCAAGACAAGTGTTTTTGTTCTCGCTTCACGCGCTTCGTGCACGATTTAGGCACAATTTATTTCGCGTTAGCGTGACTCACGAGAGTGCGACCATCACACCAAGATCATCCGAGCACCTTCTCGTCAAAAACATCGACCGAAGGCGCAATCGGGGAGACGGGGTCAAGGGCAAAGGCCTTGGCCAACCCCATGGGGTCAGCCTTGGCCTCACCCAAAGCCATGGGGTCGGCCTTGGCCTCCATGGGGGGTGGCATTGGCCTTCCCCCCCGGTGGTTCACTTTTTGCGTAGGGTCCTTTTTCGCGTTTTTTTGTCTCGTATGCTTCATATGTGACTTTGGAACCTTGTCCGTCACATGGGTATGATTCACGTCGACACGATCATTGTAATGCAACTTTCGGATTCGTCGTTGCCTATCAAAAACTAACCGTCGGCACGTCCGAAGTTCACCAAAAGGAGAAAGGTGGCCTTGGCCTTGGCCACCCTAGCGTCGGCCTCGGCCTCCCTAGGGGGTCGGCCTCGGCCTCCCCAAGGGGGTTGGCCTTGGCCTTCCCCTGAAACCCCCAGCTTTGCCCTTTTTTTGGGTACGTTGTTCCGAACCACGTTTTGCGCTGACACGAAGCTTACTAACACATACATAACAACCTCGTTACGTCTATCATCCGATTGTCCGTGACCATGCGCCGCTCTCGTGACGTTCGTCGCTCAAAGTCACCCGCTATCGCCGAATGACCCGACGCCGACGAACCCCATGTCATCATCCTCAACTATATCATCGTTACATATTGCACTCATTATTTTGGTATAACGGTACACTCAACTCATTTCCCGTCTCAGGGGCGCGTTCGTGCACTGTCGCCGCGCCCATGCGCCATTCTCATGATGCGTGCCCCTGGCACCAAGTATTGCTCTGCAATGTTCGTCGCCGCGCCCGTGTGCCATTCTCATGATGTGTGCCCTCGACACCAAGTATTGTCCCGGGATATTCGTCGCTGCGCCAGTGCACCATTCTCAGGATGCATGCCCCCGGCACCAAGTATTGTCCCGTGACGTTCGCCGTCGCGCCCGTGTGCCATTCTCATGATGCGTGCCCCTGGCACCAAGTATTGCTCCGCGACGTTCGTCGCCGCGCCCGTGCACCATTCTCAAGATGCGTGCCCCCGGCACCATGCATTGCCCAGCGACGTTCGTCGCCGCGCCCGTGCGCCACAATCATAACACAAGCCTTCGGGCATCAGACTTATTCACCACACCATGCAGCCCTGACATGGATGTGGAACATGCTTCGACCCACTCTCCATAGTGTGAATCATTCCGGGGGGCTCCGTTCGTAGTTCTCCGGCACGAGGACCCCTCGCAGCGGGATGGGCTCGTTACCACAAAGCCATCGCCGCCACGGGATGGGCTCGTTACCACAAAGCCATCGCCGCCACGGGATGGGCTCGTTACCACAAAGCCATCGCAATTACGGGGGGCTTCGTTCGTAGTGCTTCGGCACGAAGACCCCTCGCAGCGGGATGGGCTCGTTACCACAAAGCCATTGTCGCCACGGGATGGGCTCGTTACCATAAAGCCATGGCCATCACAATCACGGGGGCTCCGTACGTAGTGCTCCGGCACGAGGACACCTCGTAGCAGGATAGGCTCGTCACCATAAAGCTATCGCCATCTTCATTCTGGGGGGCTCAGTTCGTAGTGCTCCGGTACGAGGACCCTTTGCAGCGGGATTGGCGACTCTGCTGGGGACACTATCTTCGTCAGGGTGCCTGCATGACTGGCCTACGTGCTCCGACACTGGGGGCTCACGTCGGCACCCCTATGGACTATGGCGGGGGTCACTCCGAGATGGGAGCAGGTCTTCGGAGGGCATCGCACCTAGTCCGCGTGGCAGCGGGAAGTTGGGTCTTCCCCCTCCGCTGCCTGGCCTGTGGGATTGAGTAAGGGCTTGGATCGGTGGCTGGAGCAACGGGCTTACTCTGATCATGCCATCATAGTGTGGTCAGTCTTCTCAGACAGGTAGAGCGACGCTGTGCGAGGTAGGAAATGCAAATTTGGGAACCGATAGTCCAACGGAAAACCGGTATTTTGGGACCCCTCTGGTGACATGTCACTCCCATGGGATGACATGTGGCATTTTATGCACACTGTTTCCTATAAATAATGAACTTTACAACTCAAAAAGGGGACTTTGGACTCATTCTTACAAAAATCACTTTCTCACTCTAGAATTTGGGAGCTCTTGGATTCTAGTGAGAGAAACATAACTTTAGACCGTAACATTGGACCTCGACTCGGACCTTGACTTGGTCTGTTGACTGTCGGCCCTGTTCGTCATGGCCTCGTCTCTGCGACACTGCCACTCCTCAAGGCCTGTCTGGGAAGCCTTGCTCTCGGCCCTTACTCCGTCCTTGCTGTCTCTCACTTTGTATACTTGGAAACTGACGCAGACTGCAGTTTTTGTGGCACCTCTACGTAGGCACGAACCCCTTTTCCTTGGCATCATGTTTTATAGGTCAAATCTCTAACTTTGGTTCCTAATCAAAATTTTAGCAGCAATACATTGGAGCCATCCATGGGGCCATGACAGGCAACAGGTCCAGTCAGTCACCATCTAGAAACTCTCCAGTTGGTTGCTCCAACTAAGACCGTCATTCGCGGTCGAATAACTCCCATCGACCAAATTAATGTTGCTAAAGAAGGCTAACTCTTACTAAGCATCACGCTGCGTCTGATGAACATGCTTACATTAATGTAATATCTAACGCTCTGAAGTCGAGCAAGGCATCCCGAAAGGATCAATCACCGCCTCGACCCTAAAGAATGGTGACCTTCGTTACCATATCAACTGCAAGTTTTTCAAGACACCTCATGCTGACCTTACGAGAGAAATCCACAAACTGAAGGGTATCATAAACAATCTGCAACAAACTCTTGATGTAGCGGTGGCCTCTACTTCCACCAATCATTCTCATCTTGATCTAAGCGATCTCCATCTTTGACTCACCTTAAGGTCGAGTCACAGTCGTAAGTATAGGTCAGAAGCTGACCTGACATATCAACCTAAAGAAAGGAGCAGAGAACATATTACGAGGAGTGGTCATGCTACCGTTGAGACCTGTTGGTCGAAGGTAGCACAAATTCTTCCCTTGAGAAGGTTGTTAAACTTACACGCCCTAGAAGACTCCTTCACCATCATGCAACATTGGAGAACTGTTCCCACAATGAGCCTCTGCCAAGGTGATCTATAGGCCTTGTCCTCAAGGACAGTCTCCCCAAGGGAAGATTATAGGTATATATTATCTGAGGCAATTAAGAGAGCAAAGCTATGCTAACTTCTGAGTGCCTCAATGTGATCTTTACGACGGAAGTGACGATCCTGGAGAACATGTCTATTAGTTTGAGACAAACATGTTGCTTCTCCAAGTATTCAATGATGTCATGTGTAGAGCCTTTCCTACTACTCTACAAAAGGCAGCCCCACGCATGGTTCACATCCCTATAGCCGAGATCCATTCATTCTTTTGCCCAGCTCTTGGATCTCTTCTAGAAATAACTTGAGAGCAATCTCTCGAGAAGTAAGAACTCAACCAGCTTGCTCAATGTAGTGCAAGAGAAGAATCAGTCACTAGCTCATTATCTCAGATGCTTCAACACGGCAACCTTATAGGTGGATAACCTTTGACCCACTTCTAAGTTTGCATTCTCTGTCAATAAGAGCCCCCCAGGGAATATGGGAGCTCTTCTAGAAAAGGCTAATAAGTACATTCAAGCAGAAGAGTACCTGGAGACTCACGTGGGGTGACGAAGTGAAGGTAGGAAAGAGCAAGGAAAGCGGCCCCACGAGGGAAGCCCAGGAAGTGGGAAGAAAACCAAATGCTCAAAACGTGATGAACGGTGCCTCAAGGACCCGTTTAACCTAAAGAACTTAACTCCCTCAACACTAAGCCATCACAGATATTACATGAGATCAAAGACAAAGAAGCCCTTAATTGGCCAGAGAAGATGACGTCCTGACCAAGTAAGAAGGACAAAAACCTATAGTGTCATTTCCACAATGACCATGGTCATACAACTGATGATTGTGAATCGGTCAAGCAAGCAATCGAAGCACTTATTAAGCATGGACACTTGAAGAAGTATGTGACATGGAAAGAAGGCTGAAGAGAAGCGACCCCAGTTGCCAAGGAAAGAGAAGAAAGAAAACATAATAAGGGCACGATTGATGCCATATATGGGGGCATTGCAACAAGAGGCTTGTCTGGACAAGCTCGCAAAGAATACGTGAGAGAAGTGTGCACAACGAACCAGCTCCCATATAAGAAATAGAAGACTGCCCATGCCCTGCAATCTCTTCTTTGGATGATGATGTCGGGACATGAATACCCCCCATGATGACCCATTAGTCGTCACCCTCAGAGTAGGGAATTTTGATGTGAAACGCAACTGGGTTGACAATGAGAGTTCAGCCGAAGCTCTGCCTTACAAAGCCTTCAACAAGATGAACATCTCAATAGATTATCTTTGAAATATGAATACACCGCTCTACAGATTCTCCAACCATCTGGTTGTCGTTGAAGGTGTTATCGTGCTACCTGTCACAATAGTCACACCTTCGGCTTAAGCCAACCTAATGCTTGATTTTTTTGGTGGTGCCCCATCAACCTGCAATGCCATACTTGGACTAACCACATTGAACCAATTGAAGGCGATGACAATGGGTTGCCCGGGATTCGAACCCGGAACTAGTCGGATGGAGTAGATAATTTCCTTGTTAAATAAGGAAACACCCCTCCCCAAGCCGTGCTTGCATTTTTCATTGCACACGGCTTTCCCTATGTATACATTTAAAACTCAGGTCGTTCCTTAAGACGTTAAAAAGTTGAATACTCAGTTGATTTAACCCTTAGTACATGCTACATCTACATTTCAGAATAGAAATAAATCAAAATTTTCATTATTCTTATCTCCTCATTATTTGGGGAAAATTTCCATTTACAAGGTTTAATAAGGAATCATTCCTAATTGGCCAAATCGTTGATACAAATAATATCCAAATACCAAATCTGCTAGTCTGCACCTATCATCTTAAGATGAAGTTCTCCACAGAACATGGAGGTGGAGAGGTCAAGGGTGACTAGACAGTTGCTCGATAGTGCTACATAACATCTTGCCAGGCGAAGAAT
Organism: Escallonia herrerae; assembly: GCA_033070095.1. Taxonomy (NCBI): domain Eukaryota; kingdom Viridiplantae; phylum Streptophyta; class Magnoliopsida; order Escalloniales; family Escalloniaceae; genus Escallonia; species Escallonia herrerae. The sequence goes on from JAVXUP010000877.1 coordinate 296,131, forward strand.
AAGGAGGCACTCATCATTGAAGATCTCTAGGACGAGACTAAGACGCAAAGAGGTGAACCAATTGAAGACCTCGTTGACATTAAGTTATATCCGGAGTCAAAGAAAAGACTGTCTGAATAGGTTCAACCCTTAATGAGGAACTTAAGCTCAAGCTTATTGACCTACTATGAACTTACCAGATGTATTCACATGGACGGCAGCATAAATGCCTAGAATTAATCCCAGAGTGATCACACACAGGCTCAACATTGATCCGTCCAAGAAGCATGTCAAGCAAAAAAAGAGAACTTTCATGCTTGAGAGACAAGAGAAGATTGAAAAGGAAGTGATTAAGCTACTGGCCACTTGGTGGATTAAAGAGATCCATTATCCAGACCGGATTGCCAACGTCATCATGGTTCCAAAATCAAGCGGCAAATGGCGAATATGCATCGACGTTAGAGATCTTAACAAAGCCTGCCCAAAGGACAACTATCCACTCCCAAGGATTTATATCCTTATTGACGCTACTTTAGGACATGAGCTGCTCAGCCTCATGGATGCCTACTCTGGGTATAACCAGATCATGATGCATGAAGACGCTGTTCCCAAGACTTCTTTAAACACAACATGTGGATTGCACTATTACAAGGTGATGGATGCCCTTTGGGCTCAAGAATGCCAGCCACATATCAACACTTAGTGAACATGATCTTCCATGACTTGATTGGCAAAAACATGGAAGTAACTATAGACGATATGTTGGTAAAGAGTGTCAAGGCTGAGCTCCATGTCAATGATCTTAAGGAAACCTTTGACATCTTGAGGCGATATAACATGAAGTTGAACCCACTTAAGTGTGCAGTCCAGAGTTGTATCAGGGAAATTCTTAAGCTTTATAGTCTCTCAACGTGGTATTGAAGTGAACCCAGAGAAGATAAAGGCCATTCAGGCCTTGACACCCCCGAAGACTTTTAAGCAAGTGCAAGAGTTGACAGGTCCAGTCACAGCTTTAGGGAGATTCACGTCTACATCAGTCGAGCGATGCCTACCCTTCTTCAAGGCCATCAGGAAAGCAAGAGACTTTGCTTGGACAAAGGACTGTCAATGATCTGTTGAAGATCTCAAAGCATACTTAATCTCTCTTCCTCTCCTCTTCAAACTACTTTGCGGAGAAGATATGTTCCTTTACCTCTGTCAGCAAAGTTGCACTTAGTGTTGTCTTAGTTAAGGAGGAGAACAACATTCGGAAATGAATCTATTATATAAGCAAGGTATTGCAATACATAGACACAAGGTATCCAAAGATTGATAAGATGACTCTAGGCCTTATTACATCAGTGAGACGCCTTCGGCCATACTTTCAGTCTCATACAATTGTTTCTTAAGAGACCAACCTCTAAGGAAGATCTTGCAAAGCCCCAAAGCATCAAGAAGATTGGTGAACTGGCCGCTAGAGCTAGGAGAATTTGATATCCATTATAGGTCGCGCACTGTAATCAAGGATGAAGCTTTGGCAGATTTGTTTGTTGAATGTACGGTGCTCGAAGATCCTTCGTAGCTGGTGATCTCTGAAGCCCAAGATTCTCAGGTCCTTTACATAGATGGCTCTTTGGCACTTGGTAGCAGCAACACTGGAATCATCCTAGTTAGCCCAGAGAACTTTGTTGTCAAGTATGCCCTCCACTTTGATTTTCAGGTCTCGAATAATGAAGTAGAATATGAGGCTCTCCTCATAAGGATAAGGTTAGCACACGCCTTAAAGGTGGATTTGTTGTCAGTACACAGTGACTCCTAATTGATGGTCAACCACGTCTTGGGAGACTACAAAGCTAGAGACGAGAGGATAAACCGATACCTCCAGTTAGTCAAGATTTTGGCATCAAAGTTTAAAAACTTCACCATTTGCCAAATTCCCCTGGATCAAAAGACACAGCAGACACGTTATCAAGGCTCACGTCTATAGAAGTCTCAGAACTCCCGTGCACAGTCTACGTTGAGCTCCTCAAGGAGCAAAGCATTAGCCCCAAGACTGATTTGAAGTGGTGAATCAAGACACATATTGGATGGATCCCATCATCAAGTATCTCTCGAGAAGAGAGTTACTCGGTGAAAGAAACGAAGCATGCAACCTCTGTGCCAAAGCTGCTAGATATGTCGTAGCAAAAGGGGTCCTCTACAAGAAGTCCTTTAGCTTTCCCTATCTCAAATTTCTGCAAGCAACGAAATCCCTATACGCGTTACAAGTAGTGCATGAGGGAATATGTGGGCAGCACCTGGGAGGAAGGAATTTGGCCCAAAAATAGTAAGGCAAGGATAATACTGGCCAGGAATGCAAAAGGATGCGATCACATTCAGACAAAGGTGCGACAAGTGCCAAAAGTTTGTGCTCCCGTTTCGTAGACAAGGGCTGCCCCTCTCAGCTTGATAGCCTCTTCGGTTCCCTTTGCTATGTGGGGAATGGACATACTGGGACCATTCTTAATGGCATCCAGACAACGAAGATTTGTGATAGTCGTTGTCGACTACTTCACATAGTGGACTGAGGCAGAAGCACTGACAACTATCACATTGGCTAAGTGCAAAGATTTCTTTTGGAAGAATGTCATCTGTCACTTTGGAGTACCAAAGACCCTTATCATTAACAATAGAAAGTAGTTCGACAACACCAACTTCCGAGCATTCTGTGAGAATCTTTCGATCAATCTCGCTTTACTTCCGTGGCTCATCCCCCGTCAAATGGCCAAACTGAGAACATGAATCAAAGTATCTTGCAAGGCTTGAAGAAGAAGTTAAAGGATTCCAAGGGGGCATGGGAAGATGAACTCCCAAAAGTACCATGGGCTTATCAAACCACTTTGCATTCAGTAACTGGGGAAACACCTTTTCTCCTTTGCTTTGGGACTAAAGCGATGTCATCTGTTAAAGTCGGGCTCCCAACAGTGCAAACTTTTCACTTCAACATTGAAGACAACAAAGATGGTCTCCGTGGAAATCTTGACCTCTTGGATGAAGTTTGGGCTCAAGCCCATGAACGTTCCTTTGTAATAAAACAATGAGTCGCTCGTTGCTACAATTAAAGGGTTTGCTCCAAACTTTTTCAAGTTAGGGATTTAGTCCTTCGTAAAGTGGAAGTGTCTGATCCAAAGATTGTCACAGGAAAGTTATCCCCAAACTAGGAAGGGCCTGGAGACACTATCTAGGGATCCAATCCCTCATTCTTGGAATGCTGAGAACCTTCGTCACTACTACTAGCAGTGTCTTGCCTTAAGGCAAGACCCTTCTTTGTGGGGCTACAGGGGGCTCAGACGTTGTCAACCCCAGCAAGGCTTAGGATTTTTTTAAGCTTTCTAGACTAGTCTTCAGACAGTTTGATAAATAAAGGGATTGGCATCAATCCACTATGTACTTTCTATTTATTGAGCAAGTAATAAAGTTATTTTCTCAGCATGATTGTATTGTTATAATGGTAATGCACTCTTGCTCTCAAGTATAAAGCCTCTGCCAAAGCAAAAGGCCGACCGAGATCCCTACTTGAGTAGAGATCAAACTTCATCTTCTCTGTTCTTAGATGAAGCACAAGGAGCAAAAAGCCTTTGCCTGAGTAAAAGGCTGGCCGAGCAATTCGCCTGAGCAGAAAGTAAACTCTATCTCTTGAGTGTTAGGGTAAAGTCGAGCACCGGGGGCATTAATATAGTACCCCAAGTACTGTCTGAATGGTTTAACTATCGATCTAGCTCGTAAAATGGCAAAGTCTTTATAGGACTGCCTCACTCCACCTTACTTTGCTACTTCAAAACCTAGCCAAGGGAGAGTGCGACGCTTCTTCACCAACTCTTAAGTGATGATAAGAGTTCATGTCAAAGAAAAACAATGCTATGTGGACGATACATGCTGATAAACACAAATAGCATAAGCAAAACAACAGTACAATGAATAAACACCCTCTAAAGGAAGGGTGGTGAATATGACAAAGTGCTTACAAGCCTTAAAGGGCATCGAAAGTACTTGGTCAAAACATTTGAAATTAGCCTAAAATACAAAGAAACATTGTCTAAGGCTCGGGGCAGCGCTCGACTGGTCATCCTTCTCGGTCTAGGAGGTAACATCTCTAGCTTCAGAAGGCATGAAATTATCTCTAGACGGGGACCGAAAGGCAAGCACAACGAGGCCGTCCAAAGAGATATCGAGAAACCGCTGAGCGAACATCTCTTTGGCCTTTAGGAAACCCATCTCATAAATCTTTAGGCCGTGTGTGTTTCTTCAGCCACTCGTCCCCGGCATTTCCGTCAAGGTAGTCTTGGATGCCTTGATCTCTTGCTTCGGCTACCTTATTTTTGGCCCTCTCTAGCATCTTCTCAAGAACTTTAAATTGGGAAAGAAGATTTGCTTCTTACTTAGTTTGTTCATGCGTGCTTGGCAGCTTCCTCAGCTTGAGCGATGGCCTCTCTTTTTTCTTGACCTTTCTGAGCTGCCACCTCCCCAGCCATCTCAAAGCGAGATAACATCTCACACAACAAAGGCGTATATAGGGCGAGATAACATCCCAGACAATGATGATGATCAGCCAAGAAAAAGTATTAGGGCGAAAAGAGAGGAATGTGAACAAGCCCTTACTGAATACACGGCCTGAGCAAAAGTGCAAGCGTAGGACTCGTGGGTTTGGTTCACATGGATCTCCATGTCTTTCGAGAACACCATATGCAAGATGTTGCTAAAAAACGTGTTGTTCAGCATCCCCATGTTGCCTTGCCTGATGGTCCATCGGGGTCGAAAGATGGGATTTTCTTCAATAGAAATTCTTTCGATAACTCGAGGAGAAGGCTTAAGAAGACTGACTTTGGTCCTCTTTGGAGTAGGGGGTACCTCAACAGAGGGTGTTTCTCTTTTCTCTTTCCCATCACTTTTTGAAGGGCACCTAAAAAGCCAGATTTCAGCGTCTTTCCACTGCCACCAACCATTTCTGCATAAGAAGAATAACAATATTAATATCAGTGGAAGGATAGCTAGATAATGCATACAGTATACACAAAGACCTACATGATGTCTACCTAATGGTGTAGTTTTAGTGGAAGACGTGCTAATAGCAGCAAGAAGGGGATGATCAACAGGAAGACCCATTGGTATGGGTTTACAAGGAATGATCTTCCTATACTCTAATTTTTTCTCTGTCAGAGGTTTGTCAATGGAAAGACCACCCCTTAGCTTGATATGGCTAAGCATGTGCTTTGTTAAAGTGTCCTTGTTTTTATTTTCAAGATCCTTGTAGTAGGCATTACCCTTCTTGTCGTACCCCAAAGGTTGTTTGTCTTAGTGGCCAATGAAGAAGTATCTGGAATGCCAACCCTTGTTGTACTTAGGACCACCCATGAGAAGATGTTGCCTCCTGTGGACATAGTACTAACTAGGGTTACTGGCAACACCCTTAACAAAGCAGAGCTCAAAGAAGACTTTTATGAAGTCTGTGGGATCTACTTTGTAACCATAAGTTTTCACCAAGTAAATGAGACACACCAGCTTCCTTCAGCCATTGGGCACAAGCTGGTTGGGCGCCATTTTATAAAGGTCAAACATTTTCAGTGTGAAAGGATGTAGAGGAAGTCTATAACCTGACCTCACTTATTCCTCACTGGGTGTCTCCTAATCAGTCCAAAGTTGGTAGGTTCTTGCAACTCAAGGACCCAAGCTATCCACTCCCTGAGTAAAGGATACTCTATGAGAAGTGCCTTCAGCTCTTCGGTCATCTTGTTTTGCTTCTCATCTGTCGTGAACCAAGGCTGGGGATTCCTTTTTTTCCTCGGTTTTCTTTCAATTTGCATAACTCATTTATAAGAGATAGAGGTTAAGAAGATTGTGGGTTAGAAGGGTCAGCCTCACTTTGAGATGTTGGAGCTTGCCTAGTGAACAAAGAAGAACTATTCTTAATGATTTATTCGAAAAAGCTTACACTATCAGATGACTCAGACATACTTTCTACCCACAAGACTTGAAACTACTAAAATGGAAATGCTAAACTAAAAGGAGGGTTGAAGGAGAACTTACTTGATGCAGAGCAAAACACTTTGACTTTTGAACAAGGTGAAAAACGAAGTGGACTTGCACTTTTATAGAGGATTTTTTAGTAACTGCCCCTTAAAAAGCTTGATCGTTCGTTTCCCCTTACGTGTCACAATCTCGGAGCATGGAAATTCAAATTTCTTGCCAAGGTCATTTATTTCATGCTATACGTGTGAACCATGGAACCTTCAAGGACAAAGGCATATGCCTGAGTAGAGTGATGTTCGAGCACTTTGCCCAAGCAGAGTGCTGTTCGAGCACTCTACCCTAGCAAAGTCTCAACTTCATGCACCTTTTGCTCAGATGAAGCACAAGGAAGACAAAGGCATCTGCCCGAGCAGGTCGTCCAAGCACTCCGCCCGAGCAGAGTCTCAACTTCATCCATCTTGTGCTTGGACAAAACATAAGGAGGACAAAGGTATCTGCTCGAGCAGAATGCTGTCCGAGCACTCTGCCAGAGCAAAGTCTCGACTTCATCCACCTTGTGCTCAGACAAAGCAAAAGGAGGACAAAGGCATATGCCCGAGCAAAATGTCATCCAAGCACTCTGTCTGAATAGAGTCTAAACTTCATCCACCTTGCGCTCGGAGGAAGCACCAGGAAGACAAAGGCAACTGCTAGAGCATCCGAGCACTTTGTCTGAGCATAGTCTCAACTTCATCTACCTTGTGTTCATATGAAGTACAAGGAGGATAAAGGAATCTGCCCGAGCAGAATGCCGTCCGAGCACTCTGCCCGAGCAGGGTCTCAACTTCATCCGTCTTGTGCTGGGACGAAGCATAAGGAGGACAATGGCATTCACCCGAGTAGAATGTCGTCCAAACACTCTACCCGAGTGGAGTCTTAATTTTATCCACCTTGTACTCGAATGAAGCATAAGGAGGACAAAAGGCACCTGGCCGAGTAAAATGCTATTCGGGCACTCTGCTCGAGTAGAGTCTTAACTTCACCCACCTTGTGTTGGGATGAAGCATAAGGAAGATGAAGGCATCTTCCTAAGCAGAATGTCGTCCGAGCACTTTGCTCGAACAGAGTCTCAATTTCATCAACCTTGTGCTCGAACGAAGCACAAGGAGGACAAATGCATCTGCCCGAGCAGAATGCCATAAGAGCACTCTGCCCGACCAGAGTCTTAATTTCATCCACCTTATACTCGAATGAAGCATAAGAAGGACAAAGGCACCTGCCCGAGTAAAATGCCGTTTGGGCACTCTGCTCGAGCATAGTCTAAACTTCACCCACCTTGTGCTGGGATGAAGCATAAAGAGGATGAAGGCATCTGCCCAAGCAGAATGCCGTCAGAGCACTTTGCCCTAGCAGAGTCTCAATTTCATCACATTGTGCTTGAACGAAGCACAAGGAGGACAAAGGCATCTGCCCAAGCAGAGACTCAAGTACATCCATATTGTGCTTGGACGAGGCACAAGGTGTACAAAGGCATATGCCCAAGCAGAATGCCGTTCGAGCACTCTTTCTAAGCAGAATGCCAGGATGGTCTCTCTTCTATTTGAATAAAGGCATTTGCCCAAACAGAATGCCATCCGAGCACTCTGCCCGACCAGAATGTCAAGATTGTCTCTCGTATATTTGGATGAAGGCATTTGCCTAAACAAAATGCCATCTGAGCACACTACCCGAGTAGAATGCCAGGACTGTCTCTGTAACGCCCCGAATTATTTTCGGAGTGTTAATGTCAAATAGAAAGAAATCATAGAAAATCTTATAATTATCAGAAGTCCCCCGTAATGGTAAATCAGAGCATGCACTAATAATTCCCAAAAATATATCAATATCTGACATAGTGGCCTAAGGATTTTATACAATCCAAGTTCTCCGACACAGAGTTTCAAAATAAAACCTAAATAATATCAACTTGTCTTAATTATTACACCCAACTCTAAGATAAAAGCAGCTAACTCTTGGTTACACAGCTAGCCTTTCAATTCCAAAATCCTACCTACTGATCACCTGAAAGGAAAAACAATAAGGGAATGAGCCAAATGCCCAGTAAGGTCACTCAAAGGACCCATCAAAAGAATGCAGAGATGTCTGAGAGACGAACTTACAGAGGCACACAAAAGTTTTAACTGAACGAACATCAAACCAAATTTCAAATGCTAAAATATATCTGAGTACGAAGACAGACACTAGAGAGCCATTCAGAAGGTGGTCACATGCGTCATTACTGACATATGAGGTCGGTTCAGAAAGTAAGATCGTGATCTTTAGCTCATCAACGTGGGTAAGTCCGAAATAAATCACATACACTATGACATGGCTCATAGAGTTACCAAAACAGAGATTTTAAGATAACATTATCAAATAACGGACTTGTCAAACAATAAGCGGAGTTTACAAAATAATGATAATCATTAATTATTGAAACAAACAATATCAACATAGGCTAATTTAAGGTCAAATAATCCAACAGAATTTGAATTCAACAAGTCAGAATTATGAGACGCATAAGACTTATGATGTGCAAAACCAGAAATGATAGAAGAACAAACAAGTCGGTACAAAGGATTTCAAAGACTAAGTCCTTACATGAATGATCGGTCCATCAATTAATCGGATTTCAAAAGTAAACCCTTACCTTAATCGAGCTTTTTCAAAATATAAATCTTCAAGCATCACCTTAGAACTCACGAACTTCCCAAGTCTTGTTCCTCCTCTCTCTCTCTCTCTCTCTCTCTCTCTCTCTCTCTCTCTCTCAATCGCAGAAGGAAAAGAAACAAAGAACTAAATGGGTTGGAAAGAAATAAGAGGCTATTTATATGGAATAAAAATTAAGTTTTCATTAGAAGAAAAAGAGGTTTCATTCGACCAAAAACTTCAGCCACAAAATGCCTTTTCTAAAATCTTGACTTAACATTCGACCGAAAACTTTTCCTTCAACCGAAAACTATTTTCATTCAACCAAAAAATTTAGTCCTCAATCTTCTTTAAATTAACACAATTTTCATTTGAAGCAAACTCCTCTTTTCATTCGACTGAATCCTTCAGTCGTTCCAAACGTCACTACTCTTTCAAAATTCATTCGAATGAATCTACTGTTCATTCGACCGAAAATTTCAGAAGTATTCCCAACCATTTTCTTAATATTAACAAAAAGATTACAAACTTATTTATTCCAATTAATAAATTTTAAACAAGGAAAATAAAATTTTTGGGGTATCACAGCAAAGTGCTTTCATTCGAAACTTATTTCCCATCTGACTCAATTCTTCAGAAATGATTCTTGATTGTTTCTTTCTTCTAATGAAAACTTAATATTACCAATAAACATGACAATCGACCATAGGTTCAGAGACGAACATATATTCTGAAATCAAAAGATAGCATATAAATTCCCGTATATAAAATGTAAGACGGCGTAAGAACCCTTACTTCAAGGTAACGAATATATGTATAAAGCCAGAAATTCGTCTGTAAAAAGGAGTCCAAGAAAGTTCATTAAGGTCTAATACTTAATCCAAAATTGGTATAATCTTTGAATTATTACCTACGCAAGTGGCCAAAAATTCTAGGCATTACAGTCTCTCTTATGTTTGGATAAAGGTAATTGCCTAACGAGAAGGCCGTCCAAGCACCCTGCCTGAGGAGAGCAAGATTGTCTCCTTTCTACTCGGATATACTGATTTAAGCAGAAAATTCGAACATCTTTAAAAGAAAATTTTCCGTCCACAAAGGTCGTTAATTTAGCTATCCTGACGAATGGTTGTGCTTTCGCCTGCTTCGTAACAGCTCACAAAAGCAGGTGGCATTATGATATAGCTAAAAATATCCACCCAATAGAATGATGACATGTGGCAGCACTGACTCATGGTCAGTCTAGTTGATCTCGAATTTATGAGTTACCATATTGGAAGAGTCGCAGTCTTAACTTGATTCTAACGTAGTCAGGAAGATCTTGACATGATCATCAAGGATCCTAATGCAATCCTAACTAATCTAGCGCAAGATCCAATGGTGAAAACTCACATACCAACTGAGAGTCTTCTACCTACGACTATATAAAGGGGACTACCCCCAGTTACGCAAACAACTACACACACATACATTGTGCTATACTGCTTTCTTAGAAATCTACCACGTTAGCTGTGCCTTGACTTAAGCATCGGAGAGTTCCTCCTTCAAAACCCCACCCGGTGGTCACTTTGTGTTCTATCTTACAGGTCAAATCTCTGGCTGTGGTTCCCAATCAAGATTTTATCAGTAACAATATCTATTTCATCTTCATGGCAGTCAGAGTCCTTTTTGGTCATTTCTTTTTAAGTAGCAAAGAAGGGTGTCACCGAGGTTCATCCATGTGTAGAGACCGTATGGGATCCCCGTCAACGTCGAACTTCTTCTCGAGCAGTTGGGAACCTATCCAAGACCTTCTGATCCAAGTAATCGGAACTTAGCCTTCTGCCTGAGGATGACAAAAACTGTTTGCTATACTCTGAGAAGACTTACCAGACTCAGACACCCCAAGCCCAAATCTATAGCAGCACGAGCTTTCTCCTTAACTTGCTCTAGTGACCTTATTTCACAAGCATTCAGGAAGTCCCAGTTCAGCTTTGCCCTTAGCCGGCTCTCTAAAAAACTAAAACTTTCATATCAACATGAAACCAGAGCTAATGAACATACTCCTCAGACAGCATTAGAGCACTTGGGTCCATACAGTCGACGAATGTGTCACCTCCAATGAAACAACCCCAACCCTTCAGAGAAGCTTTGATCATAGAGGGGATGATGATATTTTTTATGGCAACACAATTACTGTATAAGTCTGGAATAGCCTGTTTATATCCTAACTATCTCGGAATCCGATAGGCAATGTAGAAAGTAGAATAGTGATATACTAAGAGGCAGACACTATAATGTCCAAAAGTTTGCAAAAGTGAACCACGAACTCCCCACCATGGGCAATACTAACGAATATCTTTGGACTCCCGCACATAGAAGAAACAAGTCCATCCGGCTATATCGAAACAGCCTTCAAAAAGCATAGCCTGAGAACGGAAGGCACTGAGGCTATACATGTTCGCAATAGGTTTGGCTATCAGATGCATGTGATCTAACAACCACAGACACAGCAACAAGGAGCTACCCCCCGCCATAAAAAACACTTGAGCACATCGATAATACCATGCAAGGTTTTAGCTACCACTAAAGGGATTAGGGTTTAACTTTGGAAGACATCCAGATCAATATCTCAACTAGCTTCACATCATCAACCCCATGACAAGAAAAGGTAAGATATTTGGCCACAAAGCATAACGTCAGCGCAACTACTTGACCATGGGCATATCGTTAATCACAACCAGCCGGTTTAGCATAAAAGTATTCTATCACTTAAGAGAGTTGAATACCTTTACCCCAGATGAAAGATCTTGCATGCTCCTTTTTGATCTTCAGCAAGGTTTTAAGTGCCTTAGCATAACCATCTTGGATGACTGGAACAACGATGGGCAAATTTGCTGGAATATCCATTAGGGCAGCAAATTCTTTGAAAGTAGGAAAGAGTTTATTAAAACTGAAATAGAAAACATGATCGTTCCATTCCCTAGAACTTGCATGTGACACGGAGAACGTCTTCATGAACTACCACACTCCTCAAGGTCATGACGAATTTCAAGTTGAGTCACCCATCTAGATGAATTAATTCGATCTTAGTGAAGTAATCAACGAGGCATGGAATTAAAGCTCGAAGATCGTGGGATCGTTTTCAAAAGCCATTGGGAGTTCTTGGAAGAGAATGAGGACTGAATATCATTCTGAAGGGATGAGTTGTAACGACCCAGTCCACGGCCCCACCACAGGGCATTGCCTCCCTCAAAAGGGCTAGCCAAGTAGGTACTTATGAGTTCCTTGGTAAGGTCTTATAAGGCTAATCGCAAACTCTCCCACAACCGATGTGGGATATTACAATCTCCCCACCTTATTCCTTAGCGTCCTCGCTAAGGCTCGATCGTACATAGCCCAGAATCTTCCTCTCTAGCCAATGTGGGATATACCCAGCTCACCCTTTGTTGCCCCAACCATCCTCTTGATGTGGGATATACCGGGGCTTGCCTTCGTTTCCCCCAACCATCGGCAACCCGACTGGATACCCCAGCCCGAGCTTTCGAGAGTCGGCTCTGATACCAACTATAACATCCCGAAATTTTCCAGAACGTTAACGCTCAATCGATCAGTTCATTAAGACAGTAATATCCTCTACCTCAAAATACCACAACTGTCAGAGCAACTAAACCATAAAATTTTAATGTTAGTAGACCATTTGAAGTATCAAACTAGGTCTTAAAAATTTAAACAATAATGTTTGCCCACGCAGGGGTTCTAATGATGAATACCAAAATCTAATTCCTTCGCTTTTGCTTCCTCGGCTCTAATCCCTATTCAGGTAACCTACTGCTGGCTGTCACCTGCGGAAAGGAAGTCAAAGGGGAGTGAGCTTTTGAGAGCCCAGTAAGGTCGCACAAAGATTTAAAATAACAAAACGATTCGGACGATTTTTCATATAAAACTTTTGAAGAGTATTTTCAATGAAATACAGCAGTTAGATAAAGATGAACAGAACGAACGATTTTACATTCAAGTCCAATAACAACTTTTTGAGGGATTTTTGCTTTCGATGAAATCACTACAATACGATATAAACATAGAGATGAGTATTCAACTCAATCCCTTAAACAATAGTCATTTGAAAACACTTCGGATATAATAAAGCATGAATGGATAATATTCAAAACAGTTTAAGTGTAATAAAACATAAATAGGCAACGTTGAACATGAGCAGTACAGAAGCAAAGCCACCCCGGCAGTGCTCGATCGCTTTACATATACATATGTAACACTGACTAGTCCATCTAGGTACTAGTTAACCCATCCAACAGACCAACCTTATAACGCCAACAATACAGACCATCCTTATGGCTCCCAAGTTACTAACTCATGTCAACATTGAGAAACAATAAATAGAATTCAAAACATTTTATGATAATTGAATCGATAAAACAGATGAGAATAAACAAATTACGAATTCCAAACGATCGCTTAAGGTTCAAGTTAGACTTTCATGGACAGTTTCAAAACAAACGCTTTTTATTTCAAACATAGAAATCAACAATCAATATATTTTGTAAAACTGTTATTATAACCATTTGAAACAGAATAACGAAATGGGGTTCGGAGAGAAATCCTTACCTCGGTCCAAGCTAAGCAACGCTACCAAACCTCGATCAATAATCTCTGAATGAACCTAGATTGACAATTTATTTGTTAGAACATAATCTATGTCTAATATACTATAACCTAATATCCACTACCCAAACGATGCTCACTTCTAACTCCGAAATCGCTCCACTCAAAGCGCGCCTCGCACGTGGCTAACCTAACCGAAAATCCTATACACTCCTTAACGTGTACCGACACTTAAAACTTATATAATTAACTCTAAAACACTTTTATGGCTTAAATAATTAATAAAAGTTAAAATATGCATTTTTCTGAATTTTTCAATATTTTCGAATTAAAATAATTTCTTTAAATACAATAAAACCCATAAATTGTCAAAATTACTTCCAGCTGGAAAATAAGTCCCATAATTTTTATACAACCTTTAAAATATGTATAAAAATTATATAAATTTAAATCAGAAATTAGAAAGCATTAAAACTATTTTTAAATTATTCATTTTGCTAAAAATAATGCGATACGGAAACTATAGCATATCAACTCCAAAAATTATTAAATTTGAACTGAGTCTTATGTATACCATAAAGACATTACTGTAATTTTTCCCAAAACATTTTCAGGGTTTAAAGGCTTCAAACGAATTTTCCAATTCTGAAATTACAGAAAATACTAAAAGTACATATGATTTCAGAAAATTATAAAATCTTGCCACATATTCTAATATGGCCTAGCGTATCATACTGTAAAGTTTCACATGTTAACGATAATCGTGCGCTATTTGTCACACATGTTAAACTTAACGCTAACCCAAATTAGCCGCTTTGTACTTCTCTTCTTTTTCCCTTCTGTTCATAGTCCAAACCCCAACACTCGGTTCACAGATATCCCTTCATTCTCTTACACACTCACTATCAACCACACACACATACACATTCACACATTACACTACAGTGCACACCCCTAATTCCACTCTCTTTATATATTATATATTTAAACACACACACACAAACACACAATGCACTCAGCTGCCCCCTTGGCAGCCTTACACACACACCCCCCACAATATTTCAATACACAAAAAAATACCTCCCACGCCCACTGCCTCACGCAATGGGTCTTCTTCCTCTCTTCATTCTATTTTTCTTTCCCTTGTTTTGTTCCACTCACTCACACCCATGCATTACACACACACACACACTCTCATAGCACACCCCTGTACCCACACACATTTCCTTTCCATCCACAACACCTCAGATTATGCACTACAACTTCTAAAATATTGTACTACACAGCCACTGCCTCATGGCAGTGACTCCTTCTTGCAACCGTAACCCCTTTTCTCCCTCAACCCACACACATGCGCACACTACCGCAGCCATCACCCACGGCTACACCAAACATACACATGCCTACGGCTGAAGTTTTCAGCCTTCCCTTCATTTTATACATCCACACAGCACCTATGTACATGCAAAATATACCCACTCATTCACATATGATGCCCACACACTACACACTAAACTCTAAAACCCACAACATATACTCACAAACACCACAACACACATTTATTTTCATATATTGTGCACCTACACTCACAACACACATAAGACATCTCACTACACATTACACTACACCCACATGCATCAACCCGTACACCGCCGCGCACCATCGGACCATGGCTGGTCCGGTTCAGCCACTCTCTAATTAAATATGGCAGCCACCATGGCTGCCCTTAATCCCCTCACAAGTAACCCACACATAAGGTACACACACATTTGTTCCCACTATCACCTATGCTGCCTCATGGCAGTCTCCCCTTCCCTTGCAAACCCACATTACACACACAAAACGCATGGGTATACTTCTTAACGGCAGTCCCCTTTTCCATGGCTGCGTTGCAGCCCCTCACTCGCAGAAACCGCACAGTTTCGTACACTAACTCACACACAAAACTCCCACCTGTATACCCACAGTTCAAGCACAAAGAAACCCATATACACTGCTGAGCACAGCCCTCACACGGCTGTCCTCATGGCAGCCCGCTCTCCCCACATTCTTACATACAAAAAAAACTATCATTTACCCATGAAAAACACCACAACACCTCACACACACGCTGCCATTACGGCAGTCTATTCTCACGCGCAATACACCCATAACATCCTGCAAACATGCTGTCATATGGCAGCTTCTCCTTCACCCAACCACACCCCGGAACACACACATTTAATCACACAAACACTCATCCGTATGCTGCCCTACGGCAGCCCTTTCCCTGGCAACCATCCCTCCACGGCCTCACCAAACACACACCCACACGGCTGAAATTTTCAACCTTTCCTTCTGTTCATGCACACAGAAAACCCACATGATCTCTCACTCAAACAAACATGGGAATATATCTTCCCTTTCTAGACTCTCAACACTCACGGCTTAACCCAAACTCCTACAGCCTTCACCCATTTAATCACGCGTAATAAGCATATATGTATATAACATGTATGCATTGAATATCAAAGCGAGTAAATCTTACCGGAAAAACCAAAACCTTCGCCGGAAAGATCTGCTTCCCTCTCCCCCACTCTCTTTCCCTCGTGGCCTTTCTACCGAGCTTCAAGAAAGGAATGGGAAATATAGGGCCGGCTACTCTTACATACGTATATATATATAACCCTAACAGAAAAAAAAAAAAACTACCAAGAACCCCCTTCAATTTTCTTTTATTAATTATTTTAAATTTACCCAAAACGTTTTATTATTATGAAAAGGCCCGCAAAATTAATTTACAATAGATTAATGCACTAAAAGAAAATTTTAATTGGTATGACATAATCCCGCTACGCTAGTTGTCGCTCAGAGTTACCGGTAGAATTTTGTCACGCTGATCCTCACTAAAGATCTAAATAAGTATTTCTTATAACTACTATAATTAAATCACAAGTTAATTATAGTTTCTAAACATTATCGCTAAAGATAACAATATTTGATGCTCACCGATTCGTCACTAAAACTCGCTAATCAGTATACCAATGCTAAAAAATAAATCGCCGCTAAAGGTTTTTGATTAATCAGTAAAAATTATTTTAGGGTTCGGGGTGTTACACTCTCCCCCCCCCCCTTACAAAAATTTCGTCCTCGAAATTTCACTTACTTATAATATCGAAGCAGTACGCTCTCACTAGGTAACTTCCAAACGAAGGGCGTATCAGATCTTACACATAACCTCCAAAATGCCGAAACATCAATAGCAGCCAAGAACCTTCACTACACTATATGATTTTGATTATAACCTATAGTTTCGTAATCCCACCAAGCGGAGATGATTACTCAAGCGCAA
Source organism: Escallonia herrerae (assembly GCA_033070095.1). Lineage (NCBI taxonomy): Eukaryota > Viridiplantae > Streptophyta > Magnoliopsida > Escalloniales > Escalloniaceae > Escallonia > Escallonia herrerae. Next base: position 312,692 of record JAVXUP010000877.1, read on the forward strand.
AATATTTCCAATTCTTATAAACACTCACACATTAATGCCTCGAATCGGACGATGTAACCACTATGCTTTCATTGCGCACTCTAATACCTAATCGCTACTAAGGTTTAACTAAATCACTAAAGCTTTTCCCTAACTCTCTTGTTGACACTTACACTTTCTCTCACTTGCTTCTAAAGTCTACAGAATCATATACCTAAGCTCTGATACCAACTGTAACGACCCAGTCCACGGCCCCACCACAGGGCATTGCCTCCCTCAAAAGGGCTAGCCAAGTAGGTACTTATGAGTTCCTTGGCAAGGTCTTATAAGGCTAATCGCAAACTCTCCCACAACCGATGTGGGATATTACATGAGTCTTGAATATATAGTGAGATAGCCCTAATTTGTATGGGGTTAGGAGTCAAAATTTATAAAATTAAAATTTTTCTGTTAGAAAAACAAGAAGATTTTCTAAGAATTGGCTGGTTTTTCTATTTGATGCCTATTTGATGGTTCACCTTTCTGTCTAACTGTTCGGTTTTTCCAAGAAAATCTATTTTTCTTTTGACCAACCAGACAATTTTATGTGAAAATCGATTTTGTGGCTAATTAACCTTTCAGTTTTACCTTAAATTTGGATTTTGGTTCCTACTAATAGGTCGGTTCTCTTTGAAAAATACTTTTGGCCACTGACTAACTGGCCGATTTCTGTGAAAATTTGCAAGGTTTGCCTACTTTTAGGCCAAATCCTGTAGGCTGTCAATCGTCCAACTCAATGTCAAATTTTCTCCAACCAATTCAAGTCAATTCTCCATTCTTTTCTATGCATGTGTGTGAGCATATGCTTACAGTACACATTAACATAGGAATTAAATTAGCCATTTCTGACTAAAAAAAAGAGTTTAAGTACATCGAATAGTTTGAAATTTATGTCGCTATGAACTCTAGCATCTAGGCATAATCTACACATGAGCTAAGCAATAGCAGCCTTCAGCGTTTCTTCTGGGATTTTCTGGGGTTGGGCTCCTTCTTGCCACTAGACTCCGAAGCTTCCTTAGCTTCCTCCTCGGCCTCCTCACTTGGCTCCTATTCAGCCTCCTCTATGGCATCCTTAGTCTCTATTTCTTTGCCGTCTACCCCTACATATTCTTCTTCCTAGGTAATTCAAGATGACTTTCTCCTCTGCTACGATAGATGGGCTGGAGCTTTCCTCTTGCTCCCAGTGGCCACTTCCTTGCCCCTATATGAGGTTGGCTCCAGTTTACTCTTCTTCTCCATGTCCAAGTCGTCGCCTTGGTCTTCACACATTTACCCTTCAGAATGATGGGAGTCGCCCTAAGGATAGCAGCAACAGTAGCAGGGGTAAGTGGCTCCGCAGAGCTTGGTCAGCCACTCGATTAACCTCTTGAAGGTGGCACTGAGGGTGTAGGAGTAGGTGTCTTCGTAGCCTCCTTCGAGGATACATACACAGGCAGCAAGTCCATGGAGCCAAACACCATGTTCTTGAGGCTATGGATCATCCTACAAGCAACCCTAAGCACTAAACATGGGACCTACATTGAGAAAAAGACACCAAATTAAGATCTAGCATGAATACATAATAATAAAATTAATGAATTCGAGTATAGAGATTACTGTATGGATCCTAGCCAACTCTTTGCGCCTGCACACCTCCGGAGTTTTTCTCCGATCGGGGGATCAACTCATGTTCCTCAGTCTTTCCCCTGAAGATGACCGGTACGGTCCATGGAAGGAACGTGATACCCTTAGCCACATTAACTTCCTTCTTGCCCTTCCCCTTCTTTTCTCTCGCCGCCCACTCTTTTTGTATCTTCTTCAGTCACTCTGAGGTCAAAGGAGGAACCAAGTCTTCTCTCACAAACACCTAGTAGGTATGAGGGTCATTCTGCCATTGTAAGGGGGACACCAAGATGCCTCTAAGTAGACTCTACCTCAAGCTCCCGTTAAGCTCTACCGCGTGACACATCTCCTTAAGAGGGGCAGGCGAAATCTAAACATCGAAATCTTGATGGCTTTGGAGAAGCATGCTATCTTTTAGGTAGAACTCCTCTTGCAAGGGTCCCACCAACAACATCTGGCACTGGGTGCGGGCAAACTCCTCAAGATAGTCCTCCCTCCACTTCCCCCACTATCTAGACAAGGAAGCCTAAAATGAAAGAGAGAAAGATGTGAGAATTTAAGCATGTTTAAAAGGAAAGTTGCTTACTGGTGTTCTCTCGGCCTATTAAAGTTATCCCTATGCACAAAATCGGAGATCCAGGCCTTTCATCCATAAAGTTCCATGGGGTCATTGTCAGAGTCTCGCCAGCGTATGCCTCCCCTATGCTAGGAGCATGAGAACAGAGGACCTTGAAGGCCAAAATCTATGAACAATTTTCATATGTGAAAAGTATGTCTATAACATGAAGGTAATTATTAGAAAATAATCTGATAACATAGACATACCTGTCAGACATCACAATATCCCATGAAGCTGAGGGACTGCCTCCGGGACAATACACCTACAGATCTAAATAGATATGCAAAAGCAAGAGTACCCCAGTCCTGTTTTTCAATCACTTCCACAGTCTCCAAAGCTTGTAAAGCACAAAAGTTGGACAAAGTCGTCTCTATTGCTAAACAGGGTCTCCACCAAAGAGTATAACAATAATCCCCGAGACAAATTGGTCAACCACAGCAAGCTCCATCCCCTCCAAATTCAAGTTCTCGTAACGAGCATGAAGGGTACCCAATAGGATTGATCGCCCTTTTGTAGGACGGTTTATAGCTAAGAATCCATATCACGAGGTCCCAGTCTTTGTCGAGATCATTAGCCCAAGGTATGAACCTCCCTTGAGGACGAACACCATGATGTTTGTAAAGTCGATTGGCGTGACTGTAGCCTCCTCGGGCGGCATGTGAAAAGTGTTGGTGGAGTCCCACCAATGCTCGGCTAAACACAACAGGTGTCTTTTGCTCCGAGTTGAGGCGTGCAACCCATTCAAAAAAGGGCCAAAACTCGTAGCGGGTACCCTAAACTTGATGAGTCTGGGGATTTTCCCACCATTCTCTAACTAGATTAGGGGAGCCCCTACAATGCATATTCATAGGGAAGGGCTGCAAAATTAGAGAACTGTCTGGTTCATGAGTGAATTGCATGGAAACCTTATACGTGGGTCCTACTTTGCATACTCATGGTGTACGTGTGAAGCAAGGTGAATTAGTGTGTTCTGAGGTGAAGATATTCGAGGGAAACTTAACTCCTCCACAGAAAAGAGACTGCTATGGTGAGTTCCTTGCACCAGAATCAGCAAGGAGAGATCCTCTAACTGATTCTTCGACAAAAATCAGATAATCTTCCTGATTTAAGGTCCTCCCTTATGGCCCTTGCAAGTTCGAAAATACTCATTTATGATTTGGTAAACTTGAGAAAAATCAAGGAGAGATTGATTGAAGTTATAGGCTAGGAATGTGATTAGGGTTAGATCACACATTATAAGAGTCTTAGATAGAAGAAAGTAGAGAGAGATTAGGGTTGGATTGAGTTAAAAGTGTTTGACAAAAGCTTTAAATTCGCACACAAAATTGGATGGCAAAACCGGCTGGTTATGTCGTTTACATTGGTCAATGCGATTGACCAACCGGCCAATTTTCAACTCTTCAATTTTTAAAATTCCCAAAATGGCTAACTTGCAAATTTTCGTGTCCAAATTTCAAAATTCTCAAAACCTGCTGACTAACCGACTGTATTTTGACCCAAAATTTCAAACTTCCAAAACTCACTTAGGTTCTAACCAATCACCCGGTCTTTGAACCCTTAAAAATAATTTTTTAATGAAAAATACCTACTTGTGCACCTGTAAGCTTGCATCATCAATTTTATTTTGTGTGTTTTCCTGCTTGTGCAATCTACATGATACTTGTTCATTTGCCTGAGGGCATATCTATCTAGCATTTATGTGCTTGCAAGCTTGCCTACGAATGTCCACTATCTTATCCCCAGGTTACTTCAGGACCCAAATATTTCGAATCTGTTGCTCTTGTTCAATGATTCTTTATGGTGTAAGACAAGTATAAATCCCGCGCATGTTGCTAGAAGTAACATTTCTATGTATCAATTAAATTGATAGGTTTGGCCTTCAATGACCAAAACTGTCTCTTTGTCATTGCAGGCTTCGGCTTCGAGTGATATTCCTAAAATTTCCATATGTCCAAGAGTGACCATGCAACAGCCCAAAAATCCAGAGCTCCATTGCCCGAATTCCTGGAGCATACCTATCACTTCATGTCAAATCCTGTTTACAAACACATACTTCAAAACATCTAACTAGACATCAACTCAAGCTTTTCAAAATACAATATTACAAAACTGCTAAACTTAAAACTATTAAAACCTAGGTTCTTTACAACTCAAGTTCTTATAGAACGAGTAAACAGTACCGACCCATGCAGGGGTCCCACTACATAGTAGTGATGGGCTCACCGGAATATCACAAAGACTCTAAACCCATTCTCGAGCATTCTACTGGTGATCATCTATCGAAGGGAGTCAAATGAAAGTGAGCTTTTGAGAGCTTAGTAAGGTCATTCAAGGAACAACCGAAATAAATACAAAACGACTCAAGAGTTCATCCAAGGACAATTTCTCAACATTTGAACAATCATGAACAGTTTGATACTTTCCAAAATGATCATTGACAGACACCAAAACAAGCATTAACAATCATAACCAAATGCCAAAAATGATCATTTTCAAAGCCATCATTTTAAAATGCAATGATGATTTTCCAAAGGTTTTTAGAACTAAAATAGATATTTAAAAGGGCAATAAGGGAAGGGTTCAAACAATCACAAATAGTTTGATCTTAATACGCATTCAATCCCCTTCAATCAGATAACATGACATTCATATTGAACATCATTTTCAAAACAATCATTTCAAGATATAATTTAAACAAATTCAAAGATATTGATCCTAGAATAGGCAAATGTCATTCAGGTAATGAACAGAGAGTGTACACATGCATGATGTATGATAACAAGTCCTTTTCATTGATCAAGAGACTAGCCTGTTGATGCCAAGGAAAATGGGTTCGTACCTATGTGGAGGTGCCACAAAGGCTGTAGTCCGCGTCGGCTTCCAAGTATGCAAAGTAAGAGACAACAAGGGCTGAGAGCAAGGCTTCCCAAACAAGCCTTAAGGAGTGGCAATGCTACGGAGACAAGGCCGAGACGAACAGGGCCGGTAGTCGGTAGTCCAAGTCAAGGTCCGAGTCGGGGTCCAATGTTATGGTCCAAAGTTATGTTTCTCTCACTAAAACCCAGGAGCTCCCAAATTCTAGAGTGAGAAAGTGGTTTTTGTAAGAATGAGCAAAAGTCCCCTTTTTGAGTTAGGAAACAGCGTGCTTATGTCATAAAGTTCAACATGTCATTCCCTGGGAGTGACATGTCACCAGGGGGTCCCAAAATACCGGTTCTTTGTTGGACTGTCGGTTCCTAAATTTGCATTGCCTGCCCCACACAGCGTCGCTCTACCTGTCTGAGAAGATTGACCACACCGCGGTAGCATGATCAGAGTAAGCTCGTTGCCCCAGCCACCGATCCAAGCCCTTACTGAATCCCACAGGCCTGGCAGTGGTGGGGAAGACCCGATGCCCAACTACCAGCCAGACTAGGCGTGATGCCCTTCAAAGACCTACTCCCGTCTTGGAGTGACCCAGGGGTCATAATCCATAGGGTACCAACACTAGCCCCCAGTGCCGGAGCACGTAGGCCAGTCACGCAAGCACCCTGACGGAGATAGTGTCCCAGAAGAGTCGCCAATCCCGCTATGAAGGGTCTTCGTGCTGGAGCACTACAACGGAGCCCCCGGAATGAAGACGGTGATAACTTTATGGTAACGAGCCTATCCCGCTGCGAGGGGTCCACATGCAAGATCACTACGAATGGAGCCCCCAGTGATTGTAACGTCGATGGCTTTGTGGTAACGAGCCCATCCCTTGGCGACTATGACTTTGTGGTAATGAGTCTATCCCGCTGCGAGGGGTCCTCATGCCGGAGCACTTCTAACGGAGCCCCCAGTGTTTGTGACGGCGATGGCTTTGTGGTAATGAGCCCATCCCGCTGCGAGGAGTCCTCATCCCAGAGCACTATGAACGGAGCCGCCCGTGATTGTGACGGCGATGGCTTTGTGGTAACGAGCCCATCTCATGGTGGCAATGACTTTTGTGGTAACGAGTCTATCTCGCTGCGAGGGGTCCTCGTGCCGGAGCATTACAAATGGAGCCCCCCATGTTTGTGACGGCAATGACTTTGTGGTAACGAGTCCATCCCGCTATGAGGGGTCCTCATGCAGGAGCATTACGAACGGAGCCCCCCGTGTTTGTGACGGTGATGGCTTTGTGGTAACGAGCCCATCCCGTGGTGGCGATGGCTTTGTGTTAACAAGCCCATCCCGCTACGAGTGGTCCTCGTGCCAGAGCACTACAAACGGAGCCCCCGTGATTGTGACGGCAATGGCTTTGTGGTAACGAGCCCATCCCGTGGCGGCGATGACTTCGTGGTAACGAGTCCATCCTATTGCGAGGGGTCCTCGTGCCGGAGTAGTACAAACGGAGCCCCCAGAATGCTGCACACTCCGGAGAGTGGGTCGAAGCATGTTCCACGTCCATGGCAAGGGCGCATGGTGTGGTGAATAAGTGTGATGCCCGGAGGCTTATAACATGATCGTGGTGCATGGGCGCGGCGACGACTGTCGCAAGACCATACCTGGTGCCGAGGGCACATATCATGAGAATGGCGCATGGGCGCACCGATGAACGTCGTGGAGATAATACTTGGTGCCAGACACATGTCATGAGAATGGCGCATGGGCGCGGCGATGAATGTCGCGGAGATAATATTTGGTGTCGGGCACATGTTATGAAAGTGGTGCGGCGACGAACGTCCCGAAGCCATACTTGGTGCTAAGGGCACGTATCATGACGATGGCGTACGGGTGCAGCGACGAACGTCGTGGAGCAATACTTGGTGCCGGGGCAAAGATCATGAGAATGGCGCATGGGCGCGGCGACAAACATCGCAGAGCCGGCGCACGAGCGCGCGTCGGGTATCCCGAAGATGGTATGTGAGCTGAGTGTACCTATCATAACAAAATAATGAGTACAATATGTAGTGATGATAAAGTTGAGGATGATGACACGGGGTTCATCGGCGACGGGTCATTCGGCGGTAGCACGTGACTTTGAGCGATGAACGTCACGAGAGCGATGCACGGTCGTGGACATCGGATGACGGATGTCACGAGGTTGTTGTGTATGCATTAGTAAGCTTTGTGCCAGCACAAAACATGGTTCGGAATAATGTGCGCCAAAAGGGGCAAAACTAGGGGTCTTGGGGGAAGGCCAAGGCCAACCCCCTTGGGGAGGCCTAGGCCGACCCCATTGGGAGGCCAAGGCTGACCCCTTGGGGAGGCCGAGGATGACCTTTGGGGTGGCCAAGGCCGACCCTAGGGATGGCCAAGGCCAAAGCCACCTTCCTCCCTTTGGTGAACTTCGGGCGTGCCAACGGTTGGTATTTTGATAGGCAACGATGAATCCGGAAGTTGTGTTGCGATGAGCGTGTCGACGTGAATCATACCCACGTGATGGACAAGGTGCCAAAGTCACATATGAAGCGTACAAGGGGATCAAAGCGGGAAAAGGATCCTACACGAAAAGTGAACCACAAGGGGGGAAGGCCAAGGCCAACCCCCCATGGAGGCCGAGACCGACCCCCCATGGAGGCCGAGACCGACATGCCGATTGGAGATGATTAGGGCAAGGCACCTGGAGACATTTGTTGACGCCGCCCTCGTCCTTGGTGTTGTATTCTCTAGAGCGAGGCACCCGGAGACATTTGTTGATGTCGCCCTCGTCCTTGGTGCTGTATTCTCGAGGGCGATGTACACAGCCTTCGTGGATTGGTTTGCCACCCTTGGTGCGGTGCCAGTTTTGGGTTGGACTCCAACAGTTATATCAGAGTATCTGTCAGAGCTTGTATCCTTCACAGCTCTCGACTTCCAGTTGGACTAGCTAGCGGACTATATCAGATCGAGAGGCCAGAGTGCTGAGGCAGCGGCGGAGTTGGCTCTCATCAGTGTTCAGGAGGCCGCATTGCAGGGTCAGAGACGTGTGCTAGATAGTTGGCTACAGTGACTGATGCGGTGGAGGGGTTGTGCGCCTAGCTTGTAGAGGCAGAGAGATGGCTGACCGAGACAGAGGTTCGGCGAGCTGAGTGGGAGAGCAGATGGACAGATCTTCAGGCACAGCGGCAGACATTGGAGGCGTACACTTTCGATCTTGTTTGTGCCTTGCTTGCCCCTTTACATTAGATCTCTTGTACTTTGCATTTTCCTTCTTTCTTTTTTTAGGAGATATGGGATCACTAGCAGCCCCCCCCCCCCCCCCCCCGAACCATTGGCTTGTACTCATTTGGTTGATATGGATGTTGTAGTCATGTGGTTATTTTGTAACTATGTTTGTTGTGAGATGATGCTTAGCTTTTGATGTGCTTGTACATCTTGCATGTGGTGTTTTCCCGTTGTGGGTCCCCCCTCCTTGCCTATAACAAGCGGCTTAGTGAACAATGTGTAAGTGAAAGAGTGCATGACATACAGTAGTTGAGGCTAGTAAATGATCTTTGCATTGATAACATTTAGGCCAAAATGCCAATACATGAGTAAAGTAAGAACTTGTGATAATCAGGAAAAGTTACAAGTCGTAAACATGTGTGCATAGACAAAAAATACTGTGTGTGGGTGTTCTAAGCTTTGGGCGGGTAGGGCGGGGGGAGCGATCCGCACCTGGTCAAGCATAATACTTCTTCAAATAGCGGCCATTGATAGGTGTCGTGATTTGTCCATCTTCCATGTTGAGCAGGAGGTAAGTGCCATTGTCTCTGGCTTCATGTACTTGAAGTGGTCCTTCCCAATTTGGTGTGAACTTGGGGGCTAACATGTTGGCGCGTATATGTTTGACAGCTTGGAGAACAAGGTCGCCCTCGACGAATGTCCATTGCTTCACAGTCTTTCCATATGCCTTAGTGAGTTGTTCGTGGTACTTCTTCATGTAGCGCAAGGCATTGGCTCTCTTTTCATCAAGTCCTTCAAGTGCGATCATTCTGGTTTCTTCCTCCCCAAGACCGCTGCTTAGGGAGAGTCTGGCTGACGCCACCGCAATCTCGGCTGGTACCACACACTCATCCCCGTAAACAAGGGAAAAGGGTGTGGCCTTTGTTACTGTGTGCTTGGAGGTTCGATAAGCCCAAAGTGCCAGGCTTAGCTTTTCAGACCATGAACCACTCTCATCATGGACCATTCGTGAAAATACCCGTAGTAGAGTCTTGTTAGAAGCTTCAGCTTGACCATTTCCTTGCGGGTAGTAAGGCGTGGATGTAGCATGGTTGATGTTGTATCCTTCCATGAAAGCTCGGACATCCCTGTTGATGAATGGCGTGCCGTTGTCAGATATGATACACCGGGGGATACCAAAGTGACAAACGATATGGTCGCGCAAGAAGTTGGCAACGATGCCTCCCGTGGCTTGTCGTAGAGGTATGGCTTCGACCCACTTTGTGAAACATTCCGTTGCCACCATAATCCAAGCGTGACCCCGTGAAGTTGGGTGGATGACGCCTATGAGGTCGAGAGCCCAAGAGTGAAATGGCCAAGGGGCCAAGATCATACGGAGGTCGGATGCTGGTGTGTGCATTCTGTCAGCGTGTCTCTGGCAGGGTTGACAGTGTCGGACATGAGAGATCGCATCAGATTCCATAGTCGGCCAGTAGTACCCCAACCTTAGCAATTTTGCATACAGCTTCTGAGAGCCCTGATGCTCACCATACTCACCATTGTGTACTTCATTAATCACCTCGACTGCATGTGCACCTGCAAGCATCGTAGGGTGAGTCCCAAGAATCCCTTGCGAAACAACTCGCCTTCCGTCACGAAATACTTAACTGACTTGCACTTGATGGATCGTGCTGAGCTACGGTCAGGTGGTAGAACCCCGGGGGATAAGTACTGGATGAAAGGCTAACGCTAGTCACCTTCGACGTCAATAACAAGAGCTTCTGCATTGTCCGGTGCATACAAGCACTCGGGACAGTCCCTTTGGATGTCTGAGGCATCCTTGGCCATGGATGGCCAATAGAGGCCCATACGCTGGAGGCGATGGTATAGAGGAAGACCGTCGAGGCTACAACACTTCTGATGGCCAAGCCACAATTTGAGTTTTGCCTCTTCCAAGGCCAAACACCTAGCTAGAGTGCCTTCGGGACATTGTCTATACAAGACATCTCCCAACATCAAAAAGTCTATAAGAGTAGAGGCATGAGCAAGAGATGGTGTCTTAAGTTGGTCGATGATTGGCTGCCTCCAATCGTTTGTAGTAGTGTCCTTCGGGACTAGGCGCAATGATGTGCATGGTTTCATTCTCTTGATGATGGTTAGCATTCGCTGCTCACCCTCGACCTCCATCTTCGACGCGATCGTGGCCAAGCTGTCCGCATGTTTGTTGGAAAAAAGGCTAAGAGGTCCGCAACTGCTCGGCTCCACAGAGCTGTAGGATTCTTGATAGATAAGCCGAACTCGGCCAATAGCAACAACCAACATGTGAGTCGACCAGACAAGGCCACGTGTAAGCATGTAGCGGAGTGGATCAGCTTTGGTGACGAGTGTGATCTGATGTGCCAAGAAGTAGTGTCTGAACTTCTGTGAGGCATAAACCAAAGCTAAGCAGTGCTTCTTGAGCTCGGAGTAATTGGCTTCGGGCCCCCTGATTGACCGACTGAGATAATAAATAGGACGCTCCACCCCATCCACCTCTTGAGCAAGTAAAGCCCCTATGGACTTGGGCGTGGAGGTCAAGTATAGTAAGAGGGGCAGACCTCGTTGTGGTACCACCATGGTTTGCGGCAACATGAGTATCGACTTGATCTTGTAAAAGGTTTGCTGTTGGGGTGCACCCCAATTCCATGGTGCGCTCTTGCGTGTCAAGTGCTGAAAGGGTGTGATGAGTTCGGCCAAGGCAGGGATGAACCGACAGAGGTAAGAGACCTTACCGAGAAAGCTCTTCAACTGTTTAGTGCTTGTGGGGGGGGGGGGCATCTCTTGGATGGAGGTAGCTTTAGAAGGGTCGACGTCGATGCCCTGTCGACTGGCCAAGAAGCCGAGGAATTTGTCGGAGGAGACTCCAAAGGCACATTTCAGGGGATTCATCCACATATTGTACTGGCGACAATGATCAAAGACTGTTCGGAGGTTAGTGAGATGATCACTTTCCTTCTTAGACTTGATGATGAGATCATCGATATAGTCTTCCACTGTGCGGTGTATCGTGTCATGGAATATGGCTATCATCGCCCTTTGATAGGTAGCACCTACGTTCTTGAGGCCGAAGGGCATGACCTTCCAACAAAAGTTACCCATAGGAGTGCGGAAGGCTGTCTTGGCACTATCGTCAAGGTTCATGCAAATTTGATTATAACCTGCAAACCCGTCCATGAAAGATAAAGTTTCATGTCCGATGGCGGCCTCCGTAAGCATGTCGATATTGGGTAGTGGAAACTTGTCTTTGGGGCACGCATTGTTCAAGTCCCGAAAGTCAATACAAATAGAGACTTGGCCATTCTTCTTCTGTATAGGGACGACATTAGCCAGCCAAATTAGGTGAGTGATAGGTTCAATGAAGCCTGCCTGCAGAAGGCGTTCAATCTCTTGTTTGATCTTCAACTCGAGCTCGGGGCTGAATATCTGCGGGTGTTGTTAGACAGGGATGGATTTCATAGCAATGTTGAGATGGTGTGTGACTAAGGCAGGATCCAGTACGGGCATCTCATTGTAACTCCATGCCAAGACGTCACGATATTCGCGCAGGAGGGAAACCAATTCCTCTCTTCGGCCGAGGGCGAGTTTTGTGCCAATGTAAGTGTGTCGTGGTTCCTCCCCTGGGTCAGCCAGGTTGATTTCTTCAAGATCTTCGGCTTGTGGCAGAGGGCCGACTTCGTAGCAAGGTGGTGCTGCGCCAGGGGTGAGGTTAGGATATGGCGGGCAATGCTAGGCCGTGCAGCACCATTCAGTCTCCTCAAGTGGGTCGGGGTCGAGGGGGTCAGATGAGGGACCACCTGAAGCCCCCGGACACCGTCATAACTAGTAGATCACTTTACCGTCCTTGACAATGAGTTGGAAGGTTGGCTCAGGCTTGTGCTTCTTAGACTTGGGGGATGCAAGAGGGGAGTTGGCCTTGGCAACGGTGGTATGATTGAGGTTGATGCTACGCTCTTGCTACCCTTCTTTGTTTTGGACTTGGGAGGCTTGTTGCCGCATAGCTCCTCCCAATTTGGCAGCCTTGTAGAGTGGATGTGAGCGGCGTCCTACCATCCTCGGCCAGCTCGGTGAAGAAGGAGGCCTCGGCGAAGTATGATTCCGCGAATTCAAACGGGGCCTTTGTAGCCCGTATTGTCACGGCTACCTCGTGTCCCGCGGGACCGGCCACCAGTTTGACACACTGGTGGTACGTTGAGGGCACAACCTTGTTGATGTAAATCTGTGGTCCGCCGAGTAGGATGTGGAATGCCGGCTTCGCTGTCCATCACATGGAAAGTGGTGTCATGACGTACGGACCCGACCATAAGGTCGACAGTGATATGGCCCAAGGTTGATTGGTGACCATTCCCAAAGCCTAAAATTTTGATTGGGTCTCGTATGATTTTTCGTGTGGGGATGCCAGCTCGTTGCAAGGTAATAAGGGACATGATGTTTGTCACGACCCGAACCCACGGGCAGACCCGCGAGCTAGGCACGTGACCGGCCGCAGACCCAATAGACTCTAACCGAGGGCTCTGCCAGGCCTTACTTGCTTAAAACCAACATGTGCGGCAGCGGACATTAAAACTTCTACAAACCTCAATTACATTTTCATATTTTCATTTGAATACAACACTTATGCTAAAACTTTTCATAACTCTGATTGTCAACAACTAAAGCTAAACAGAAAATCTAATATTTAGCGACTCATTTCATGCAGTCTCCGAAGCTCCGCACCAAATTTTCTCCTCCTATGCTCCTCACCATCACCTTACTTTCAACCTGAAATGATAAGTAAGGGATGAGCTTCCACGTGCTCAGTAAGTAACCAATGATTCAACTAGGTGGACCATAGCATGTCAGAAAATAACTTACTTTATATTGTAGCATCATTAAGATATCTAAAAGTCATAGATTTGATCGGGTAAAAACAAAACAGAGTACATGAAACAAAAAAACTGAAGTATAAAATGATTATCGCAAAACTTCATAACCACCATTTCAGTCCCAACATTAGCTCAAACGATATGCTGCGGTCAGCGTACGAGCCCCCCTGACTAGGGCCCGAAATCCCTCCTACACCCGGGATAAAATAATCATGTGGACGCAAGGGCGCACCACCAGCCACAGTACTGTGCATCAACGTACAAGCCCCGTTGACCAGGGCCCGAAATCCAACTTTTCCCCGTGGATATAGGGCACAACAATCGAGTAAAC